>CM076578.1:1167115345-1167715345 GCA_034641835.2 Pinus albicaulis
CTGGAATTTGAATGTAGGGGCTGATTTTATACAACATACACAATAGCTGCGGGGTTTTAAGCTATAAGCTTTCCCCATACATACTGTATTAATGTGTATGATGATTTGATGTGTTATCGCTTGATTTATTTTTCCGCATGTGTGATGATCTGAGTGGAAGAGATTATGTGTTGCATATAAATTCGAATTGTATGTGATCGGGATAGTCTCGGTGGATAATTAATCATTATTCAGCAAATTTCTACATGGTATCGGAGCTATTGAAGCAGAGATTGATCATCACAGTGATTACAAACTTATTTCGGTAGACAGAGTCTGCATGCGGGCCAGGTAGCCTACGGATTCATCTTTCTTCGGAAAGTGAAAGGTCTGGTAAATGCCCCTTGCAGTCAATCTCTGTGCTAGAAATAATTTTTTCTCACAGATCTAGAGCGGCTGAGCTTTGAGGTGGAATTCGAAATTTTGCAGCAGTTTTGTTTTCTTGGTGCCAGTGTTGAAAATGTCTTTCAACGGTTTGCGACTCGAATATGCTTTTGAAGGCAGTTCGAATTATGTTGCATGGAAGGATCGCATGGAAGCAGTATTAGAAGATAATGGTCTGAAGGAGTTCGTAGATACGGATTTCCAAAAGCCCACTGATGCAGCTGAAGTCGATGCATGGCAAAAGAAGATGGCGAAGTGTCGAAGGATCCTATTGGAGGGCGTCAAGGATCATATTGTATCCAGCCTGCATGGAAATGCTACTCCATATTTAATGTGGAAAGCTTTGACGGATCTATTCCAGAGTAAGAGCGACCAAAGGAAGCTGGCGCTCAAAGATAAGCTCAGGAACATCAAGATGGAGAAGGGCGACGGTATCGCCAAATACCTCACGAAGTTCACTCAATGCAGAGATGAGCTGGGAAGTGTGGGGGTGATTGTCGAAGACGAGGACATGGTCGACCTGGCTCTCCTTGGTCTTCCAAAGGCTTGGCACTCATATCAAGATAGTGTCAATGGTCGGGAGAAGCTGCCGGGATGGGAGCGCCTTTGGGTGGATCTCATGCAGGAGGAGATAAGGAGGACTACTCGAGATGGATCTTCATCAAAGGGAGCTGATGAAGAAAAATGCGCTTTGGTGGCCAAAGCAAAGAAGCGGAAGGGTAAGAAAACCTCCCATTCTGATAGTAATAACTCTTTCCCCTAGAAATCGATGTGAGATGACCAAATCTGGGGACCTGGAATGATTAGCTCTGCCCTCTACAGTTTAGAGATCTCAAAGCAAGTGAAAAAAACTCAAAGGAAATGAAATCTAAAATGCAAACTGGAAAGAAACAACAATCTAAAAGCAATGAACAGGAATTGAATAGCAGCGTAAAATAAACAGTGAATTCAATTCATAACCAAGCAAACTAGATTTCTACTCTTTAATCCTGTCGACAGCCACGCAACAATCAACTATCGTAATTCATAAACAAAAGGAACAACTGGAATTAGATACAGAAAAACAACATTTTATAACAATTGAATCATGAATCATGCTTCTTGTAAAGAATGGAATAACAATGACTCTGTATTTGATCCAATTAGCAATAACTCAATTCTTTAATTGTAATAAACGAACTTCACACAACAGAAATAAACTAATAAAAATACAAACAGCAGATCGCTCCACCAGGGCCGGGCCCTCAACCACCGGTGAAGCGTTGCTGTGCTTTACTCCAGCGCTTGAGAAATGGAACACCAGTGAACTCCTTTATTAATCAGGCATTAATAATGTTTACAAATAGCTCACACTCTCTTAACAAGAGCCGATGCACAATTTCAAAAGAATTACAATAAGAAAAGTCTCTCCTCAATACACAATACATGTTCTCCTTAATAGTCGAAGGAGGAGAAATTAACAGTAAATACAATCTTCCCATAACAATATCGATTTCTTCCAACCAATTGATCAACAAGAAAATAGATTTACATCCATATTTCAACAACAGCAAGTCGAATTTGGCTTTTTAGCTGAGATTTGGAGGACGGCCGCAACAACAGAACTGAGAAAATCGTGCTTAAAGAACTCTACTAATCTCTCAACACAGGCCGAATTTGGGCAAACCGTTCTTTAATAAGTTAATTGGGTCCGTTCTCGACAAAACCCATGTTCCGGATTTTCCAGATTCGTCCTCATTTGCTCAGAATCTCAACCGCAAAACTGTCACTCCTTATTCCAGCGCATTTCTGAGTTGGCACTTTTAATGATCAAATCTTCAATCTGGAAATTATCTTTGAGGCTAAAAATGGTGAATAATGTTATAACCAACTTATTAAAACCATCATTGATAAAATAATTCATAATCATCAATTTATTAGAAATAAAGGAAGATAAATAATATTCATCCAGAAGAGCATAAATCATTTATAAAATGGATTTAAATAATAAATTATAATAAATGACGTGATGAAGAATGGTAGAAATGGGTGGAATAAGCGTTCACAAGTGATAATAATAATTGCATATTAACGGCCCAACATACCCCCACACTCAATATGTTGCATGTCCTCATGCAACGAAAACTGAATATATTGCATGTCCTCATGCAACCCAAAGACAAAAACCCATGTGTTAACCAAGCAATAAAAAATATGTTCATCTTAGCTCATGAAATGGATAGAACAAATGAATTCTTCCTTAATTAATGAATATTCACTTTTAGTAATCTTGATGAAGGCATAACAATTTTTATATTGACATTCAACTATATGTATGAAGTTGCAGCAAAATATGATATAAGTAATAGCAAACTTCATTAACCATTTTCTAAAAAACTACAAACCAGCTTTTGTTGAAATTTGGCAAGTAAATTTATAATATATGAATGCCTTATGATCCAAAAATCAGATCGTTTTGATGCACGGATCATGAGATATAAACAAAATGGCTGTAGGTGAGAGTGCATGATTTCCGAAATTTTATGAACCAATTTATCTTGAAATTATCTGGGTTTGTATTAATGATACGTCTGTGTTTTCCAGAAATCACAAGAATTGAGTTCATGGTTTTTTAAAAATATTATGGAAATCAATTTCTGCATTGTGTAAAAATGAAATTGTATGCCTTAAATGAGAAAGAAAATTGAAAACATCCATCATGCATAGCAATTCCTCCCCTTCTCTGAAAAATTAGCATGCCCTCATGCGATGCTAGAAAAAAATTGAGGTGGTTGCTACCATCTGTTGAATTCGATGCTTAGTGTAAAACAACATGGAATAATGGAGGTGTTGAGAATGAATAAGAATAACAATGGATGATAAAGAATATGGATGACATGGTCATAAGAAAGAAATGAATGAAAGGTACACTCCCCCATACTCGAAAATGATATGCTGCTGAAAAAGGGAAAGTGGTAAAGATGTGGACTGAAGGATGATAAATGATGCTCAAAATGGATTTTTTATGAAATTCTCCTAAATTCGTAATAAATCAGAAAATTATGCTATTTTACCTCAAGTTTTACCTCCAAAAATGTGGAATGACATATATGGACTGGCAGTTGTTGAAGCTGATGTAGGCAGAGTTGGTGCTGAAAGTGATGCAAAAGGTGGAATCTAGGTAAGCACATCATGTCCGAAGAATTGTTCACGTTCGCGAGTTGCTCGAGCCTCTTCTGTAAGTTGCAATAGTGTGGTCATGCTATGAATAGAATTCTGCCCATACTTGTTGTTTTCCTGCAAACAAAGCACTATTTGGCATACAATGTTCTTGAATCCATAGTGTAAGCAATAGATAAGATGCATGCAAAAATTTCAATCAAAAAAACTTATGTATACATGCAATACTAATATTTTGGCAAATCAACAAGTGATGGCAGAGTGCAGTAATCATATCGCATGCAATCCCATAATGCATACAGTCCCCCCTCCAATTGGAAAAGGAATGCCATGACCATAAAGCGTATGAGAGGGGTTATGCTGACGGCAAGGCACGGGAATGAACAATATATCAGTGAATGAAGCAGAGTACACATATCAATGATAGGACAACGAGAGTTATGATTATAATGAGAGCAGAGTGTGTAAAGATAGTTATGAATAAGAGATAGGACGCTTTGGATTGATGATAGTTTATGCAAAACGAAAAAGGACAACAATATGCTAAAAAGATGCTTAACTGACAACATTCTAGCTGAAAATGATGCGATTGATCATAAAACAATTTCTCATGTATAAAGGTTCAAAACAGGGAAAAAGCTAAGGAAATAACTTCTCTGATAAAAAGAAAAAAATAAGAAAAGGGTATTATAATAATAATTGACGATAAGATATAACTTCAATACCATAAGCAGAGCCGCTGCTGCCAGCAGGCGTCCATAGCCTCGGCAGGGTTGCTTTTTAACCCATATGAGCCAGGATCCTCAATTTATAAATGGAGAGTTACATTGTTGTTCTACAGAAGAGATCAATGTGCTGGCGTGGTAACCAGATAACCACACTGCCATTCACTGGGATGTAGCAAAAGTGATCAGGCCGGCTCGTGATGAGACCTCCTGTTCCAAGGATAATTTGACTATCCAATGGATCATAACCCTCGTGTGGTGGCCATAATGGGAATGTCACTTTCTTACAACCTTATGAACATGGTAGGCTGGCTCGTAATGAGACCCCCTATCCTCCATCTGTGAACAAGATTTTGTTGTTATTACACAATTTTATGATAAAAAGAGGGAGGCTCAACACTCCTTAAGAGCAGGGATGGTGGAAGAAGTTGAACATGTCAATAGAAAAATATACCCATAATCTCATTTATTACAGACAGAGAAGATTATAATCCAGAAGGGTGGAACCAGCATGGTATTAAGATGATCAATCAATATCATGTTCAATAGAAAACAATGCAGTAAAGTAGTATATAAATAATTGTGTCCCTTTTGAAAATAATCTATCATCAAGGAGTTGTCCTGTTAAAGATCATAACATGAATGATATTAACTTGCTTCAATAGAATCCATAATTCTTGTCCTCATAAGTAGTGTACTTCATGCCATGAAAGGGAATCAGTAAAATGTGGTTGAGATGAACTAGAAATAATCCCACAAGAGGAAGGAAGGGTTGCTCCCAAAGTGTTGCTTCTTTGAAGGAACAACAAAAACACTCAAAAAAAGTGTTGTTCCTTGTAGGGAACAACAAAGGAAATGCACACCAAAAAGAAAAAATACACACAAAAAAAGTAAATTGCAACAATGCCTTTAGAAAAGGAACAGCAAAAACGCAAGTGCCGTTCCTTTGGAAAAGGAACAGCAAAATGGACAGTCATACAATGAAAACATGCAAAAAACAAATTAGCTGTTCACGGTATTGATGCTGAGGATGAGTTACACTTTGAATGAAGCAATACCTGAAACACAAAATATAAGAGAAATTAGAAAAAAACAACAAAAACAGTATGTAAATAAATAAATTAAGTTACAACAGCTATGATGTTATGTCAAAAAAAATGATCTCTTTGAAAAATGTTTTGGCAGTAGTGATAAGACATGAATCTTCAAATTGAAATCAATTCTTCATTTCTTCTATTACGAATCCGTTGGGTAATGAGTTAGATGAAATTCCTTTGTTTCATAAAATTTCTTTCAAAAATCACTCGTCCATAAATTGACCTTCTTTATTTTCCCAAGACCCGCAAAAAACGAGTGTCTACCTGCAAGAAAACATTAAATCATGGAGAAAGAGAGGTGCGCGGGCTCCCCTAATCCAAGAATTATGCAAAAAACTAACAAGTAGTTACTCTGTAAAAAAAATCCACGGAGAAAATAACAAAGTAAAATTTATTTGTTACCTGCGGGAGAGCAGTGGCCAATCATGCTAACCTGCAGTGTTTTAGTCACAACTTCTTTGTTTTTCGTCCAAATTGATTGATTCCAAAGCCAAATGAGAGCTAATTCAAAGGTTAATCTCCAATAGCAACAGGTTTTAAAAATTCAATGATATGATATGTCAATTTTACTTAGAACAACTTGCATAACAGAGTCATTTTCGCTTACCCCACTTAGAACAACAGTGAATGTTTTAAGCATAGATTCTTCGTTTGACGTCGGATTCGAATGATTCAAATTGGAAATGAAAGTAGATTCATTTATTTACCTTCAATAGAAACAGGTTTTGAAGAAAAGAAGAATTGATAGGTCAAATACTGTAAGGAACATCCGGAAAAACAGAGTTTTAAGGGTGCTGATTTACGATAGACAGTCAGTATTTTGATCATAAATTCCCCATACGATATCAAAAATGAGTGATTCCAATTGCATTGGAAACTAGATTCATAGGGGAATCTACCATAGAAACAGGTTTTAAAAATATGGTCATTTAGGCCTCCAAAAACTGACTGTCCCAACTCTGTTCCTGAGCTGCCCGCTAGACATCCGGTCAATGTTTTGGTTCTAACTTTTTCGTTTCAAATCCAAATTGACTGATTAAAATTGGGTTAGAAATTATACATCAAGGGCTATCTAGTGTAGAAACAGGTTTTAAAAATATGGTCATTTAGGCCTCCAAAAACTGACTGTCCCAACTCTGTTCCTGAGCTGCCCGCTAGACATCCGGTCAATGTTTTGGTTCTAACTTTTTCGTTTCAAGTCCAAATTGACTGATTCAAATTGGGTTAGAAAGTAGACATCAAGGGCTATCTAGGGTAGAAACAGGTTTTAAAAATATTCATTTTTGGTCCCTCAAAACATGACTGTCCCGTCTGTTTTTCCAGAAAGTTCATCAAGCCCGCAAGCCAAAAAAATGATATTCAAGCATTTTTTCAAATTGGTGATAAAAAATGAATATGAGTGTTTGTAGAGCTACTATTTCCATTATAAGTCATCTACATACACAAATGAATTAAAAAATTATCACCAATATTGATTTGCATAGCATGTTGCAACAAAAAAAACAACTAGTTTTCCATAAAAAACAAAATGCATTTATTTATTCCCTTATTTATTTTATGTTTTATACTAACCTATTTTGATTTGAAAAATGAATATGACTACGTATATGAGTACTTCCAGTGGAGCCATTTTCGAAATAAGGCTTCATGTATACACATACCCAAATTTGAAAAATGCATATTAATGAAAATTAGGATATGAGAAGCCAACTTCCCTTGAAAAAATGGTATCAAAAATTGTTGAAGCATAGAGTGATGATGCAAACACGTGATGGAGTGAAACCAATCTTCAATATATCCATTACTTTCTTGATTTCCCATCATACCATGAAGTTCTTGAGCTTTTAAAATGGTTTGTTGGTGCAACCTAGAAGAAACCTCATTTGCTTCCATAGCTTCTACAATTTTTGAATTTGAAACATTCTGAATCTCATTGTAAGTTTTCTCTAATGGCGCATGTGAGATAGAATGGGTGGGAAGGCTGGGTAAATTTGGCAGTTCAACATTGTAAGCATGTTGTACTGGTTTATTGTGGTGAGGGTGTGGAATTAGTTGAGCAGGAAATTGTGTATGGAATGGAGCATTGTGATGATGTGTTTGGTTGGGTTGAGTGGATAAATTTGATATGCAAGCAGGATGTTGTGAAAGAGCCGGTGGAGAATATGGAGAATGTGCTTGTGCTACAAGATGAGGGAGAGTAGTCATGCAATCATAAGGTGAACCATGCCAAACTTGTAGATAAGATTGGTGGTTATATTGAAATTGACATGGCTGCCCTAGAACATGAGTATTCCATAATGGATTATGCAAGTAAGAGAATGGAGAAGAAGTGTTTTGAACCATACCTGTTGACCTTGTTATAGCTTCCTTATCTCTTTGATATGCTACTTCCATCCTAGATAAGGAAGAGTGAGTATCTATGGGCTGCTCCTTTCGGTCACGAGGGAAAAACACTTCATCAAATTCTTCATTTTTATGAACCTGCAAAACGTCCAATTTTGAGCTTAGAGAGCTAATAAAATCAACTTTAAAATTTTCAAATAAATCATTGATTTCAGCTCTTATGTCTCCTATTCTTGTAGCGGATTTGGAAAAGAAAGAACAAACATCTCTAGAATTCTTACCAGCCTTGGAGATTCCTCTTGAATACCTTATGCACAACTCACAAACATCATCATATGATAACCGAAAAACATCACCTTTTCCTATCAGATTTAAGAGTTCTAAAAATTCATCTTTGATTCCTTTAAGAAGGAGTGTTTTTAAGATCTCTTTTTCCAAATGCTTATGCTTTGATTTTTGAAGGCTATAATGAAATCGATCTACATAATCCTCCAAACTTTCATCTTCCCCTTGTATTATACCGAAAATATCTTCATTGGATTTGCAATAGTCTTGGTACTTTTTCAAGAATATGTTCTTCATGTCCTCCCATGTTTGGATGCAATTCCCACTTAGGCTCATGAACCATCAGAGAGCTACTCTTTTTAGAGTAAGAGGAAACACTTTCAACCTTTGATCATTAGTGTAATAATCATATCCTCTACAAAGTATTTCGAACTCAAATAAAAATGTATCCGGATCTTCATTTGCTAAACCATGAAAATTTGGTAAAGATGGGGGAATTATGTGCATTTGTGTCACTCCTCCTAGATCTTTGATAGGAAATTCAAAAGTAGAAACGTGAGCCATTTCTTACCATAATATAAGATGTTCTTCATGTGTTCCTTCGAAGCTCCTTCTTCCAATGTTCCTGTCAATTAGTTAGTGAAATGGGTGGTGCTTACATCACCACTTGCATGAGATCATGTGATCCATTTTTTAAAAAATTTCTATCTTTTTCCTAATCATTCACACAAAAATTCAAACATCTATTTCTACCCAACAAAGCAACAAAAAATCTGTTAGGAAAGCGGACAGTGGAGCAAGGCTTGTACATGCTCCGCACGCAGGTTCTTACCTTCCGTTTTTAGGATCCAACTCTTCCCTAGCAGGCACTTATCAGATTCACACTACTCTTTAGAAATGGCTACACTCTCCCCGGCAACGGCGCCAAAATGTAGAGTGATAAAAATGTGTCTTTGTAACTCCTAATTACCTCACATTAATTGTCAACCCAGGGACGACTTTTTGTTTCAAGAGTGTACTCAGTCTGAGGCGGCTATTTACTCAAGAGTAATGTGTGTGAAGATGTAGTATAGAAATACACATGCAGAAATAATAAATGCTTGAAAAGAAATCTGCTTGAAAAGAAATCTAATTACAAATGACAGAAATGTAAAGACTACACTACAGCAACCTTGCTATACATCGATTAGGGATGCAGTAGTAATAACTCTTTCCCCTAGAAATCGATGTGAGATGACCAAATCTGGGGACCTGGAATGATTAGCTCTGCCCTCTACAGTTTAGAGATCTCAAAGCAAGTGAAAACAACTCAAAGGAAATGAAATCTAAAACGCAAACTGGAAAGGAACAATAATCTAAAAACAATGAACAGGAATTGAATAGCAGCGTAAAATAAACAGTGAATTCAATTCATAACCAAGCAAACTAGATTTCTACTCTTTAATCCCGTCGACAGCCACGCAACAATCAACTATCGTAATTCATAAACAAAAGGAACAACAACTGGAATTAGATACAGAAAAACAACATTTTATAACAATTGAATCATGAATCATGCTTCTTGTAAAGAATGGAATAACAATGACTCTGTATTTGATCCAATTAGCAATAACTCAATTCTTTAATTGTAATAAAAGAACTTCACACAACAGAAATAAACTAATAGAAATACAAACAACAGATCGCTCCACCAGGGCCGGGCCCTCAACCACCGGTGAAGCGTTGCTGTGCTTTACTCCAGCGCTTGAGAAATGGAACAACAGTGAACTCCTTTATTAATCAGGCATTAATAATGTTTACAAACAGCTCACACTCTCTTAACAAGAGCCGATGCACAATTCTGCAAATTACAATAAGAAAAGTCTCTCCCTCAATACACAATACATGTTCTCCTTTTATAATCAGAAGGAGGAGAAATTGAATAGTAAATACAATCTTCCCATAACAATATTGGATTTCTTCCAACCAATTGATCAACAGGAAAATAGATTTACATCCATCTTTCAATAACAGCAAGTCGAATTTGGCTTTTCAGCTGAGATTTGGAGGACGGCCGCAACAACAGAACTGAGAAAATCGTGCTTAAAGAACTCTGCGAATCTCTCAACACAGGCCGACTTTGGGCAAACCGTTCTTTGATTAAGTTAATTGGGTCCATTCTGGACAAAACCCATGTTCCGGATTTTCCAGATTCGTCTTCATTTGCTCAGAATCTCAACTGCAAAACTGTCACTCCTTATTCCAGCGCATTTCTGAGTTGGCACTTTTAATGATCAAATCTTCAATCTGGAAATTATCTTGGAGGCTAAAAATGGTGAATAATGTTATAACCAACTTATTAAAACCATCATTGATAAAATAATTCATAATCATCAATTTATTAGAAATAAAGGAAGATAAATAATATTAATCCATAAGAGCATAAGCAGCCAAACCTAGATATGATATTATCCTCCATAAACCTCATTATTACGGCATCTGTAGCATTTCTGGTAGGTATGGCTTCCACCCATTTCGTGAAATAATCTGTGGCGGTTAGTATCCATTTATATTGGCCACTTGATGGGGGATGTATTTCTCCTATGAAGTCTAATCCCCATTTTTGAAATGGTTCATTCACATGAATAGGAATCAAGGGTAGAGCTGCTAATTTCTGTCTTTCTGCAAACCTTTGGCACTTGTCACATGCTCTCACCCTGGCAAAAGTATCTGAGTACAACTTTGGCCAGTAAAAACCAGCCCTCAAGATTTTACGAGTTGTAGCCCTCCAACTGTAATGTCCTCCACAAATTCCTTCATGAAATTCTGTCATTACATTTTGCACTTCATTTTCTGTGAGGCATAACAGTAGTATACCTAGAGGGTCTCTCCAATAGAGCTGTCCATTGGCAATTACATATTTCTGTGATTTCATTCTTACCGCTCTGTATTTTACCTTATCACATCCTGGAGGACAGCTAAGTGTTAACAGATATTCAACTATTTCTTTATACCAAGGACTAGTTAGATATTTCACATGTATCTTTTGAGTGGCCATCTCCAGCCCTCGCTGTTCTTCTTCTCTCTCGGATTCCTCATTTTCTATCATAGATAAATTAATGCCCAGAGCTTGATGATTCGATTCAAACAACATCTTGGCAAGTCCCTGTCCCTTAATCAATTTGGTAGGCCTTATGTCCAAATCATATTCTTGTATTTTTGTGATCCATCTTCCTCTTTTACCTTCGCTATCTCCCTGAACAAGAATGTCTTTGACAGCCGCTGTGGGGACATAGGCAGTAATATGAGATTGCAAGACATATATTTTGAAATCTTTAAGTGAATTTACCAGGGCATATGCCTGCTTCTCCAATATATTGTATTTCAATTCAGCATCATAAAGCACTTGACTGAAGAAAGCTATTGGCTGCTCATACCCCTCTTCATTTTTCTGCAACAATACTCCAGCGATTGTATGAGGTGAAGCAAATGAAAATATTATAAATGGCTTTTTGTAATCTGGTCCAGCTAGCACAGGAGCTTCAGCGAATGCCTGTTTTATCCTTGTGAATGCATCTCTAGACTCCTGGGACCATTTTACTTCATTCTCCTTTTTCAACATATTAGTTATATGCCTAACTATTTCGGCATAGTTAGGAATGAACCTTTTCAAAAAATTGATTCGGCCTAAAAACACCTACACCTCCTTCTTATTCCTAGGTAGAGGAATGTTGTTTATTACTTCCACTCTCTTAGGGTCTATTTTCACACCGTATTTAGTTACAATGTGCCCTAAGAGTTTTCCCTCATCTAATGCAAATAAGGACTTTTGAGGGTTGAGGGATAGGCCATACCTTCTACACTTTTCAAAAGTTCTTCTTAAATGCTCAATATGTTCATCATCATTCTTTTAAAACACTGTAATGTCATCGAGATATACCACCAAAAATTTGTCCCGCTCCCCAACAAAGGCTATGTCCATTGCCCTCTGAAAAGTAGCTCCTGCATTAATTAATCCGAATGGCATCCTGGCATACATAAAGGTTCCCCATGGTGTAGTGAATGCATTTTTCTTCTGATCCTCTGGGAAAACAGCCACCTGATTATATCTAGAAAAGCCATCCATCATTGACATTCTGGATGCTCCCACTACTTTCTGCAGGATGTGGTCCATCTTAGGCAGTGGATAATTATCTTTGAGAGATGCTCTATTCAAATTCCTGAAATCCACACACAACCTTATTTCTCCATTCTTCTTTTGAACGGGAACAAGGTTTGCTATCCACTCAGAGTATCTCAATGGCACAATTATTTTAGCTTTTAATAGCTTTTTGACTTCTTTTTCAATAGAGGGAAGCAGCAGAGGATTTATCTGTCTGAGTTTCTGCTTATAAGGCTTGGCATCTTCCCTCAAAGGAATTTTGTGTTGCATTATATTAACATCAAAATTTTTTAGGTCCTGATAGGACCAAGAAAATACATCTTTATAAGATTGAAACAACTTCAAATATTTTTCTTTGTATTCTTCTGGGACTCTTTTAGATAATTTTACAATTTTGGGATCAGCATAAGTACCCAGATTTAAATCTCCCACTTGATCTTCTTCTGTCACCTTGTTTGGCTGCAATGGAATATCATCTTTGTTAAATAATCTTTCTAGAGGCACCAGACCTCTAGGTATAACATTTCCTTTCAGCTGCAGCACTCTATTTCCTGCTATCTTTTCTTCCCATTTATTTTCTGCAATATTTTCAACTTCTTCCCCCTCATTATCATCAATCTCCATATTGGAGAATTCTCCTACTGTCTCCATGAATCTCTTCATCTGTTCATCATCTTCAAATACCTGCCAATGCTTTATATTATCTGGAATGGATGGTCTGTAACGTACCTCCACTTCATATCTTAGAAGTGGGTTCTGAGGAGGATGGAATGTACTGGCTGCTACAGCAAGAGAATCTGCTATTCTGTTTTGCTCCCGGGGCATGAATTGTATGTTAAATGTTGAGAAGAAATTTTCTATCATGTCCCATACTTCGTTTCTATAAGTTCTCAGACTTGGATGCTTAGTTTGGCATTGATTTTTGATCTGTTTTACCACCAGCTTAGAGTCTCCCAAGACTTTTAGACTTTCGATGCCCATGTTTCTGGCTGTCTGCAGTCCCAATAATAGTGCCTCATATTTGGCTACATTGTTTGTAGCCTCATGCTCCAGTTTAAAGGACAGTGGCACCCATTTTCCTGTAGGGGAGATTAGTAGCACCCCAGCTCCATTGCCTTCTCTTGATTTTTCTCCATCAAAATGCAAAGTCCAAATTCCTGATTCCTGATCTTCTTTAGGCTGCTTAGCTTGGATTTGACCAAAAAGGAGCTCATGAGCACAATTTTGATTTTCTTCTAACATCAAACATGAGAAGTCTCCCTCTTTGTTATATACCGGGGAATTCTCTGAGTAGTCAGCCTTAGTTACCATTTTAGCAAATCTAGTCTCCCTGTACAACCTCCTCTCCTGTCCTCCGAATACTGGGATGGTAGCATATGTTAAATCCAATTTAATTGACCCACCAATTTTCGTACCCCAGGATCTTGACAACAACATGCCAAAGCGGGCTAGGATATCAGCAACCACAATGTCCATGACCACACTCTTTGCTGGAATCTGGGCCAGATTGACCACTAAATCCTTAATCATTCCCAAGCATTTAACCCTTTTGGAATCAAATGAATATAGGTCTTTGTATGGTCTTGTAATTTGTAGTCCTAGTTGCTCCATGACAGACAAAGGCATAAGATTATGGGAAGCCCCGGAATCTAACATACAATTGTGTAACAGCAGGTCATGAATAACTAGGGACACGTAGAAAGGAGGAGTTGAAGGGTCTATCTCCTCGACATGTGGGCCAAAGACTACCATGGGTATTTCTTCTTGAAGGTTTAGACTATCAGGTGCAATTGGTATTTCAGGAGGAAGCATAAAGGTAGTGACTTGAGACTGATATACAGGTTGTTTTAATAACTCAGTCAGGGGAACAAGAATCTTAATCTTCTCAAGTTATTTTTGCAAATTGAAAGCAGATGGGGGATTTTCTATCACAACTTCTTTTGACTCTTTATTTTCAGTTGGAGATTTAATTTCTTTTGACACTGGCTCGGCATTAGGAGGACTGACTATTTTTGAAGAAAAAGGAATCTGATCATTGGGGTGCAAAGGAGCATTTAGAGGATTCTTACCTTTTTCTATGTTCTTCTTCGTTGCTGATTCCTTCTGAGAAGATACTTCTTTGTGAGGTGGCTCTTCTTCTTGGTCTTGAGTTCTGGTCCTCTTTCTTGAATATCTAAGATCATATTTGACATTGAATTGTGCTTGCATGAAATCAGCAAATTGTTTACAATAATGATCAATCTCTGCTTCTTTGTCTTCGTCTTGTAATGGGCAATCCATATCATCAGTATTTGAAAAAGCCAGATTTGAATCTTCCAATCCATAGGCCGCATCTCCAGTGGAGTCATCTGCTGGTCCCTCCAGGTACAAGGGATGAGGTACCTGATCTTGTTGTTCCTTTGCTTCTCTAGGCAATATCTGCAAAGGGGGTCTCCTATACTGGGGATTGTATCCTCTGTTTGGAGCATTATAATAGTTCTTGGGAGCTGCATTTTTAGCTTCCAGTTCAAGCTTGACCATCTTCTTTATCATTTTGCTTATTTCATCCATCTTGTCTGAATCCTTTTCCTGATTAGAGGTGGAAACCTCTTCTTTGCCTTTCTTCCTAGCATCTTGTTCAATTTTTCCCTTCAGTTTCCCAGTGGAGGCAAAGTTTGCTTCCAATTCCAGAGCGTCCGACTGTGCATCATCTAAAGTGGCAGGCTTTCTTTCTCTCAAGGAGAATCCAAAGTCAAAATCGAAGGCTGCTATAAAAATTATCTTGGCAGCAGATTAATGGGGCTTCATTTCAGGAGGCAGGCTCAGATATAACTTGTTGAATCTTTTAATAAACTCTGATACCCCTTCATTCTGTTTCTTCTTCATAGTATTAAACTCAGTGAGACACTGACCATGATCTTTCTTTTCTCCCCACTTCCTGAGAAAAGTATTTTCCATTTGGTCCCAGGTGGTCACAGAATTATTTCCCAGTGTCTTAAACCATTTTCTGGCTTCACCCTCCAAAGACTGCACAAATAATCTCAAGACCACATCCAAATGTTCAACATTTAAGTTCTCTGCAAAAGAGCAGAAAGTCTCAAGATGTCTCTGAGCATCTACTTCATTTTCACCATTAAATATTGGCAGAATATTTAGATAATCATGTGGCATATCATTTAACACTTGGGGTAAGGCCAAGGGAGTGTATTTGTTCAATAGAAAAGTAGGAACATTGGCCATTGGAGGAGGTGGGGGTTGTGCGACAATCTGAGGGACAAATGAAGGAAGAGGAGTAGGAGGAAGTGGAGTATGAATGACAATGGGAATATATTGCACAGAAGGCTGAGGTGCAGATGGGTATAATTCACAGTTAACAGGAGCTACTTCTGTGACCTCTTTAATTTCCTCAGCCTCGAAAGTAGGATGAGAATATTCTTCAATCCAGGCACTTCCTCTACATGGAGTCTCTGAGTAAAACTCGGGATTTTCTGTTCTAAATTATTGAGAAGAAGAGGGCGGATAATCTTCAACGGAATATTCAGGGTTTTCAGCACGAACTGATTTCCTCTCCTTCCAAACTATCTTATGAATGATCTTCTCTGGGTCAGACACGTAGGGTGTCTTTGATTGAGATGTATCTGACCTTAAATGCGGTTTACGAGGAGCCAGGACTACCAATAAATTTATCAAATGGAACCAGTGGAGTCGCCAAGGTGAGAGATATGAAACTCTTCAACTCTCTGTGCTCACCTGATTAGAGAGTGAAAACAATTTGTCGAGACCCAGGGAAACTGATATTCTTGAATTCGTTCCCCGGCAACGGCGCCAGAAAGATGTTGTGGAAAATTTTGTCACCCCCTAGAGACAGTCTAGAGTTGCCATAGACCAGTGCCTAGGACATCTTAATATAGCAAGGAGCTCTTCATATAGCTTGGGTTGTCAATCCAAAAGCTCACTTGCTATCTCTTGCTTGAACAAGGAAATTAGTTTTGAATGGGACCAATTTCTCTCAGAAGCTGATACAAAGATAAGAAAAGTGTAGGGACATCATGTAAAACTCCAATACCAAGGCATCAGACAGTTAAGAGACAACTTACTGTAAAGAGGGCCAGTTCAAATAATATATCACAGAAATCAAATATGAAGAAGTGAGTGCAGTGAGGAAACATAAAGAAGATATTAGCTAACGTGAGACTGATACCCAGATACACAACAGAACCACATAAGGGCATATTAATTTATGAATCCTTATATGACAATGGCGTTTTAAAAGCACCCTCCTCAAGTAACTAATATAGCAGAAAATATGGAAGAGATGAACATGGAACAGTATATCATGACTAGGCCTATTTAAAGCGCTTGACTAATTCCAGAAAGGGCACCAACAAGGATGAATCCTTATTGCAAACTAGTGAGCCACTCGCATTCTAGAACATGATACAAGAAGATAAATAGCATGAAAGGAGATATTGTATTAACACATAAGAGAAATTACATACTGTGAGATACCAAAGACCAGAATCCTCATTACAGTTATAACTCCTCCTCACTGAGACCCTACGGGCTCTGAACCTTCATACAGAAATATTACAAAATGTATACAAGAGCCTTTTCACTGCACAGTTTGCTGATAGAAATCTAGAACCCTTACAATGTCTTTCTTTTCAGATTTTATAGAAGGGATAGAGAATTCTAGAGAAGGATGTAGATGGAAAACATTTAATGACTTATTTTGAATTAGATGGCGAAAACATTCGCGCCCACACTATGAATGTCTGAACATAAATGACTGTACTTTACGACTTATTTCTGGAAATGAATGCTGGGAATGAAAATATGCTTACAAACAAGACATAAATAATAAAATATGTAGATATTCGGCTCTTTGCTGGAGGAGGAAGATCTGCGGCAATTAAGCCTTGAGGCGCCTGCTTCTGTACGTGGTACTTTCGATCTACAGGTTTTGAATTTAAATTTGAGACCTTTCTCATGTCGGACGCTGAATTCATTGCTCCTTCATTAATAATCTGCTGCTGCATTAATGTTTTCATCCACCCAAATTCGCCTTTTGATTTTCTCTGGATGGTTCTATTGATTGAAATATCTTTCTTCAATGGGGGTCACATCATAGTGGCTCCCGGATCCCTTCCACCAATTTCATTCCCACAAAAAGTTCCTGCAAAAACAAAAGCCTGTTGAATAAGACTAATCACAGAAAGAGTGGATGTAGTGAAGTTAATGGAAGTGGTGGCACAGATTTGAGAGAATGATGAGATGACGCGGCGTGGCGAAAAACACAGAGGAACAGCAGAGAGATAGGGAGTGAAAATGAGGTAATACAAAGGGACGATGATAAGTGCAGGAGCAAAGACATCAAACAGAGACACTTAAAACGCAACACATAAACAGAATATGTGCATAGGGGAAGGCACAGCAGATGACATGTGGGTAGATGACAAAAATGGCGAAACGATGCTAATGGCACTAAAACTCAGGAATTGACTTTCGTAGGAGTTTCAAAGAAAAACATGACAAAACAATGGAGCAAAGGCTTTGGAAGTGGGACCCATAGCGCACATCGCAAATTCGCAAGTGGAGAAAATGCAATGGAGGGAGCGATGGAATAACCAGAATCTGCGCTCTGCACTATGCGATGGGCGTGACCGGTCGAGCGCAGATCACGGAAACGAGAAATGCGATGCCGGAAGATGACATAAACGGGAAACTGTGCTTTTGCGATGGGGAGGAAAATGCGATAGAGCGATCATGCGATTTGCGATAAACGCTCTAAGGGGAGGCGCTTGGCTATATGGATGAAAGGAGGCGCGGAGCTAGGGGAGAAAGGAGCTAGGCCTTATATAACTTTTAAAAGCAGATTTTAGCCCCTTTTTATGTATTTCCGGCTCGGGAAATGGCAATGATAAGGAAGAAAAAGGGGACCCTAGCTGGAATTTGAATGTAGGGGCTGATTTTATACAACATGTAGATACCATAGGCCAATACCATGAGTAGATACCACTTACAATACCATGGGTAAATCCCATGTGTGGATGAATACCATGGGTAGATACATACCATGGGTCACTTACAATACCATGGGTGAATAAATATCATGGGTGGATGAATACCAAGGGTCGATGCCATTTACAATACCATGGGTAAATTCCATGGGTGGATGGATAATATGGGTAGATGAATACCATGGGTTGATGCCATTTTCCATTTGGATCATCCTCTTATTGTGGCATCCTCATCAGAAATTCTCCACCACTGCTCAACATGATCTGCTACAAATCTGTCCTCCAATGTCTCCTCCCAAGCATGCAAAACCATATGGCTTACATCATAGAAAGGTGGAATATGTAAGTGGAAACCTCCTTGCTGTCCAATGGCCTCCTCAAGGTAGGAGTGATGATGAACATGGGAGATATTATTCCCAATGAGTGACTCCCACACCCATGCTATCATCCAAATGAAATGAGCCAATCTAGTTAGCTCAAAAAGATCCTTAACCCCCAGTTCATACAATGTGTTGGGGCTGCATGGAGAGATTGGATCCTCCCACCCAAGTGGTTTCTCTCTCCATCTATGATAAGTGTGGGGCTGCTACTAATCTTGGGCTAAAATGTCATGTCTTCCAAGAGTGGCCCAAGCTAACTCATCAAACAAATAAACCATGAAGTGCCTCCTCCAAAAACTCAAACTCTCCAAATGGCTTCTCCTACATGAAGAGAAGAGATGTAATTTGGAAATCATGGGCTGCCCATTGCTCCTCCAGAAACATGCATCATGCAAATTAGGGAGAATCACCCTCCCAATGGGCATCTTCAACTCATATCCCACTCTCCAATCAAAGCTTTCCATGAACATAGAGATATCAACAACACATGGAAGCAAAAACCAATCGAAACAAGTTGTCTTATGACAACCGGAAAGTGGATCAAGGTCCCATACAAGGAACTAGCGCAGTGCATTCCTTGCCTGCATCAAATAAAAGAAAGACAAGTGCTTTTCCAGCCACTTTTTTGCTGCCACAATCATTCTACAAAATATAAACATCAAAGTACAAAAGGGTGTCAATGGTGCACACCAAAAGTCATGTGGCTTTCCCCACAAACCACCAATGAGATAGCCAATATCAATGCTACAACTGGCTTCAAGTACATCATTATACAATATGCAAGAAGGAATAATCCTCCTTGGTACAATATGATGCTCATAAAAAGGAAAAAATTACAAGACATAAGGTGAAATTGTACATTCTCCATTATGTACTTGAAGACTTGAGCTGAAATGGCTCACCTGAAAATGCTCCCTTACTCCCAATGAGTAGGAAGGTGGCTGTGACATCCTCTCTGTTGGCCACTTGTAAAATTTGTCCTATCAAAAGGTGGCCAAAACATTGTTCAGTTTTCAAGAAACACTTTCATGGCCAAAATGTTATCTCTTGTAACCTGTGGAAGATCTCATGCTCATGTGTAAAAATTCTTCACTACTGATTCCCTCTAGAACTCAAAAATTCTACTAATTTCAAGAGAAGAAACTGCTATAAAACCGCCATTCTTCCTCTCCCCCTCTTCCAAACTAACCTTCATTTTCTCCCCTTTTTATCCATAAAAACTCCTTTGTTTTTCATGATTCCTCTTCTTCCCTTCATGAAAATCACTTCTTCAAAGTTAAAGACCCATTCTTTAGCTTTACTGAAACCTCTAAAAACCATTAAAAACTCTGAAAAATTCATAAAAAACAAAGTTTTATTCCTATGGACTTAAGCCCTTGGGCTAATTCCTAACCACTTCCCCCACATGCCCTTTCCCCGGAACCAGGCGCTAGTCCCATCGGCGCTTATCGCATCGGAATAAATCAGACGAGCGAGACTTGTGCTCTATTCAAAAGTTCCGATTGCGATCATGCTTTGGATTAAAAAACCCCGATGCGATTGATCCTTTGTGTTATAAAAACTCCCGATCGCATCATTTTATATATATATATCCTATGGGCCCGCCTCCGGCACTTAATACCTTCTATTTTTCATTCCCTATCGTTCTTTTCCTTTGTAAAAACTTAAAACCCATTTATCCAAACTTTTTAACTAAAAACCAAAAGCACATATTAATATTTTAAAATGGGTAGATTAAAAAGACCAATCGCGCAATCGCGATCGGAAGTTTCAAATGGGTTGATAAAAAAGACCCGCATCAAAGTTCCGATGCGATTGGGTCTTGTATATAAACTCTGCCCCCCTCACCTCTATTTCATATGACTTTCCCCGGGCCCAAGTGTTAAAGACCCCAGGCGTTAAATCACATTGCAAGATTTCAAATGGGTAGATTAAAAAGACCAGGCCCGGTCTTCCGATTCTGATAGGCCCTTTTTATATAAATCCCTGGGCCCTTTGAATTTCATATAGCCCGCGGCCCCGTAGTCAGGCGCCTGTCCTTTTTTATATATATTTATTTCCTCCCCAATCCATTAAACCTTTTCTTTATATTAAAAAAACTTTGGGTTTTTGTGTATTATAAAGGTTTCCGCCTTTCATTCTAAGAACTAATCCTCGCCGTAGATCGAAAGTCGATCAAATGGCCAACGCTCCGTCGCATCGGCGATTTCAATCGCATCGCAATTTTCAATCGCATGCGTTTTGTTTGTCCCTCCGATCGGCCAGTCCCCCGATTCACTTTCCGCCATTGATCTGATCCTCAGATCAGCGGTCCGTATTAACTCGCATCGCAAATTTACATCGCATGCGTTCGTTTGTTCCTCCGATTAGCCATCCCCTGATCTATTCCCCACCACCGATCTAATCTGTAGATCGACGGCCTGTGCTTCATCGCATCGCAGGTTTCAATAGCATCGCAATGTTTGTCCCCCTGATCGCTCATCCCTTCAATTCATTCCCCGCCGTTGATCTGATCCTCAGATCAACGATCATCGCTCAATCGCATTGGCCCTCCCGATCGCGCAATCGCATCGAATATTTTCATCGCACCCTTATTTTCCTCCCGCCGATTACGATCCTCCAATTGGATCTGGACCGTCCACGTGTCCAGATCAGACGACCCAGATCTAATCTCGCTTCATACCATCGCTTTCCACCTTCCGCTAAGAGGATTCCAAGGCGTAATCCCCACCGTTGATCTGCGCGCGATCGACGGTTCTAATCTATTCTTTTCCTCCAATCTCCTTTGACTATTTCTAAATGATTCCCAACCGTTGGATGATGCCATCCAACGGCTCTGCTCTCATCCTATGCCTCTGAAGCAGTAAACCCAAAAACGCAGGATTTTATGATATATTTGTTGGATTTTGCAGGTAATGAAGGTTTTCTGTTATGTTGAAAGAAAGGGCTGAGGACTGGGAATGACAATTCCCATACCATTGCTGTATCAAGGGAAAGTCGTTCGCAGGGTTTAAGATCCGTATTTCCCCTACGCAGCCTGCACATCAACAAGACACTGTGTTTTTTCACAGTTAAAAGAGTATCAGTTTTTACCAGAACAGAAGATCGAAAACACTAAACTGAAGTAAATAAACCTCTCCAACTCCCAAAGGGCGACTGCAGCCTCATGGTAATTAAAGAAGGCTTAGTCATTATTACAAACAAGAGGTGTTTTTCCCAAAGACATCTAAACAATTAATATTACTCAAGAATATTATCTCTAATTGTCGACAAAACTATTTTAAAGATTAAAAGCAGCCCGGAAGCTAATATTTTCAATCATTAGACCTCGGGAAGCAGCAACAGAGTTACTTCAAGCATGCCACCGAGCCTCAAAAGTCAACAAAGGCTCCCACTGAACTCAATTCATAAATGTACCTCAATTTAATATATAATTATTATCTGTTAATTACTTCATCAAGCCCTTCAAGGGCCGAAGAGTCATCCATCTGTATTAATTGACCTAGGAGATCTTTTACCAGATCCTACCTCCTCATTATTCTATAAATAATTCTGTAGAAGATGAGAATAATTTTTGTCTCTAGACATATGAACGTATGTAATAGTCTCTGAATCTCCTGATGCCCTGTTTTCCACTTGAAGATACAAAAGCTGATATGAGAAGTTTGAAGTTGTAGGGACCCACCGGGCTTGCTGATTGTAACTGGTTTGAAACATCAAATACAAGATGCTGATTTATGGGATCCTGATTTATGTCAATGGTGATGTGTTCCTCACTGTCAATTATTATTTTTCTTGATGTTTTCACTATGTTCACTTTCTCTGATAAAGAGCAGCAAACATAGAGCTAGAATTTACTTTCAACAGTACCCTACTCTTACTGAAAGCTTTATTATCTATGTTTTCTTCATTTGAACGTTCTCTTTGAAGAGTACATCAATGTAGGTTGGTTTAAAGGCACTTGCCTAATCTAAATTTCTCTTTGTCACTGTTATCTGTGGTTTTCTTATTTGAATATGCTGAAAGCAGGGTAGTTTAAAGGCACTTACCTGATCTTAAGTTGTTCAAATTTTTTTTTAATGTTTTCTAACTAAGAGTACATCAATGCAGGTCGGTTTAAAGGCACTTGCCTGATCTAAATTTCTTTTTTTTACTGTTATCTGTGGTTTTCTTATTTGAATATGCTGAAAGCAGGGTAGTTTAAAGGCACTTACCTGATCTTAAGCTGTTCAAACTATTTTTTAATGTTTTCTAACTAAAAGTACTTCAATGCAGGTCGGTTTGAAGGCACTAAACTGATCTCAGAATAATTTTATGTTTTTCTTATTTGAATATGATGAAAGCAGGGTAGTTTAAAGGCACTTACCTGATCTTAAGCTGTTCAAACTGTTTTTCAATGTTTTCTAACTGAAAGTACTTCAATGCAGGCTAGTTTAGAGATACTAACCTGATCTCAGAAATACTCTTATGTTTTTCTTTAAGTACATGCTAAAGGAAGATAGTTTAAAAGAACTTACTTGATCTTAGGTTGTTTCACTGTTTCTTTTTTATATTTGTTTGCTCTTCATTTCCTATCTGTTTTATTCCATAAAATCTCCTTAAGAGATCCTTTGACATAAGTGACTTGCCCCATGGATCCTGTTTGAACCTTGTTGTCCAATTAAAATCCTCCTATGACTCCATAGCCCAATGGGTTAAAACTGTCTTTGCCTTTCTGTCAGCCAAATCATTCCTTCACCTGCAGACACCTTCACCCTTCATTTTGAAACTGCCTTCACCTTCATCATGTCTTCGCCCAACCAAAACAAAAAAAACAAAACCCAAGCTCTTCATAACTATCCTAATATCAATTTCAGCTATTAAAGATCACATCTTTTGAACCCATTCATAGAGAGATCCCTCTCTGGATTCAGGAAGGCTAGATCCTAGAATCCCAAATTGGTTTGATGTTCTCCCTGTAGTTGGAATTTTTCCAATCTTGCTAATTACAGGGTGCTAACACTCTCCATCATCATATAGGCTATGCATCTCTCCATATGCTGAAATATGTCTTTCTGAATTCCCTCCCAAATGAACTCCTCTGCCAAGGCAAGATATGCATCAAAATGCATGGAAAAGAAGTCCTCATGTGCTACATGCAACAACTTCTCCTTGAGCTTAGAAGAAGACTTTTCCTTGAGAATAGATGACCATATCATCCACCATATGTCTGTCATCTCCATCAAGATCATCAAGAATCATGCAAGCACTAAGATCCTTGGAGTACTCTACCAAGAGTTGAGACCTCCAATAAGGATCAATCCTCCTAAGGGACAGCGCTGGTGATCTGCTATGTGAAGCTCTACATATGTTGCTGTCCTTTCCTTTGACATCCCTCATGCCAAATTCATCCTCCAGATTGCTGCCATGCACATCATGCAACTGCTCATGCTCAAAAAGAAGTAGTGACCTTTGGAGGTTGGCCTCCCATGAAAAGCTCTCCTCCAAAAAGAATCTCCTGATCTTGGCCAAAGCAAGCATGAGTGGCCTCCATCTACTCCAATGTAGGGATGATTCATTCCTACAAGGAAGTACCCTCTGTTTCTCCAAATCTATGGAGCAACCCCCTTGCACCAGGAAGGTGCCATCCTCCATGACTGCAGCAACCTCTGTCAGTGCAATACAAGTAGTGAGAGTGGATGGTGATAAAAATGGAAGGATGTCCTCCTCCTCCTTGAGTTTACCCCAAACCCTTTGTGCTGCACTGGACACCTCCAAAGTTTTCACCTCTTCGGAATCCAAGAGTGGTGAATCAAATGGCAAGATTTCTCTTACCAATTCTAAATCTGGAGGCCTCCCCAGTGGAATACCTCCATTTAGTGAGACATCCATGGCAAGAGAAGACTGTCTATATGGTCGGGCAGCCTTGCCCTTGCCCTCACAGCGCAAACCAATCTCCTTCCTCCTTGCACCAACTCTCTGAAATAGATAAGGGTGTGTGCTCTTCATTAAGTGATGATGTCCTTCCTCCCTACCTTCTCCTTCCATCAATATCACCTCACAATCAAGCTACTCATTGAATTTACTTTCCCTCCCACATGTGATATCCTGGGGAACTTCTTGCAATGTCACAAGAAATCCTCCTATTGTACCGTGTGCTCCTCCTTCCTCTGCATGAGGCACTAGATGTGACAGTGCTGTAACCCCCATCCTTCTCTTTATCTTCAATATGAATTGGAGGTAACTGATCAATAAGAGGATCCTCCTTTGCAAAAGGACCCTTCATGCCGTCTTTTCCAAGGCTATGAAATAAAGGTGTTACCTTTAGCAAGGTTTCATGCAAGATATGATTTCCTCCAATAGGTTTCTGAAGTGGTTTTGAGTTTGCAGGTTCCCCCAACTTATGAAAAAGTTTCATTGGCTTGATTGTTTCATGTTTTGCATCAATTATTTCAACCAATCTTTTAGTGAACTTTGCAAAATAAGAAGTATTAACATTTTTCAATGAAAATTATTCAAACATCCACCAAGCATAGGCCTTACCTTCAAAGTGCAGCATTGCAACTCTGATGGCTTCTTCTTCAGAAATTGGGTGCTGCTGCAAGTACGTGCACAACTCCTCCACCCAAGATTTGGCTAAGCAAGTTGGGGATCCATCAAAGGTAGATAGAAAAAATATATCCATGTCATGCAACTGGCTCCTCTCCACCTTGATCTTGCAAAACTCTTTGAAAGTAATATGATCTCTAAACTTTTCAGTTTGAGATTCAGATTCTTGTAGGAAATTGCTAAGAGTTCCCTCCTCCGGCATTTGCTCTTCTTTCATCTCTTTCATAGAAAACCTGGGCATTTTAATGTGTTGTGCATAATAGGGTGTAGTTGCATGCTCACACCTATCATGTACCAATCTAGATATGGATCTAGATCAAAATTCATCAGGAGATTCCATCTCTCCTCTCATGTTCTTAAGATTTTCATCGATGTACTCCACAGATTTTGGAAGTAGCTTTGTAAGCTTATATTCACTTTTTCCTCCACATAATGGAGTCTTCATTTTGTTCATTTGTCCTTCTCTGGATAGCTACATGGCTGAATTCCACAGGCTGAGCCAAGATTGAAGCTCTGATATCACTATAATATTCCAAATCTGGAATTTTCTACAACAATAAGAATATCTTAAGATATTCTAAAGTTGGAGATCAGAAAATAGGCTCGTATTATGTGTTCTAAAACACATAGCCCTCAAATGACTGAAAAAATAGCAATGGAAGAATGCCTACACCTTCCCAAGTGGGGAAAATGCAAGAATTAGACCCTGGAAACATTATTTCTGAAGATCTGCGTTTTTACTGGGTGAAATAACATCGGGTTCCCTTAGCATAGGCTGTCAGGGTCTCACATACAAAAGGGGATCAGAAAGAAATCCCTTTTGATATGCTAAACACACCTCCCAGCTACCTCACAACTTAAAAATAGCCAAATCCCATGAATTAAGTTATGCAGAAAAAGAATGAAGCATGTACAACATTATTTTATGAGGGTTTATGTAGTAACATGGTAAAATAACATGGATATGGAAGAGAGATCTGGCCTCCTTATTGCATTAATAAGCTAACTCGGCAAGGGTTTCATGAAACACATGTACAAGAAAGAGAAAATATGAATATTCAGATCAGAAAATGCAATATTACTGCAAAATTATAGAAATATAGTTGAATAATACAAAAGAGGGATGAGAATCCCTTCCTCTAGCTTTTTGGGAGAAGGGTTGGCCCTTTCCATAGGAAACTAGCTCAAAAACAAGGGTCTTAACCCTGTTGCAGCAAATCTGCATAAAATGATGCAGTTCCTTCAAGGGACTACACTGTGGGAGATGAGAAACACTTTGGCCTACTACCAAGATCTGAAATGTGCTCATAAATATTCCTAGATGATTTCTCAAGAGGAGGAAAGCACCTTCTACTGAGAAATAGACCCGAATGTGGTGTAAGAATCCTCCACTGCAACACCCTGCAACTCAGCAATATTCTGCTGCAGAAATAACACTGGGACTAAATAATGGTGCTTGGCCTTGAGCCTAGATGAGGTGCAATATAGGAAAATCTCTCCCAAGAGGCCTCTCAAGGGAAGAGGTGGGATTCCCGCTCGGGAACACCCAGTGCTACCTTGCTAAACAACAAGGGGAAGCCAAGTCTAAACAGATAAGATCAATAGATTGAAATACAAAAGAATGCATAACAAAGGCCTCCATCCTCTTCATATATAGCAAGTGAACCTCTCCTCATTGGGTCCCATTCACATGTGCCATCAAGCTCATGCAAGTTGTCCTCCACCAAAACTGTGCTGTCCAAAGGAGATTCAATGTATCTAGATAGCTTAGTTGACTTGGTCAAAGTTTACCAAATCAACATGATCCCATCTCTGTTCACACCCAAGGGTGCTCAAATTAGCTGCTTATTCTTACCCCCTTTCACATTAGGGTGTTATTGATCCTTCTAAAGAGGTTAATGGGCCTCCCTACCCAATTATTCATGCTCCTAGTGATTAAACAACTCTAATATTCCATTTAGCTTGGAGGCTAAAATTTTGGAATATCACATTCGGGGATGGAATTTTTGACTCATTTTAGGAAAACGCTAGCTGTCCATATATCGGACCATCTCCATGAATGGCGGTGGCATCGTATTTTTTGCAAAGCGAAACTCAACGGTAGAGTTTTACTAGAATTCTTTTTGAAAACCCTCACAACAGGGATCTAAAAATATGTGAAGGCACAAGGACCTACCTCTGAGGAGGGCGCCATTTGCAAATCCTAGTAGCTCGAACTCATCTATACCTAGTCATGATATATCTACAATGTCCTGCCAAACGCCCTACACCTGAACACTTATAGAGAATTTCCAGCTGCGTTGAATAGCACAAATATCTTAATCAGGTCATTGAGCCAAGGTCACCTAGGCATAAGTATCCAGTACCCAAGTTACTCGTATGATTGTACCCACAACATGACACAGCCTAGCTACCACCAAATTCATTCTGCACCTTTGCATAATATGAAAAATAGGGTGTCATCATACCGCTAACAGCAAGGAGGATCGAACCCTCCCTTGCATGGAACCCAATACTCAGCAAGGAATGTTAATGGAAGAGATTCCCCCCAGCAACCATACACCAACCAGAGACAAGGAAACCAATATTCTCATTTCCCTGAACAAAATCCACCACTGTAGAACAATGCATCAGTGAACTTAGTGCAACCTTCTTAGGCTCAACAACGCTAGTATTATGACCAGGAGAACCGTAATAATCCTCCTAATGCTAGTAGAAATAATCCTAATAATAAATTTTGAAAATGCAACAAGATGATGGAGCTTAGTGAAAAGAAGTCGCCCTCACTAAGTGGGCCCACAGGCTATTTTTGGCGCAAAGTCTATTTTTAGACTATGTCTATTTTTAGACATATGGATCATGGTCTATGAGTTGCAGGATGCTATTTATGGATGATTGGTCAAGTTGGTAAAAATAGATGGACCTCTATTTTTAGACATTGGGCAGTTTCTATTTTTAGACTGCCGGGCTAAAAATAGAACAGTCAAATATTATTGACCCTTAATAATATTTAGACTATAAACATTATCTTATCCTCTTGGAGCACTTCAATTTGATGCTTGGATGTGGCACATGCAGCTGAAAGAAGGAAATACGCTTTTCCTAAGGGTTAGTTGAGCTATTGCATAGTTGACTTTAGTTAGAACTCATGTGGCAGAGTTTGGTGGAGTTGATGAGACAGTTGGTGGAGTTGTGTTCGGTTTAACTTAGTTGAACTAGTTGTATTTAGTCTAACTGATAAATACACTAGTGATGAGTGGTGTGAATTAATTATTAATTAATTCACTAATTATTAACTCATCAATCAACTAAAGAATACATCAGTTGACTGCAGTGCATGGACAGTTCAGTGGAGACCAGTGTTAGAGGTGGGTGAAAGGGTGAGTCTACTATCAGTTGTGACTATAGCTGTGCATGAGATTTGCACACACATTGATTGATATTTCCAATGATGATTGTGCAGTACAAGCTAGTGGGATTCGAACTTGGATCTCATCATTATTCCTCTTGGATTGCGCAGTAGAGGCAGGCAGACTTGTGGAGGAGAATTGAACCTGTGACTTGTTCATCTTCCATGATAGTTTGTGTGTAGCATGTGAGATAGTGCTGAGAGCTGTGAGGAGCTTTGTGCTATGTATTGTTACATGTTCTCTATCATTATAATATATAGATATTTGGGGGTTTTCAGCTATGAGCTTTCCCCATTACATACTGTGTTATATGTGTGCTTGATTATGTTTTAATGTGCGCATGCGACTGCTTCTATTTCCGCAAATTGATGATCAATTGTAGAAGAGGTTATGTATTATGCATGAAGCTTAAATAGTGTGTAATCAGGATAATCTCGGTGAATAATTCAGCTATTATTCAATTTTCTACATGGCATCAGAGCGAAATTGATCATCGGATCTATTACAGTGATTACAATTTATTTCGGTAGACAGAGTCTGTAAGCGGGCCAGGTAGCCTTTGGATCCATCCTTTCTTTGAAAGGTGATATATACAGTAAATTCCCCTACAGTCGATCTCTGTGCTAGAAATATTTTGTTCTCACAGATCAGAAGCGCTTGAGTTTTGAGCTGGTGGAATTTGAATTTGCAGTAGTGTTTTCTTGGTGTCAAAGTCAAAATGTCTTTCAACGGATTGCGATTGGAGTATGCCCTT
Source organism: Pinus albicaulis (assembly GCA_034641835.2). NCBI lineage: Eukaryota > Viridiplantae > Streptophyta > Pinopsida > Pinales > Pinaceae > Pinus > Pinus albicaulis. Next base: position 1,167,144,650 of record CM076578.1, read on the forward strand.
GAGGGCAGCTCGAATTATATTGCATGGAGAGATAGAATGGAGGCGGTGTTAGATGAAAATGGGTTGAAGGAGTTCATAGATGCTGAAGTCCCAAAGCCTACATTGTATCCAGCCTGCATGGAAAAGCTTCTCCATACTTGATGTGGAAAGTGTTGATAGATTTATTCCAAAGCAAGAGCGACCAGAGGAAGTTGGCGCTCAAGGATAAACTTAGACACATAAATATGGAGAAAGGCGACAGTATGCCCAAGTACCTCACGAAGTTCATCCAATGCAGGGATGAGTTGGGAAGTGTGGGGGTGACTGTAGATGATGAGGAATTGGTGAGCTTGGCTCTCCTTGGTCTTTCGAAGAGTTGGCATGCCTATCAGGATTCTGTCAATGGTCAGGAAAAATTTCTAGGATGGGAGCGACTTTGGTCTGATCTTGTGCAAGAGGAGATAAGGCGGAGTACCAAGGACGGATCTTCATCAAAGGCATCTGATGAAGAAAATTGCGCTTTGGCTGCCAAAGCAAAGAAGGGGAAGAGCAAGAAAGCTTCTCATTCTGGTGCGAAAGGAAAGAAGCAGGACATGTCCAAGGTGAAGTGCTTTCACTGTCACCAACACGGACATTATGCCACAAATTGTCCGCAGAAGAAGAAAAATAAGAAGGCTGCTGGATCTGCAGCTGGAGAGGCCTTAGCCTCACAGTTTGAGCTGGATTTTTCACTGATTGCATGCTTGGTATCAAGTGTGATGGGCTCAATTTGGTTCTTGGACAGTGGTGCGTCTTTTCACATGACAAGAGATCGAGATTTGTTTTCTGATCTGGATGAGAAAGATCTTGGAGTGCACATCGAGATGGGCGATGATGGTAGATACAGTGCGACCGGTATCGGTACCATTTCCTTTGAGAGGGAGTCTGGTAAACCCTTCGTATTGAAGGAAGTGATGCGTGTTCCAGGATTGAAGAAGAATCTTATCTCTGTGGTGATGTTGGAAGACAAGGGATATGATGTTGTTTTCAGCAAAGGAAAGGCCTTCCCGCGCAGTAAGACAACTAGAGAAATCCGGAAGATAGGGGTTCGATTCAAGAACCTTTATCAATTGCAAGTAGATGGCTGTGCAGCAATGGCATGCAAGGAAGAAGGAGTGGTGAGCCGGGATGATGGCGAGCTGTGGCACTGGAGATTGGGCCACCTTCACCATGGAGCTTTGAAGATACTGCAGCAGATTTCTACTGGGCTTCCTAAGGGCACTCTTGCACAGTCACATCAGTGCAAGGGGTGTACCTTAGGAAAATTTGTGAAAGCCACCTTTCACGAGAAGGATAGTTGCGCCACGACGATCCTTGAGAGAATTCAAACAGACGTGTGTGGACCTTTCTCAGTAGCTTCGACAAAAAAGCACAGGTACTATGTGATCTTTGTTGATGATTTTTCTCGGAAGTGCTGGATCTTCTTCATGCAGAAGAAGAGCAAGACATACTCAAAGTTCTGTGAGTTCAAGGCACTGGTTGAGAAGGAATCAAGGAAGCATGTGAAGGCTCTTAGGAGTGAAAATGGTGGTGAATTCATCTCTGGTGAATTCAAGGACTTTTGCAGCGCAGAAGGGATTCGAAGAGAGCTCATAGCACCTCATAACCCACAGCAGAATGGGGTTGCTGAGCGGAAGAACAGAACGATCGTGGGTGCTGCATGGGCGATGTTGCATGATCAGGGCCTACCCATTCACTTGTGGGTGGAGGCATGCAATACTGCAGTATATGTGTAGAACCATTGTCCTCACAAGATACTTGGCATGAGTACACCCGAGGAGGCGTTTTCTGGTAAGAGGCCTGATATTTCACATTTGAGGATTTTTGGTTCACCTGTCTACATTCATGTGACGAAGGATGCTAGGAAGAAGCTGGATCTGACCGCAGAGGTTGGGATATTTTTGGGGTACACTGATACGCCCCACAACTATCTGTGTATTTTTCAGACAATCGCAAGACTGTTGTGCGACGGGATATCAAATTTCAGGAGGAGAAAGCCATGAAGTGTTCGCTTGAGAGGGAGTCACACTTGCATGTAGATTAGGAGCTATTAGTTCCTAAGGATGAGCTTCAGGATGTGGATCAGCCACAAGAGGAAGTTCATGGAGTGGAAGAGACCACTCATGCAGCGCCAACCATCAGAGGGCGAAAGCGCACTACAGAAGCTGAATGACTGGCTCAAGATGCAGAGAAGATTGTAGGACCACCTACAGCACAGCGCAGACAGAGACAGTCACCGGACCGGTACACTGGATACATGGCTCTTGTGGGCAAATGTGTTGTGACAGAGCCATCCTCTTTCGAGGAAGCTGTGGAGGACCCTGCATGGGTAGATGCCATGGTGGAAGAGTATGATTCGATTGTCAAAAAAAGTGCATGGGAGATTGTCCCAAGGCCGGAGGGGAAATCAGTGGTGGGTTCGAGATGGATCTACAAAGTGAAGCAGGTGGCTGACGGGAGTGTGGAGAAGTAAAAGGCGAGATTTTTTTCCCGAGGCTTTTCACAGATAGAGGGGATCGTTTATGAGGAGACCTTTGCACCTGTCGCAAGGTATTCTTCCATATGGACGATTCTTGCTCTCTCAGTGCAGATGGGGTGGCACATTCATCAGATGGATGTGAAGACTGCGTTCCTCAATGGATTCATTGAGGAGGAGGTGTACATAGAGTAGCCTAAAGGTTTCGAGCTCTTCAGCAGTAAGTCGCATGTGTGCAGACTCAAGAGAGCACTGTATGGGTTGAAACAAGCACCTCGTGCTTGGTACACACAGATAGACAATTATTTCACTAGACTTGGATTCTCCAAGAGTGAGGCGGATCCTAACCTGTACCAGATTGTGGTGGAGGGTAAGTTGCTGATCATTGTACTTTATGTAGATGATTTGATTTTGACGGGTGATGAGCTATTGATACTTTCATGCAAGGAGGATCTTGCTAGAGAGTTTGAGATGAATGACTTGGGCCTCCTTCATTATTTCCTGGGATTGGAAATTTGGTAGCGCAGTGATGGACTATTTTTTTTTCAGGGTAAGTATGCCCGGGAGATACTGGAGAAGTTCAACATGCATGGTTGCAAGCCTGTTGATACTCCTCTTCCTGGAGGTTGGAGGAAGGAGGATGCTACTTTAGCGGAGTAGTGGATGCCACTTTTTATCGACATTTGGTGGGGTCATTTATTTATCTGGTCAATACACGACCCAATATATGCTATGCGGTTAACCAGCTTTCACAAGCTATGGTTAAGCCAACCAAGCTCTTCTGGAAGGCAAGCAAGCATGTATTGTGTTATCTTAGAGGCACATCGGGATATGGATTGTGGTACAGACAGGAGGATGAGGTGAAGCTATGTGGCTTCATGGATGCAGATTGGGCAGGGAGCCCAATGGACAGAAAGAGCACATCTGGAGGGATCTTTAGTATCGGGTCGACAACAGTGTCTTGGTACAGCAGGAAGCAGAGATCCATGGCACTCAGTTCAGCAGAGACCGAGTATATGGCAGAAATTTTGGCTGCATGCGAGGCTAATCCAGTATTTCATGATAGATCCAAACACATCGACATCAGGTACCATCATATCAGAGATTGTGTGCAGCGGAGAATCATGTTACTTTCATACATTCCCACGGAGGATTAGGATGCTGATATCTTGACGAAGGCGCTCACCAGGAGAAAATTCGAATACCACAGAGGCAGAATATAGGTTGAAGATAATCCATATCTTGTTGAGAGGGAGTGTTGAAAATGCAAAAAGATGATGGAGCTTAGTGAAAAGAAGTCGCCTTCACTAAGTGGGCCCACAGGCTATTTTTGGCGCAAAGTCTATTTTTAGATTATGTCTATTTTGGACATATGGATCATGGTCTATGAGTTGCAGGATGCTATTTATGGATGATTGGTCAAGTTGGTAAAAATAGATGGACCTCTATTTTTAGACATTGGGCGGGAATCTGTTTTATTTGCGGGCTAAAAATAGAACGATCAGAAATATTATTAACCCTTAATAATATTTAGACTATAAACATTATCTTATCTGAACACTTCGAGTTTGATGCTTGGATGTGGAACATGCAACTGACAGAAGGAATTATGCTATTCCTAGGGTTTAGTTGAGCTATTTCATGGTTGACTTCAGTTAGAACTCATGTGGTAGAGTTTGGTGGGGTTGATGAGATAGTTGATGGAGGTTGTGTTCAGTTTAACTTAGTTGAACTAGTTGTATTTAGTCTAACTGATTAATACAATAGTGATGAGTGGTGTGAATTAATTATTAATTAATTCACTAATTATAAACTCGTAAATCAAATAAAGAATACATCAGTTAATTGCAATGCATGGACAGTTCAGTGGAGACCAGTGTTAGAGGTGGGTGAAAGGGTGAGTGTGACTGTTAGTTGTGACTATACCTGTGCATGAGATTTGCACACACATTGATGGAGATTACGAATGAGTATTGTGCAGTACAAGCTAGGGGATTTGAACTTGGATCTCATTCATTCACATCTTGGATTGTGCAGTAGAGGCAGGCAGACTTGTGGAGGAGATTTGAACCTATGACTTGTTCATCTTCCGAGCTAGTTTTGTGTGTAGCATTGAGATAGTGCTGAGAGTTGTGAGAGATTTGTTCTATGTATTGTTACATGTTATCTATCATTATAATATACAGATAGTTAGGGGTTTTCAACTATTTCTTTCCCCATTACATACTGTGTTATATGTGTGCTTGATTATGTTTTAATGTGTGCATGCGACTGCTTCTATTTCCGCATATTGATGATCAATTGTAGAAGAGGTTATGTATTATGCATGAAGCTTAAATAGTGTGTAATCAGGATAATCTCGGTGAATAATTAAGCTATTATTCAATTTTATACAATAAACAAAAGGGAGACTCTATAAAGGGGGAAGTAACCAATAATGTCCCCCACGATCTCAGTCTGGGGGAAACCCCAACTGAAATCACAACCAGGAGCCAAACAACAACTCCCAAGGATAGAACAAGAGGTCGAACCTCAGGAACTACACCAAAAATCGATGTAATGCAAGATATATTCTCCCACCAAGGAGTGGTTAATGCCCAATAGAAATAACCAACCCAGAACGATACCAGGAACTAAAGCCACAAAATTTACATGACTTCCGAAGAAATGTTCTTCCAAACAAGTTGTTATCACCATAAAAGTTTTTTTTTTTCTAAACTTTGAAATTTTATCTTGTTCCTAGTCATGGTCTTAGATAGGTGTTGAGTCATTTCATGTTTTAATGAGTAAGTGATAGGGTTAGAGTCTCAAAAGTGTCATTTTCATTTCCAAATAAAGTTTGACAACCTCATTCCATGGTTTAAAGGTCTCATATTCTGTTTAGAAGTCATATTTTAACCCTTTGAAATTTTTTCTGAAATTAGCCATGAAACCACACTTTCATAGCGCAGTCAATGGAAAAAAGTTGTTTTGCGCTACGAAAGCGTTGCTAGTTTTGTAGCGCATTTCCTTGAAAATACACTAAGCGCACTACGAAAACGCGGATTCGTAGCGGGTCATGTCAAATCAGCAAATAATTCAAATTTTGTTAGTTTTTCATCATTAGGTGTTAGTTAGAGGTCATTTCCAAGACAAACAACCATTCAAAATCATCATTGCATTCATAGAGGTTTCATTTATGAAATCTAAGTTCAAATTTGAAAGGGTTGGCTGGTTTCTTATTCCATTTTGCATGAAAAACACTCCAACAGAATGTTTTCAAGAGTAAAGCTTGTGGTAATCTCACACCAAAGCTTCTATTATCCATTATCAAGCGAGGTTGATTACTCTAATCAAGCGAGGATGACCGTTTTGAATTCAAGTGAGGCTGATAATCAGAGTTCACAGGAAAATTTCAAAAATTCAAAGACAAAAATGACCGAGGAGAAGAAAAATCACAGGTCAGGACATTGTTTAAGGACAGAGCCTGAAAGCATAGGAACCCTAGCTAAAGAAAAATCAGTATTGCAGGCTTTCAAGAAGGCAGGGTGTTTGAAATTTTGTGAAAAGTTACAGGGAGGACATAGTCAGGTGAAAAAGGAGTTTGCTTTACATTTTACTGGCTCAAACAAAAAAAATGGAATCTTAAACTTGTCAGTTACTCCTGAGATTATTGCCTTAGTAACAGAGATTCCTATGGGGCAAGAGAGATGGTTCAAAGGTTTCAGATTTGGCCTGGAGGCATGCAAAGTGTTTCTAAAGACAGATTTTGCAGAAATGGATTTAAACAACACAATTCCCAGGAGCTGCGTCAAAGATTCATATGCAAATTTTCTATACAACATCCAAAGGTATTTTACCTGTGAGGGAAAGTATCATAAAGTATATTCATATCATTTTAAACTTTTGTTGCACTTTACTGGCATGATATCTTTAGATTTTCCATTTTTTCTATATAGAAGTATAGCTAAGATGGCAGACAAAGTTCAAATGAAGTCTAAAGGGTGTGAAACCTCTTTATTCCACCATGGTTTAATCAAGTTGATGGTCTTACATGAATTCTGAAAGATCAACAGAGAATGTTCATCATTTTTGTTTTTATGTGGTTTTGGAGTGGAAGCACAAACTATAGGCAGTAACCCTAAAGGAAAAGAAACTCCACCTACAGAATCCAACAAGCCTGTAGTGACAAGGTCAAAAAGGTTTGTTAAGCTAAAACCCAGGAAACAAGTGAAAGAGCCAGTAGGAAAAGCATTAGTGGTTATTGTTGAAACTCCTCAACCTACAAAACAAAGGATAGCTGAAGTTAAAGAGATTGCACAGGAACAGTCAGCTAATAAACAAGTTCAACGGAGATTGACTAGGAGTCAAATTGCAAAAGAAAAGTGTAAAACAATGATTTCAGGAGCAAGTGATACTACATGCTTAAAGGGAAAATTTTATGATATGTTACAAGCCATTGATATAGAAGAGTCCCCTTTGGTTCAAGCTGATTTCATAAAAAATGATGAAGGAAAGTAGAAAAAGATGAAGTCATCCAAGAAACTAGTATTCAATGATGAAGTTGCAGCAATTGTATTCAAGGCAAGGAAGCATGTAACTAGACAGTCAAAAAAGATGCAAGAGCATGTTGAGCTGGAGAAAATAGAGGAAGCTTCCATTGTTCATGAAGAAATTATAAACCTTTCATCACCTGTACTAGAAAAGGTAAAAAATAGAGTATTCCCTACTCAAATAGAAAAAAATAGTTATGTAGAGATGGAGTAAAGGTTGAAATCAGCCAATCTTGAAATTTCCAGGCTAAGGAAGAGAGCAAGAAAGCATGCTGTTGAAAAGAAAAATTTCAAGAGGGTGAAAGCCCTCTGGGAGTTGAAAGGGTTGCTAAACCCGAAATCATTAGTAGTGAAACACAATATTTCACTTAGACTGTACCAGCAATAAAAAAAGCCAGATTTGTGAGAGTAATGAACACAAAGTTGAGAACCACCAACAGAAAGCTAAGGAGACAGGTTGAAGACCTAGAAATTCAGTTGACAAGATCTGAAGAGAAACTACAGCAACAGTGAAATAGGGTAATGAAACAGGGCATTAAATGATAAATCTTAAATCAATTTGTCATTAAGAAGAAGACCATTTTGAGGAACAACACCTTTAAAGTTAATTTGTTTTGCTTTTGATGTTGACATCAATCCTGGAGAAGCTTTGAATATCTTCAAACTTTAAATTTTTGAAGACTGTGTTAAAAAAAGAGCATGTACGGCAGTTTCATAGCGCGTTACGAAACTACTGAAGATGATTTTTTGGCACTTTATATATATATTTTGGAGATAAGGATTGATGGGTTTCAAGTTTTAATGTTTCTGGTGGAAAGATGAAGATCACAAGTGAAGAATCAAATTGAAAACAATAGAAAGAATGGTTAAAGGAAATGTTTTACAGTAATGTAAAATCTGCGCTACGAAAACAGGCTACTTTCGTAGCACAGTCATATTTCATGCCTTTTTCACTTTTTCGAATATTTTCTCTGCACAGGTGGAGGATTAAAGTTTTCAAGGGAATATTAGCACATGTGAAACATATGAAACAATCATCAATGTTAACAAAGCTACTCGAAGATAAACATGGAGGTTAAGGGCTAAAAAGCAGGAACTCTGTCTCCTGGTTTTTAGGACAGTTAGGTCATGAATCAGCAGGTTTACAACAAGGTTGGAGGCATCATAAAAGTTCAAAAACATGGATTTGAAGCTGTCAAGAAAGCATTAAAGGTTTAGATAAGGTTGTTTCAAACATGTTTAGGAGTTTCAGTCCTATTTGTATTAGGACTCTTAAAAGAAAGTTTAGCTGTCAGTTTGTAATTAATAATTGTTTTATGAATAGAATAGGTGTCAAGAATGGAAATTCGAATTCTCCTAATGATGGATCATGGAATCCAAGATTTTAAATACTCTATATGAAGCATGAGGTCAAATTCATCAAGGTTGGCATTTTTCATTAGCAAGGAAATTGTGTTACTGTATGTCACTGTGTTCTTCTCAACTTAATACAGAGATTTGTTTGACTACTCAAGATTCACAAGGAGTTTAAGTGTATCATTTTTCTATGGCTTTTTCAATTACCTACTTGTAGTAGTATTTTTATGTTTTACTTAGAATTCATTTGACAATGCTCTAACTTCCTTCACATGCAAATAGACTGTGTTTTATCACTATGTTACTGTTGTTATCATAAACCTAGACTCCAAGTGCCTTGACTTCCATGTTTGATAGATTATGATGTTTTGTTGAAGACTATCTTGACTCCATGGCCCAATGAGTGTTTGCTAATCTTTGATTCAACTAGTTATACATTTTTATCCTTTTTATTCCTAGAGTTAGCCATCTAATCATTAATCAAAAATATTAAACCTATTGAGAGAGCCCTCTCAAGTTGAGGAGGCTAAGCCTCAGCAAAAATATTGGTTTGAAAGAGTTACTCAGAGTCTACTTGATGAGCAGCCTATCATGGTCATATTTTTTGATAACATTTTGGTGCGTCTACCGGGAGCCTGAAGATTACTCATTACCGAAATCAAGAAGCCAAAATTCTGAAGGTAGCAGGAGCTCATAATCTTTTCGAGGCTGCATCTACCTTTGTGACTCCATACATTTTCAAAATTTTAAAAGGTGGCTTCGAGAAGGAGATACACATGGAGCAATCCTGATCCCAATCCACCTGCCATTGTGGAAAATCCAAACACTATTTCAAGAGGCAGTCAAAGAATTTCAGAAATATCAGGTACTCCATATCATTTGAAATCTTTGTCCTCTGAAATATTAATAAGTCCTGAAGACAAAAGAGTTGATGATAAAATTCATGAGGTGTTGTTTAGATCAGTAAGTGAAAAGGAACTCATTGATATTATCTTAGACTTGCATAAGAGAGGAATTGACACTTTAGCCTTAGTAACACAAGAAGACAAAGAATAATTTTGGGAAGCTGTTACCTCTAAGTTGTTGTTAGAAAAAGATTCTTTAGATAAACTGAAAGAACTTGACCCTTTTGAAGTCTTGTTGAAATCCAAAGCTGGTTTACCCCTTCCAAATTGGAGCTCAATTGTTAGTGGCTTACAAAAACTAAATAGTCCTTCTTATATCAATTCTTCATCTTTTGTTTCTGCCATTCCTAAAAATAACATTCATCCTTTAAACATGGTTGGACCTGCTAGGTATGCACCACTTGTCCTCCCTGTTGTTTTACATGATCTCCCTAGTAAATATGCTAATAGGATTCAGACTTCGGGAAGTGATGAAGAACTCACAGCAGAGCAACATGTAGATCAATTTAATGACTTTATAGACAGAGAAGAGGTTGATGATGAAGATATGAAGTTGAGACTATTTTCACAAATTTTTACCGGTGAAGTTAGAAAATGGTTTAAAGCTCTCACACCGAGAAGTATTCGAACTTGGGATGAGTTTGAAGACAAATTTTTGAGAAAATGGGGAAACAGAACCAATCCAGTTCAAGCACTTACTGAATAACAGTCTTAAAAGGGCAGTTGATGAATCTGTCCAAAAATTTTCAAAAATATTTAATAAAGTTTTTGATTCTATTCCAGCTCATTTGAAACCTCCAGAAGCCTTAGCAGAAATGAGATATGCTGAGGCATTTGATTATGAATTTTCTATCTTGTTGAGAGAAAGATAATTGCCTACACTTGTTGAAATGCAAAGTGATGCAGTAAAGGTAGAGGTAAACACGATAGCTACTAAAAAATAAAAAATGGGAAAAAATAAATTGAAAGAATAAGAGAAACCTTCCTCCTCAACTTCCGATGATAAATTTGACTCAATGATGAAAACTATGGAGAAGTTGATGGATATGTTAGCTCTTGGAAATAATTCTGCCCCTCCTGTGCAACATGAAACTCAATTTAGAAACCCTCAATTCAGGAGACATCAAAATAAACAAAGGCCAAGAGAAAATAGAAATCAGCAGCCTGATCCACCAGTAAGACCTCCTTTTTAGCAGAATTTGGTAGATGAAGAAGATGAGTCTGAAATTCCTGAAGAATCTATCCATTGTCTTGACGAAGAGATGTTATGAATTTTCTTGACTAAAGAAGAGCATGATGAGTTAGATTTGGCTAATCAAGGAGAAGAACCATCAGATTATTTTAAGGGGTATCAACATGTTATTTTTTAAATGAAAAAGAAATATAATCTTAGAAACAGAAATGTTCCTATTATTGCAAACAAAAAGCAGCCTAAGAAAGATACTCCAAAGGTTGTTTTAGTCAAAAAAGATACTCCAAAGATTGCTGAAGGTAAGAAAGACACTCAAATTCCTCCTCCTATCAAAGAAGCTGAAAAAATTGTTTTTGTTTTCAACCTTGAGAATGAAATTTCAAAGATTAAAATATCAGTCCCATTTGGTGAGATTCTCAAGGTAAATGAATATAGAAGCAATATTGTTAAGATTTTGAATTCACAACCAAGAGCTGTTGATATTTTGAATGTTCAAGAAGATAATCCTATACTATATTTGGGTCCAAGGCTAGAAGATGAACAAAATGAGGAGTTTCCTCCTTTTTATGTAAGAATTAGTATTCATGATATGACTTTACATAATGCTATGCTAGATTCAGGGGTTTCTCACAATCTTATGCCCAAAGTAATCATGGAAAGGATGGGGTTGCAAATAACAAGACCATATAAGGATTTGTTTTCTTTTGATTCAAAAAGAGTTCAATGCATTGGTCTAATTAAGGATGTGGTTGTTGGTTTAACACAAATCCCAGCAAAGATGGTTGTTATGGACATTGTAGTGGCTGACATTCCGCCAAAGTTCGGTATGTTATTGTCAAGATCATGGGCAGCAAAAATCAAAGGCACAATGCAGATGGACCTTACCTATGCTACTATTCCTATCTTTGGTGAGCAACGGAGATTGTATCGAGAGACTAGAATGGCTTACATGGTAAGTAGTAAAGACAAACCTCAAAAATTTCCTATTTATGCCTTTGATGCTAAACTTGGATCTGCTATTCTTTTCAATGAGTTAGATGATAGTGTCAAACAAGAAATGAGAGCAGAAAATCAGCACTCTGAAATTTAACAGCCCGAAAATCAGCAAACAGAAAATCAACAAGTAAATGACAAAGATATGGAAAGACGGTGGTCATTGTACTTTGATGGATCAGTAGGAAAAGAAGGGGCTGGAGCAGGGATTTGGATCACAAGTCCAAGTGATGAGAGTAAGTTTTACTCTTAGAAATTGAATTTTGATTGCACAAACAACATGGTTGAATATGAATCTTTGATTTTGGGTTTAGATGTTTTGAAAAGAAAGAAGGTTCAAAATATTTTTGTTTTTGGAGATTCAAAATTGGTTATTAGACAAGTTGAAGGTGTTTATCAAATGAAGGATGTAAGAATGAGAGCATACAAAAATCTAGTTTTAGACATGGTGGAGAATTTTCAAGCCTATTCTTTCATAGTCAAAACTAGAGATCATAATTCAATTGCTAATTCTCTTGCTATCTTTGCAAGTCTTTTCATCATTCCTATACATTCTACTGAAAAATATGAGATTGAAGTTCATCATAGACCAACTATACCAGATAATATCACCAATTGGCAAGTTTTTGAAGATGATCAACAGGTAAAGAATTTTATTGAGCTAAAAGAAGAATTTGAAAGTACACAAGTAGATCAACAAAACATGCTTGTTGAATCAAAAGGAAATTCTGAAGTTTTGCAACTAAAGAATAATTCAATACCAAAAGGTCTTATTCCTCTTGAGAATATTTTTGATCAGAATGATGTTTTCAAATCACCAAAGATACAAGCTGATGAAGAGGAAGTAGAGAGCTGTAATCTTGGTACATTAGCTTTGCCTAAAATGATCAAAATTTCAAAATTTCTTTCAGCTGATATAAAATTCAAATATATTGAGATTTTGAAGAGGTTTATTGATGTTTTTTCTTGGAGTTATGATGATTTAAAAAATTATAATCCTTCAATGATTCAACACACTATTCCTATCAAAGAAAATGAGAAACCTTTCAAGTATAAATTAAGGTGAATTAATCCCCTTCTCATGTCATTGATTGAAAAGGAGATTAAGAAGCTCTTTGATGCTAAAATCATTGTCCCAATCAAATTTTCCAATTGGCTTGCAAATTTGGTACTGGTTAGAAAGAAGAGTGGAGAAATCAGAATTTGTATTTGATCTGGATTTTATGCAGGAATGCAACAGAATACAAAAATAACCATGAACATAGAGATGCAGTGGAAATAATGCTTCATTTCATTAATATCAAATAACATAAATATGCTTACATGCATAATGGAAATAAATAGCTAGGGTGCTGGTAGCAAATCTCTGAGAAGAGATGTGATGGCTACAGACCTCTGAATTGTGTTACATTGAGTTTCGAGGGCCTATTTATTATTGAGAAACAATGGAGAACTCTAAACTTTCAAAAACATAACCCTAAGAGATGAAGCGCCAAAACTATGGGCCCCGTTTGGGTAAATTGGTGGTTCAACTTCCCGGGGACGTAACTTTGGCATCCGATCTCCATTTGACGCGCTGAATAGCTCATTAGAAATATCTGTTCGAGGAGTACAACTTTTGAACTAACAACATGGGCCTCAAAAATGGCTTCGAAAGTTCAGGACCCGAAAAACTGCTAAAAATAGTAAGTTTTGTTGCAACTTGAAAATTGAAAGAACTAATGGTGGGGGTTCAAATAGAATAGGTGGGTGGGCACCGATATCCACTTGGATCATTCCTCCCTCCTTAGGAAGCAATGGTCCCCATTGCGTTGAGAACCTCCATGAGATGAGGAAAATTATGTTGAACTAAGTATTAGATGTGTTGAAGATGTCATGGACCTGCTGGTGGACATGCTGGATGCATTTAGTAAATTTGGTTTCTTTATCAGCCTCAGACAATACATGTTTGGATTCTGTATGTGTAGTTGCAGGATGTATGGCAACATTAGGCGGTGGTGTGTTGGGAGTCATATCAATGGAGTGCTTGTCTTGACAGTGTAGAGGAACCTCTATGAGTGAGGAGAAAATGTCCTTGTATTCCTCCATGACTTTGTCCATCTGCTGTAGCCATGCAAGGGAGCCCTGTTTTGAGGTTGTGGCCACAATATTATTCTTTCCCTGTGAGTGAGTTGTAAGGAAAATGAATTTCCTGTTTTGGGAACAATCTTACTGCGTTGTTTTGCAGTAGTCAAAGAGATGACATGAGGCGGTACTACCTCCGATATCCTATACAAGTTATTTTCCAAAGTAATAATAACAGCACGAGGCCTAGAATCATACAAAACATGTCGCCTCCACAAGTATGGTTGGCCCAATAATACATCAGCTACATCAAGAGGAGAAACATCACACAATACCTCATCCGTGAATGGCTTGATACTGTACGGAAGGCAGCACTACTAGCGGATGCAGAGATCTCTCCCTAGGTGGAGCCACCTGATGGTATACAGCTGCGGGTGTGCTATGGTCGGTAGGCCGAGTTGCTTCACGACCTCTGCTGAAATGAGGTTCTTTTGGCTTCTGCTATTGATGAGAAATTGTAGCGGAGAACCCTTCACCCACATCTGCGACTGGAAGAGGCGCTCCCCCTCCTCTGGATCCTCTGGACCCTCCCTCTAGATCTTGGTGGTGGAAACAATGGCAATGGGATCCGCATCAATGATCTGCTCCCCTTTGTCAGCGCCTTTTTCTGGTTCTAACTCAGGATCAGAAAATGCATCTGATTCGGGTGCCTTTAGTTCAGCCACCAAAGACTGTTTGGCCCGACACTCATTTGTGCTGTGAGTGGGGTTGTTATGAAATTCACACCACTTCCCTATGTCCTTCTTTGGATTTGTGGTGTTGTTCTGAGTCGCATTGCTTTGGCCTTGCCCCTTGTTCTTCGGTTCAGGGGCACCTTTCAGATTAGCAGATCCAAAGTCTCGCTTCTTCTGCTTAAATTTCTGCTCGATCTTGGTAGCATAACGATATGCTGTGCCAAGCGATGTAATGTTGAGGAACTCCATTTCCTCCTAAATGTGTTTTTGCAGACAGCCGTGGTACTTAAGCACCAAATTTCTCTCTAAATCTTTAATACCCAATTTTGTGCGCAGGGTATGGAACAGATTCGTTAATTCATGCACATCTTGATCCTTTTGTTGCCTCGCATGGTCCATTGGCTGTATTTGTCCTCATAGCTCACCACGGGGTAATATTGTTCCTTGATGCCATCTCGGAATGAATTCCAAGTGGGTGTGGTCGAGAACAGAGAGGGTTCCACTTCGCCCTCTTGCTCATGGTAGGTTTCCCACTAGTCTTTGACATGGGGGGCAGCTTTGAGGAGTGAAAAAATAATCTTTTCTAGGTCAGAGAAGTCATGGACCGAGAAATACCCTTCCAGCAAATTTAACCATCTGTCTACAGTGTCTGCATCTATTTTTCCTTCAAATATAGGAATTTCAAAGTTTACCTGTACCTTGAAGGGAGTGGCACCTCCAGAGTGGCTGTTGGATACAAATGCGCCATATGTGGGCAGTCGTTGAAGGATTTGAGCAAAGTTATCCATCATCACGTTCCTTTGTTTCTCATGGGCCTCCTTGAGCAATATTTTGATAGGATCTCCTGCTCCCTCTTCTTTCTTTTCTTCCTCCATGGGAGGTCATTGGGGTTTGCGAGGATGATCTTGCAAGGGTTCAACCAGATCGAGCCCTAATTCCTTATACCCTGACCGTGTTGGGGACATGCAAAGAAAAACAAAGAAAGAGCAGACCCGCTCTGATACCACTGATCTAGATTTTATGCAGGAACGCAACAGAATACAGAAATAACCATGAACATAGAGATGCAGTGGAAATAATGCTTCATTTCATTAATATCAAATAACAGAAATATGCTTACAGGCATAATGGAAATAAAATAGCTAGGGTGCTGGTAGCGAATCTCTGAGAAGAGATGTGATGGCTACAGACCTCTGAACTATGTTACATTGAGGCTCGAGGGCCTATTTATTATTTAGAAACAATGGATAACTCTAAACTTCCAAAAACCTAACCCTAGGAGATGAAGCGCCAAAACTATGGGCCCCGTTTGGGTAAATTGGTGGTTCAACTCCCGGGGACGTAACTTTGGCATCCGATCTCCGTTTGATGCGCTCAATAGCTCATTAGGAAGATCTGTCCAAGGAGTACAAATTTTGAATGAGTAACATTAATCCATGGACCCATGTTGCTCTCCTTTTTCCCAAAAAACATCGTTTAGGGCCTCAAAATGGCTCCAGAAGTTCAGGACCCAAAAAACTGCTAAAAATAGTAAGTTTTGTTGCAACTTGAAAACTGAAAGAACTGATGGTGAGGGTTCAAATGGAATATGTGGGTGGCCACCAATATCCACCCGGATCATTAAGGCCCCAAAACGGCTTCAGGAGTGGAGGACCCGAAAACCTGCTAAAAATAGTAAGTTGTGCTGAATGTGAAAAGCTGCAAGAATTGATGGTGTTGTTCCAAATGGAATAGCTGGGTGGCCACCGATATCCACCTAGATAAGTATTGACTTCAGAAATCTGAGTAAGGCTTCACTAAAGGACAACTATCCTCTTCCCAAGATGGATTCAATTCTGCAAAATATTGTTGGTTCTCAAAGAATGTCTATGTTTGATGTTTTTTCAGGTTATAATCAGATTCTTGTACATCCGGATGATCAAGAAAAAATAGCCTTCACAACACCATGGGGCACATTCATGTACACCAAGATGCCTTTTGGTCTCATGAATGCAGGAGCTACTTTTCAAATAGAAATGGACATTGCTTTTTCTGAAGAAAAAGACAAGATGGTGGTTATTTATCTTGATGATATAACAGTCTTTTCAAAGAAAGAAGAAGATCATTTGAAACACCTAGAAAAAATTCTGCTGAAATGTAGAAGGTTTGGTATCTCTCTTAATCCTACCAAAAGCATCTTTGCTTTAACTACATGAAATTTACTTGGTCATATTATTTCTGAATATGGAATTAGGATTGATCCTAATAGAGTTAATGCAATTCAAAAAGTAAATCTGCCAAGAAGTAGGAAAGAGATTCAATCATTTCTTGGGAAAGTGAATTTTGTCAGGCATTTCATTCTTAACTTTGCTGAGATTGTAAAAGATATAACAAGGATTTTGAAGAAAGGATTTGATATTAAATGGATAGCTGAAGCAAAGAATTCGTTTGAAGAAATCAAGAAGGCACTCACACAAGCACCGATACTCATCAGTCCAGATTTTTCCAAAGAATTTCTGGTTTTTACATTTTCTTCTGAAAACACAATTGCTCGAGTTTTGCTACAAAAAGGAAAGCAAGGTACTGAAAATCTTATTTCTTTCTTTAGTAGAACATTAGAAAATGCATAGCTGAATTATAATATTCTAGAAAAAGAGACCTATGCCTTGGTGAAAGCTATTAAAGATTTCAAAATTTACATTTTGCATTTTCACATTGTGCCATTTGTTCCAAGTACTGTGGTAAAAGACATTCTAACTCAGGCAGATCCCGATGGTAAGAGGGGAAAATGGATCGCAAAATTGCCGGAATATGATATAGACATCAAACCAACCAAATTAGTGAAGGGAAAAGGCTTGGCAAAGTTAATGACACAATCAAACTTGGGCTGTCTTGATATAAATATGAATGTAGAAATATCATAAATTTCTGATGATGAGGAAGAATTGGTCCAAATTGATGAGAAATATGTTACTTCAGAGTGGTATAAGTATGTGGTTTTTGTTCTTCAACATCACAAAGCTCCCGCTGATCTAACAAAGTCCAAAGCAAGGTTTGTTAAGCTGAAATCTTTGAGATATTTTGTATTTGATAGAAATTTGTTTTGGAAAGATACAAGTGGAATTTTTCTGAATTGTTTGCTTGAAGAAGAAGCTGAAAATCTAATTGAAGAATTCCATAAAGGTGATTGCGGAGGTCACCATTATTTGAAGGCTACAACAAATAAGATTCTAAGAGCGGGATATTTTTGGCCAACAATGTTTAAATATATTTACAAAAGAATTGTTGCATGTCATGAATGCCAAATTTTTGAAGGAAGAAGGAAGCTTGTACCTTTAACTTTGGTTCCTATTTATGTGGAAGCACCTTTTTAGCAGTGGGGATTAGACTTTATTGGAGAGATACATCCATCATCATCAGGACAACATCGATGGATTCTCACAACAATGGACTACTTCACCAAATGGATAGAGGCGATTCCAACAAGGCAAGCTAATGACTCTGTAATTATTTCTTTTCTAGAGAATAATATATTGTCTAGATTTGGTTACCCCATGAAGATTATAACAGATAATTCTCAACCATTTAAGTCTAAGAAAATGATCAATTTCTATCATCAATACCATATCACTCTTGGACACTCTACAACATACTATCCGCAAGGAAATGGTCTTGTTGAATCATCAAACAAGAGCATTGTAACAATCATCAAAAAAGTATAGCAGGAGAACATGAAAGCTTGGCATTTAAAGCTGAAGTATGCCTTGTGGGCTGATAGAATATGTACAAAGAGATCAATTAGGACTTTGCCATATGAATTAATTTATGGCGCTGAAGCTATTTTTCTGACATCACTTGGGGTGCTTGTTATGAAATTAATTCGAGGACTTGAAGAGGAACCAAATGCCATTCAGAGGAGAATCAACCAGATGATAGATTTGTAGGAAAAGATAAATGAAGTTTATGATAGCCATCAGCATGTTCAGAAAAGAATTAAAAGTACATTTGACAAGAAGATTAAAGAAGACAGTTTCCAAATACAAGACAAAGTGCTGAAATGGGAGGCCAAAATTGAGGAAAAGGGAAAGCATGGTAAGTTTGAGAATTTATGGAAGGGTCCTTTTAAGATAGCTAGTTTTCATGGGAACAACACTTACATATTGCAAGAAATTGATGTAGGATCATATGCTGGAGGGCCTATTAATGGCAGGTTCTTAAAGCATTATACTTGCTGAAGTTTTATCAATCACTCATGACATTGTACATATTTCATCTTTGACAGTTTTATTGCTAATAATGACAAGCTGAAATAGAGAGCTTAAGCTTGAGGTGAAGGCCCAAATAATTTGAAGAATATGCTTGTCAAATCAAATAAAATTTTTTTCTGTTTTATCAAAAAATGGATAGCACTGGAGCTACGGGTTCTTAGTGTACCATAGGGGCACACTATCCCTAGTGGAGCCACTGTTATCACCATAAAAGTTTTGTTTTTTTTCTAAACTTTGACATTTTATCTTGTTCCAAGTCATGGTCTTAGATAGGTGTTGAGTCATTTCATGTTTTAAGGAGTGAGTGATAGAGTTAGAGTCTCAAAAGTGTCATTTTCATTTCCAAATAATGTTTGACAACCTCATTCCATGGTTTAAAGGTCACATATTCTGTTTAGAAGTCATATTTTAACCCTTTGAATTTTTTTCCGAAATTAGCCACGAAACCACACTTTCATAGTGCAGTCAATGGAAAAAAGTTGTTTTGTGCTACAAAAGCGTTGCTACTTACGTAGCGCATTTCTCCGAAAATACACTAAGTGCGGTACGAAAGCGCAGATTTGTAGCGGGTCATGTCAAATCAGAAAACCATTCAAATTCAGTTAGTTTTTCATCATTAGGTGTCAGTTAGAGGTCATTTCCAAGACAAAAAGCCATTCAAAATCATCATTGCATTCGTAGAGGTTTCATTTATGAAATCTAAGTTCAAATTTGAAAGGGCTGGCTGGTTTCTTATTCCAGTTTTCCTCCAAAACACTCCAATAGACTGTTTTCAAGAGTAAAGCTTATGGTAATCTCACACCAAAGCTTCTATTATCCATTATCAAGTGAGGCTGATTACCCTAATCAAGTGAGGCTGACTGTTTTGAATTCAAGAGAGGTTGATAGTCAGAGTTCACAGGAAACTTTCAAAAATTCAAAGACAAAAATGACTAAGGAGAAGAAAAATCACAGGTCAGGACATTGTTTAAGGACAGAGCCTGAAAGCATAGGAACCCTAGCTAAAGACAAATCAGTATTGGAGGCTTTCAAGAAGGCAGGGTGTTTGAAATTTTGTGAAAAGTTACAAGGAGGACAAAGTCAGGTGACAAAGGAGTTTTCTTTACATTTTACTAGATCAAACACAAAAATTGGAATCTTAAACTTGTAAGTTACTCCTGAGATTATTGCCTTAGTAACAGAGATTCCTAGGGGGCAAGAGAGATGGTTCAAAGGTTTCAGATTTGACATGGAGGCATGCAAAGGGTTTCTAAAGCCAGAGTTTGCAAAAATGGATTTAAACAACGCAATTCCCAGGAGTTGCATCAAAGATTCATATGCCAATTTTTTATACAACATCCAGAGGTATTTTACGTGTGAGGGAAGGTATCATAAAGTATATTCATATCATTTAAAACTTCTGTTGCACTTTACTGGCATGATATCTTTATATTTTCCATTTTTTCTGTATAGAAGTATAGCTAAGATGGCAGACAGGGTTCAAATGAAGTCTGAAGGGTGTGAAACCTCTTTATTCCACCATGGTTTAATCAAGTTGATGGTCTTACATGAACTCTCAAAGATCAACAGAGAATGGTCATCATTTTTGTTTTTATGTGGTTTTGGAGTGGAAGCACAAACTACAGGCAGTAACCCTAAAGGAAAAGAAACTCCACCTACAGAATCTAGCAAGTCTGTAGTGACAAGGTAAAAAAGGTTTGTTAAGCTAAAACCCAGGAAATAGGTGAAAGAGCTAGTAGGAAAAGAATTGGTGGTTATTGTTGAA
This sequence comes from Pinus albicaulis, assembly GCA_034641835.2. Taxonomy (NCBI): domain Eukaryota; kingdom Viridiplantae; phylum Streptophyta; class Pinopsida; order Pinales; family Pinaceae; genus Pinus; species Pinus albicaulis. The sequence goes on from CM076578.1 coordinate 1,167,164,932, forward strand.
ACTGCTCAACCTGCAAAACAAAGGATAGCTAAAGTTAAAGAGATGGCATAAGAACAGTAAGCTAATAAATAGGTTTAACAGAGATTGACTAGGAGTCAAATTGCAAAAGAAAAGGGTAAAGCAGTGATCTCAGGAGCAAGTGATACTCCAGGCTTAAAGGGAAACTTGGATGATATCTTACAAGCCATTGATATAGAAGAGTCCCCTTTGGTTCAAGCTGATTTCATAAAAATTGATGAAGGAAAGCAGAAAAAGATGAAGTCATCCAAGAAACTAGTATTCAATGATGAAGTTGCGACATCTGTATTCAAGGCAAGGAAGGTTGTAAATAGACAGTGCAAAAGGATGCAAGAGCATGTTGAGCTATAGAAAACAGAGGAAGCTTCCAATGTTCATGAATAAATTATAAACCTTTCATCACCTATACCAGAAAAGGTAAAAAACAGAGTAATCCCCACTCAAATAGAAAAAATCAGTTATGCAGAAATGGAGGAAAGGTTGAAATCACCCAATCTTGAAATTGCTAGGCTAAGGAAGAGAGAAAGAAAGCATGTTGTTGAAAAGACAAATTTCAAGAGGATGAAAGCCCTCTGGGAAGTTGAAAGGCTTGCTAAACCTGAAATCATTAGCAGCGAAACACAATATTTCACTTGGACTGTACCAGCAATAAAAGAAGCCTGATTTGTGAGAGTAATGAATGCTCAGTTGAGAGCCACCAACATAAAGCTAAGGAGAGAGGTTGAAGACCTAGAAATTCAGTTGACAAGATCTCAAGACAAACTACAGCAACAGTGAAACGGGGTAATAAAACAGGGCAATAAATGATAAATCTTAAATCAGTTTGTCATTAATAAGAAGACCATTTTGAGGAAAAACACCTTTAAAGTTAAGTTGTTTTGATTTTTGATGTTGATATCAATCCTGGAGAAGCTTTGAATATCCTCAAAATTTAAATTTTTGAACACTGTGTTAAAAAAAAGAGCCTGCATAGCAGTTTCGTAGCGCGCTACGAAACTGCTGAAGATGATTTTTTGGCACTTTATATATATATATATTGGAGATAAGGATTGATGGGTTTCAAGTTTTAATGCTTTTGGTGGAAAGATGAATATCATAGGTGAAAACTCAAATTGCAAAATAGTAGAAAGAATGGTTAAATGAAATGTTTTACAGTAATGTAAAATTTGCACTACGAAAACAGGCTACTTTCGTAGCGCAGTCATATTTCATTCCCTTTTCACTTTTTCGAAGATTTTCTCTGCACAGGTGGAGGATTAAAGTTTTCAAGGGAATATTAGCACATGTGACACATATGAAACAATCATCAATGTTAACAAAGTTGCTCGAATATAAACATGGAGGTTAAGGGCTAAAAAGCAGGAACTGTGTCTCCTAGTTTTTAGAACAGTTAGGTCATGAATCAGCAGGTTTACAACAAGGCTGGAGGCATCACAAAAGTTTGAAAACATGGATTTGTAGCTGTCAAGAAAGCATTAAAGGTTTAGATAAGGGTGTTTCAAACATGTTTAGGAGTTTCACTCCTATTTTTATTAGGACTCTTAAAAGACAGTTTAGCTGTCAGTTTTTAATTAATAGTTTTTTTTATGAATAAAATAGGTGTCAAGAATGGAAATTTGAATTCTCCTAATGATGGATCATGGAATCCAAGATTGCAAATGATTTATATGAAGCATGAGGTCGAATTTATCAGGGTTGGCATTTTTCATTAGCAAGGAAATTGTGTTACTGTATGTCACTGTGTTCTTCTCAACTTAATACAGAGATTTGTTTGACTACTCAAGATTCACAAGGAGTTTAAGTGTATCATTTTTATATGGCTTTTTCAATTACCTACTTGCAGTAGCATTTGTATGTGTTACTTAGAATTCATTTGACAATGTGCTATCTTCCTTCACATGCAAATAGACTATGTTTTATCATTGTGTTACTATTTTCCTCATAAACCTAGACTCCAAGTTCCTTGACTTCCATGTTTGACAGATTATGATGTTTTTTTGAAGACTATCTTGACTCCATGGCCCAATGAGTGTTTGCTAATATTTGATTCATCCAGTTATACATTTTTATCCTTTTATTCCTAGAGTTAGCCATCTAATCATTAATCAAAAACCTTAAACCTATTGAGAGAGTCCACTCAGGTTGAGGAGGCTAAGCCTCAGCCAAAAGATTGGTTTGAAAGAGTTACTCAAAGTCTACTTGATGAGCAGCCTATCAGGGTCATATTTTTTGATAATACAAGGAATAGGAACTATGAAGCCCTGGGGACACTAACCCATCAGGTACAAGCATGAGTGCACCTATTGCATCGTTGACCATATCCAAAGTACCTATTGAGCCCCTTCCAAAGATGGCTAAATGGCCAACCAGGCGTGTAGGACAACGCTCGAAGGCTGCCCATAACTACATCATAGTGGATGATTTAGCACAATCACCTGCTTCCATGTTGGCATTAGAAGTCCTAAAATCATTCCCAAAGCAACAAAAAGCCTTACTTTCCACATTAGGCACAATCCACCCCTCCGATTCGTGCCTAATGGCTTTTGAACTAGACAAAGCCAGCCCTAGGCTTCCTTCACTAGTCTCCTTCCAGATATCTGTGTCAGTCCAAAATATCACCATACACCAATGTATCATTGACGAAGGTGCATCTACATGCATCATGTCAAAATCCATTTGGAAGAAGCTTGGATCACCTAAACTGAAACCATCCGAAATGATGCTTAGAGCATATGATGGTTGACCTTCAACTCCCGTTGGTCTATATCAGAATGTCCCTGTAAACTTCGCCGAAAAGATGGTACTTACATAAATTGAAGTTTTGGATGTAAATCTTGACTACAATATACTCATCGGGCGGAGTTATATGTATGCCATGACTGCTATAGAATCCTCCGTCTTTGGGGTGATGATGTTCACCCATGAAGATCAAATCATCAATGTTGACCAACTTACATACTACAGAATCACTCATGCGGTACCAAGAATATGGCCCTAGTCAATTAAAACCATCATCGATCCTCAGATCATTCCTAGGAGATCCCCCTAGTGAGCCCGGGTATTGCACCAAGAATGCTGCAACTCCATGGGGCTATCTTAATTTACTTTATCAACCCGAGGTTCATACAAACTTGGAGGTGAAAGTGCTATATACACAATAGATGCATTATACTCATGTCATCCTCTTCTGAGCTCTATGAAAGGGTGCTACTTCTAGGGTTTCTAGGTGAAGTCTCTCAAACATTTGGAATTAGGCCTAGGGCTACCAATGATTCAAAGCCATGGCACTATCAGCAAGTACAAAAGTATACCATAGTAACCAAGTACATTTAACGATTCTGCAATGAAGGAAATCTATTTATTAGACTATGATAATAATTGTAAAGCAACCTATGTACCTTGCATAAAGTAAATTGCTAAATTGAAATGGCAAAAAGGAAACTAATATAATCACACTTATCTATGCCAAATGGCTAAATGCACTCTACTTATCCTATGCTCTATCTATCGTGCTTTTATTCATGCAACTATTCATGACCTAACTATTCTTGAAAATGTGTTGTTTTGCAACTAGGAGAAGGAAGTGCTAAGGTGGCTAATGGAATGCTTGAACACATGGGAGAAAGGCTAGAGGTGTATGAGTGGTTCTTCCAGGTTTAGAAGGTGGCCATGGTGGTTTCTGGGCTTAAGGAGGGCCCCATAGGTGTTGTTCCAAGAGCTGCTACAGATTTCCTGTAGTGCTATAGGCAAGTCTTGAATTGCTACAAGAAACATGTTAAGAGAAATCTGAGGCCAAAAATAGGTGGAAAAGGGGTAGGGACAGTGGTGTGAAGGTGGATTAGTATGAGTAGGAGGTGGCCCACCCATTGGCCAACCTCAGAGCCTCTTAGGAGGCCTATCTTGCACCTCTAGGGTTTTCTCACGACGTGGGGATGAAAAATATGAAAACATGGCTGATGGTGATTTTGATTAACAGAGGGATGAAGGAAGATGAGAAATGATGGTGGAGGTGCTGGTGAACTTATCCTTGGCTATGCTACTTGTACTTGTAATAAAACTACCTATTCCTGCAATAAATATGGAAAAATTCACGATAAAGAAAATGCAAAATATGACTTGAATTTGTAAAGAAAATCTATTCTAATCTTAGAAACAGAGATCTACCACAACATATTGAACATGTTTATGGAATTACAATGACTAATCTCATCTATTCCAAGAAATCATAAACTAAAAATAATTTTGGTCTATGGGGAAGACCTACCCTCCTCACTCTCTATTGATAGAGGTGAGAGTGGGAGGCTTGACTCACAAATTTATGGGATTTATCACCTATTCTACCACTCATGTAGGCAGATTAAATCTACAACAAAAGACAAATGGAAGAAAATTAAAATAGTAAATGAAAATACCAAAAAACTAGCTAACCATTCATAAGAAAAACTAGCTAAATGACATGAAAGGAAAGAGTGATTACATAAGAGAGGCCGGGGCACATGGATTGGGCCCTAACCCACAAGCCCAGCTTTGTCAAACTAGATCAGTAAGGAAAAGTCTGAATACTCATTCCATTTCAAAAATATAGTCTCATTACATCCATGAAAGTCTTGAAAAACTAATTACAATAGCAAAGAGCTTAATGGCTTTCTCCAAAATCCGAATCCTAATGAGCTATTGCTCATCTCTATTTAACCTAAAGGGTAGCTACCAATAGCTCCCTAGAAAATAAGTGATGAGTCCATTTGACTCCAAGTGAAGTGTGGCTTGAGTGCACTTCATCTTGAATTTTCTTGGTTGCCTTTGATTTTGAGCAGTTAGAGGGAATCTCGAGGATCCCTTGGTTTCCCTTGGGAGTTAAGGAGGGTGGAAAACCACCTAGAATCTCTCCTTGTTTTCTACTTCGAGTCTTTATGTAAAAATATTCACAAAAAATCCATATCTTCATGATTTTCTTGCATTTAATATTATGTTATGTACTCAAAGTATGTTAAGCCGCAATCACCACCTACACTAGCATCATAAGAGCATAATATAATAAAAATGCAAGAAAAGAGATTTAATAAGGAAAAAAGGTGATCATTAACCCCTTCAAATTTACCTAATGATGGAGCTCATCATCAACCCCCTAATAAATGGTTGCTCATCCTCTGAGAAACTAATCCTCCTTCTACATTTCCTTTAAAGCCTTGATGGTCCCTCTGACTTCTCAAGGAAGAAGTGTTGGAGTCCCCTCAGGAGGTTAAAACCCATCATTCTTTTCTACTTCTTCCCATTCTTTGTTCTGTTCATCTTGGTCCTTCCCATCACTCAGCTCCAACAACAAGGGTGGGCAGAGCTTTAGACCAAGCCCTTAAATCTTTCTGGCTTGCATGGCCCTCTTGTATAATAGTTCCCTTTCCAAGGCACCTATTAATATTTCTGGGGTATGCTACTCCATGTTTCTAAGGCTGTGAGGGAGGTTGTTCCATCTCCTATGGCTAGCCATAATGCACTCATCTCCTAATAGCCTAGAAACATCATCAAAGTGGGTTATTTCTTGAGCTTGCATATGTTGCTACCTTTCATCTAGTTTAGGATCCCTTTCAATCTTCAGATGGTTATTGATGACTCCTCTAGGATTGAACAACTCTACCCTAATGTGTAAGGGTTCTTTATTTTATCTTCTCATAACCTTCCTCATATCTTGTGCTCTTGTCTCCTCATTCACCATCGATGATGCTAAATCCATTAATTGCATATCCCCCATTCCAGGATTGGTGTCCCAAATATTTAGATATGTTAGCACAAGGTTATGCATATAAAACTATGCCATCTTTTCCTTGTGAGCCATGCTAGCTTGATTGCAGAAATCAATGAATTGTCTACAATTTTGGAAAGGTAAGGATCCATGAGAGGCTAAAGTTTTAATTTGAAAGATGAGACATTGCTCCTTAAGGTAAAATGCATATGAATCTGAAGGATATCTGTGTTGAATGGCCTCCATGCACAAATAGCTTCTCTTGTAGTGCTACATTCTCTCTATGTGCTTTCTAAAGCTACTCCTTCAAAACTAACTCTCTAAGCCTCACATCAGATAAATATTTTCCTAATCCAGCTAATTTTCCCTCCATGACCCCTATATCATACACTCCTTTAGATGTGGCAAGCTTCATCCAATGATGAGTTTGTGCCCCCTCTTCTTCCAACTTATAAAACAAGGTAATTGTGAATTTTTGAGGAATTAATCTACCCTCCTCAATGTAGGTGTAGTAAGAGCTGAGATTGGGTTGAGGGATAGGGTTTGACACCATTGCAACATCTTTGGGATTTTATTTTGGTGTGGTGGCCTCTTCTTTATTCTCTTTTCCTCCCTCTTTTTCATCATGTATTTCCTCTTGTGTCCTTCCCTCAACTTATTTAACCTCTTGTACTTTTGTGGTGGTGTTTTCTTCCTCAACCAAGGCATTTTTCTCCAAATATATGCTTTCTGGAATTTCCTATAGAAAAAACAAAGTTTCTTGTAGAATTTTTTTTCTTGTTGAAGGCTCAATTCTTCTTGATTTTCACTCATTTAACTCCTTGAAGGGTCAGTGGAGGTTGCATGAAGTGTGTGGGATGAAAACGTGGTTGACTGTCTTCTGATATATGTTACAGGGGTCCTTATGGGTGAAATGAATTCTTGTAACCTTCCTTCCTCTAATCTGATTTCTTCCTCATTTTGTGGTGATTCTTCCATGGTGATAGGATGATTGGTGGGAGTTTGTGGCTTTCACTATCTCACCCTCTGAATTTTCCTAGTTCTGAAGGAAATAGGTGTCTACCTCTTTATTTTTGTTTTAATAGGTGTGCTTAGAGTAGTTAAAGTGAAAGATACCTCTTGGTCTGTGATGTTAGGTGCATTTTGTGTATTGAGGGGAGGTTTCATGGCCTAAGATATGGTCCACATCTTGTTTTTCTTCATTCTTTACTTCCCCCTTTCCTTCAGCTTCTTCTTGCTCTCTTTCTATTGTCTCTATGTTCTCCATCTCAATTTCCATCTCCTCCGTTTCTTCTATGTTTTTGGCATCTTCTTCCTCTCTGTTTTCTACCTCTTCTTAATGTTCTTCTTCCTCCTCTCCTAATTCTTCCTATATAGGGCTAGAAGCAGAGTTTTTCCCTATTTGGGTAGCTATAAAGTCTTCCCTATCCATCTCTATAAAATAGGACCAGTATACAGGTAGGTTTAGCCTTCTCAAAGCATCATCTACAATTATTTTTATCAGGCCAAATGTTGATACTTCCTTTGTATCAATTTATGGCTCATATCAGTGATTTATTTTAGGAGGAAGTGAGGGACACTTAATCTTTGTTCGAGTGGCAGCTCTCCTTGGAACCTCAATTCATTTAACAACCTAAAATGCTACCCATAAACCACACTCAATATTCCTTCACAAGAGATGAATTTCATGATGTGGAAGGCAACTTCATCCCAGGTTTATGGGAGGCTCTCTCTTCTCACACCATTTTTATCTTCAATATACTTCTGTTCAGGTAGGAAGAGATTCTTTTTGGCTATAGTGCTAGGCAGTATTTCCTTGACCCATTTGAATCCTAAGGGCAAGGTGGTAACTTTGCTTATGAGTTCAGGAGATATAGTGACGGCTAGTTCTCTTATAACAGTGGTGGCACTTTCTTCTGAATGTTACTGTAGGGCTACTACAAATTATTTAGTTATTTAATCATCATAACCTTTCAGTAGGTCGAAGAACCCTAACCATTGGTGATTTTGGAAGATTTCCATAACCTGAGGGTGTTGCCAAATTCTCTTAATGACTGTAGGCTCCCTCTTGTTGAATCCCCCTCCCATTTTAATGCTGTGAGATGAAGGTGGTGAGACGTTTTTAGAGGTAAGTCTTGCAGATGGAGGCCTTGAAGAAAAACACAAGAAAATTCTTTTACCCTTTAACTGTCAAATATACTTTTGTTGAGTCTGAATTCCATGGAGGAATTTAAGTGCTGGAGGATGACAATCCACTTACCTTGGTCCTTTTCTATTTTGGTGTGATATATGAAGGATTTGGGAAGCCAATCCATCCATAGGAAACTCTTTTTTTCCCTCTCATCCTCTTCTGTTGTACTTCTAAAGTTGCCTATAGCAAAACGTTGTTTTCTGTAGCACAATGGTGCATACAAACCCAAACTTCGATGCTACTCCTCTGATGGCTCCCAATGCTCTCTTGCACTTGCTCCTCTTCGAAATTCTCAATGAAATGGTGGAAATGAGACAAATATTACCTTTATTGGAATTTTTAACCAAATTGGGAGCATTGTGGTGACTCGTACTCAACTCTACCTTTATTGGAATTTTCAACCAAATTTGGAGCATTGTGGTGACTCGTACTCAACTCGAGTTTCCTCTTAGAGAATATTGTCCCCCACTTCAGTTAATAATTTTTGACCTCGTGATCACTTACCTTCATACTCATCCACTCCCACTAGAATAGATTTGACATGCCCAGGTGGCATGCATTTTCACTTTTCCTTTAGTTGCACTTTACGAAGGTGGAAAAGTTAACTAGCCACCTTTTTTCCTTTTAAACTTCTAAATCTCGACATTTAACTATTTTGTCCATTATGGATACAGGAAAAGGGATGGGAGGCCATACCTAAGCTTACCTAGTGTTGGTGAGGTGTTGCAGGAGCTGGTGCAAGGATCTGGATTTGGTGTTGTGCCTGAGTCTTCTATTTGATGTTTCTTCATATTTTTTTGTGTTTTCTGAGTGAGAAACTTTTTTTGAGTGAGTTGATTATATTTTTTGAGTTAGTTTCTTACCCTTTTATTGTTTTATTTCTTTTTTAGGTACTACATGGAGGTATTCAAATGCTATGGCTGGTGTGCTTCTCCCTTTGGAGTCTTTTGGTGGTCTCTTAGAGTCATCTATATCAGTTTTCCTACATCGTTTGGCCTTGTTGTTCCACTCACATATTTTCTACAGGAAACTCTTTGATACCTACAATAGTTTTTTCCTTGCCTCTTCTTGCTTCATTTTATTCAGGAATGGAGGTATATGGGTTATGGAGGAAGTAATTGGATAAGTGTGTAATATTCCAAATTTAGCATGCAACTAATTGGAATATTGATTTTTGTTTTTATCACCTAGCAGTTGAATAAATGGGTAAGGAGGCCCATGCATAATAAAAATTTGAATAAAATCCCTCATAGTGTGAAAAGGGATCATCATAGGAGCTGGATTTCACACCCTCATCTGAAAGAGGACAATTTCATGTGGACAAGGTCATGTTTGACCAAGTCAACAATGCTAGGATAGGAGGTGGAGATCATCTTTGGAGACAACGCAAAGATAGTGGGAGGAAGATTCCTTGGTGGAGGAAACCGTAATGAGTGGGACCCAATATGAGAAGGCTTCCATTTGTATTTAAGGAGGGCAAGGCATCCATAGAAGCACATGTTATGGATTATTGATTTTATGATCTCGTTAGACTATTGTGCATTCTCTTGCTGTTTAGCAGAGTTGTTGTGCTGCTTAGCACAAGGAATTCCTGTTTAGGAATTCCTTCTCCTTTCAAGAGAGGCCTCTTGAAGGACCTTGTACTTCATTTCTCCACATTCAAGCTTCATTCCAAGCCACCTTGTTCAGATACAAAATTATTTCTGCTGAAGTATAACATTGTGTTGCAGGGTGTTGCAGTGGAGGTTTCTCAACACCACTTCCTAAGCTTATTTTTTAGAGGAGGAAGCTTTCTTTCCTTTGGGAGATCAGTTAGGAAGCCCCTGGAGCTTATTTCAGATCTTGGCACTTTTCCAACTCATTTTATTTCACCTACAGTGCAATATCCCTCAGTGAATATGTTATTTTCAGTGAGTATTTGCAGTGAGGGTTTGTAGTGATTGTTGGAGGGTGAGATATTCAGTGTTAGGATCAGCCTTTCACTTGGAAGATCCATTGGAGGAGTTTTGCTCAGATTGTACATCATCTTCAGCCGTCTCCATCTAGTTCTTGAGTTGCAGTTGCTACTCAGTCTTAGGACTGCAACTCTATAATTTTTGCACTTTGGCATATTTCAGCCAATCCTTATAGGATTGTCTTGAAATTGTTTTTGGGAGCTTAGATCTTCACTCCCAACATTGTATGAGCCATATATTTACAGATGTATGTTATTTTAAATTCCCATGTAGTAGTGTACCATCTATTACTGCGATGTACATGTTCATAAACACTTTGCAATATAGAAGCATTTCACTTTGGGCATATGTATTGATGGGAGGCTTGTTTGCCTTGATTATTTGAGTTGTATTGCACTTATTTGCTTCTGATTTACATAATAAAATGGCTCCATGGTTTCCATACATTTTGGTATGATGTTTTTCACTACTATTCATGGAGATCTCAAGAAGATGATAAGGGAGATGTGTATAAAATCTCCAAGAGAGCTTGGATCTGAATCAAACTCTAGATTTTCATATGAGGAGTGTGAGCATGTAGCCACACACTATGATGAATAGCACAACCACATGCCTATTTTTTCCATGAGAGAGAGGAAAGAAGAAGGAATGACTAGGAGGGAAACTCTTAGTGACTTTCTGCAAGAGTATAAATCTCAAACTCAGAAGTTTAGAGATCATATCACTTTTCTAGAGTTTTGCAAGATCAAGATGGAGAGAAGCAAGCTGCATAATATGAGTAGATTTTTATTATCTAATTTTGATGGTTCACCTACATGTTCAACTAGAGATTGGGTGGAGGAGCTAGATACCTATTTGTAGCAGCACCAAATTTATGAAGATGGAGCCATCAAAGTTGTAGTGCTGCATTTTGGAGGTAAGGCCTATGCATGGTGGATATTTGAGTCTTTTTCTTTAAAGAATGAAAATAATTCTTCTTATGCTAGGTTCACTAAGACATTAGTGGAAATATTTGATGGAAATATTTCTGAAACACATGTGGTGGAGCTAAACAAACCTAAGCAAAAAAATCCTTGCACGTGATGGAGGAAACCATAAACTCAACTCCACTTCAAAAAACCATTGAGGAGGCTGATATCTTGCAGCATACCTTGCTAGAGGAAATACCTCTATTTCATATTCTTGAGTAAGAGGGTATGGAGATCCCTTTTTCAAAATAGGATCCAATCATTGGGAGGTTTCCCATACAGTTGATGAGGAAGAAATAGTTGAGGGCAAGAGCACTGTCATGTCTAGAGTAGATCTAGCACTTCATGCAGAGGTAGAGGGAGCACATGCTCCAAATAGAGGGGTTATTGTACCATTGCAAATAATTCTCCAAGATCTCATATGTGGAGATCAAGGCACAACTCATGATCTACATGTGCCATGGATGTTAGGGTGTGAAACTACGGAGATAAAAGGAGGAGATAGGGAGGATGACCAACATCATGTGATGAGGAGCACACACCCCTATCTATTTCAGGAGGTTGATGCACCTAAGAGGGATATTGGATTGCGCAGTGAGGGCAAGGATAAGTATGTCCATCCATATATGCAGTCTACTCTTGATGATGATGTCTCATTGCATGGAGGCATTTCACTGGGGAGGCCACTAGATCAGCAGATGATGAGGGATGCTTCACATTTGGAGGCATTACTCATTGATTTCAGAGGAGTGGAGACCTTGGGAGAGCTTGTTACAGTGCTGAGAGTCTTGGGTAGACTCAAAGAGAGAGGGAGAATTCTCTCAACATCATCATTACCCACTCTCATTTCAGATTTTGCGTTGTTGCAGAAGCAGCATGGGAAGGATAGTAGCCTTCCAACTTGCATATTTGGCATGGGAGATGTCAAAGAAGAGGAAAACCATATGACATATGTTCTTCATGATAGTTCATCAGTGCTATCACTATGGAGGATAGATCCATATTGGAATTCCCGGCTATTGGTGGAGTATTCCAAGCATCTTTTACTTGTGTGATATTGGATGACCAGTTGCATTAGGAGGGATATTCAATTAGAGATGGGGTCATCTAATATCATGGTAGGATCTTCTTAGCCAGAGCTTCCGAGCTCAAGCTCAAGGAGAAGTTACCACAAGCAAGTCATGATGATTTCCTTTTCAGCCACACTTATTCTATGATAGCACACCACACCATCGTGGAGGGGTATTGTTGGGAAGCCTTTGAGGAGGAGATATATTAGCATATGAGGAGATGCATGGATCATGTGGAGATGGAGGAGATACATAACTCTTTGGAAGAGTTAGCACAACCACCTATTTTCTCTTTGAGGATGAGAGGAGACTGATCTATAAGCCACTCCATTTACATGGGCAAAACATATGGTAAGGGTACTGTTTGTTTGTATAATGATTTGTGTAATATATATGTACAACCCTTAACCATATATGTGTAGGATATTGCTCAAGGAATGAGCATTCTTCCTTCTGTTAGACTCCTATACCAATAGGTGTCATATTTCATGATTGACTTGATGGGCTATGTAATATGTTCATACCTTTTCTTGTTGCAAAGGTTTTCCATATTCTCAAAAAATCAAAAAATCAAAAAAATTAAAAAATGTAAAGAGGGTATACCCTAAAAGAAAAATTAAAGGGTGAAAATAAATAAAAATGGCCAAAAAAGTAAAAGAAAATGAACCCCACCAAAAGAAAGGCCAGGAAAGTGTGCAAGTCTAAATGCCACTACTTTTTTCTCTTATGTAATAAACAAATTGTGTGCAACTTGTATCTTATGCCACAATTAGTGAACAGCCAAATAGCTTAAGCTTGGCTAGTTCATATTTCAATTTTATGTTTTAGAGATAGAGAATAAATCTGACCAAACTGTTTAATCTTGGTAGATGAGTAGATAGGTAGAATGAATAAAAGGAGCTCAACATCTTAATCTGATCCCTTGGATGTAATAAGGTTAGACTTAGATAGATTTCTAGATGTAAAAGAAAAATTTTGATGAGGGTTTTCCAGTCTAAGTGCACCCTAATAAAGAAGAAAAAATGCTAGGTTAAAGTAGGTAGGGTAGGTAGATGATGTTGCAGAATTACATGTGATGGATGATGACTCTAAATGTGTTAATCTTTACTTTCATCACAAGTGCAAGGCAAATATTACAATGGAGTAATTTCAAGCAAAACAAAGTCAATTGATTAACTTCCCTTCTCATTTTTCCCTAAAAATTTCACTAATTTCCCCTAAGTACTAAAGCATTTGAAAATTAGAGGGGCTCAAGGCATTTCCTTGACTTTGGAGGGACCGTACCCTCGGCCCAATAATTGGAAAATCCTAAGTACTTAAAATCATTCATCATAACATTCATTCACTTCTAAAAAAATCTTTTCCTAAGTAAAATTTCATTTTACTTAGGAAAATCATGCAATATTTCATAAAAACCCTATTCATAAAAGCATAAGTTAAATACATTATCTTGATGTTTTACACTTAGCACTTTATTCATTTTCCATATTAATTTTTAACTTATTATTTAAATCCTTATAAAAATCTCCCCTGTTCCCGTATTATTTTAATAATAAAATTCCCAATTAATATAATATCTCGCCCCGTTGGTTGAAAAATAACCATATAAATTTATTAATTGGTTGAAATTTCCAATTAATAAAGAAAATCGATACTCCGCCATATAAAGGGATTAATTAACCCTCTAGGTTAATTAATAACCAAATCTACCAATCAAAATACCCCCGATGCGATTATTTCATAATAAATTATATTGGGCCCGCCATTTTAATTCCCCCTCATCTTCCTTTCCCGACAACTGTTCGATCGATCAACTCAAGATCTACGGTTATCGTCCATATCGCTGGCCATCCTTGTTCGAACGATAACGCGCGATGGCCAAGCAGTTTTCTGAACAGTGTCACACCACGTGTTGTTCATCGTATGGAATCACTCGCCCTCCGCTCAAAACCACTTTTCCCCAAAAGCTGTGCAATGGAAACCACTTACCGCCTGCCTCCCATGACGAAGCCTCTGTACTTGCTGACGTCATCCATTAAAAAAAATAAAAACCCGCCAACCTTTGACTTTGTAAATAAAACAAAAGAACCCGCGTCATTTTCACTTTCTCATGCAGTGACCAGTCTCCCATGCAACGAATTTCGAAATCAACTATCGAAGTTTTCCAACCGCTACCTTGCTGAAGAAAGTTGCAGTCGAGTAATTCAGAGTTCATCCACCATTACCAACACCTGTTTTCATCACTGTTTATTTCCAGGAAAACAGGTATTTACCTAAATTCCCACTGAACTCTGTAAAAAAACCTGGTTTTTGTTTTGAATTTCACATAAAAACTGAAACAGGATTCAGGACAATTCCCAAAACTCCAATTGCATCCCCAAAACCTGTGATTGTGCCCATTTTTCATAAAAAACCCCAATTCATTTATGAATCCACAAGAACCAGAAATAGAGATTCTCGTGGCTCTGAATGTCGCACCCTTGAATGCCCCTCATAGAGATTTAGATTATCTTCCTTTAGTAGACAAAGATTTCCAAATTAAAGACTTGGTTGTCAGTGAAAATCCCCTTCAAATTTTTTGCTACTGTAGAGATAATTATTTGAAAGGTTTTGAAATTTTTGGATTATGGGAATCCAATCTTCCCATGTATTTTCTCCCCTCAGTCCACATTTTCCCTGAGATAATCCGTTACTGCCATGCAAACTATGATCCCAATCAACGAGCATTTTTGTCCCCGAATCAAACCATCCTTTTTCCCATAAATTCTCAGTCTATCAACGAAATGTTACAATTTCAACCTAGTCAAGCCCTCACTCCCCTGTCCATGGGAGAATTACTTGAGAAATCTGCCAAACTATCCCATGAAGAATTAAATTGCCTCTGCCAAACCTTCATGTTGCCAGAACATCAGCCCAAAGGCCCTCCCCCTTATGGCTATAGCTTTTTCACTGATGTGGGAAGACTTATTTTGAATATGATATACTCTATAATGGGCTTCAACACTAGTGAATATGTTGACCAATTAACCCTAGTATTGTTAACAATTTTTACCCCTGGACAACCCCCTGCTGTCAAGTATGATTTTGCTTCCTACATTGCAGATAAAATCCATGATCAGTTCATGAGATTAGAGAATGAAAGTGTGTTCAAGTATTCTTCTGTTATTTATCATCTCATGCTTTATTACCAATCAGAGAGTTTCCCTTTCTATGTCAAAAAACTTGATGCCAAAGGAAATTCTAGGTCTATTATCTTTTGGTCTGCCATCACTCATAATTCCCCTGATTCTCCTTATTCCTACAATGAGTTTATTGACCTATTTTTACACCCTACAACCACCTTGTTGACAGGAGTCTCTCCTCCTAGGGTCAATAGTGAAATCAAGAAAATTCTTCAACTCTAAAAAAAATACTGGATAGGTGACTGGTACCTATACCGAAATCACACAGAAATCAGAATTTATGGGTGTGAGTTATGCCCCTTTAAGTTTCCAAAATATGTCCCAATGAGACTCTTTGAATTAGATTATTTTAGGCAGATGATCAATTCAGATATAATCCATTTTTGTAATTCAAAGAAAAAGGCTCAACTCAGGATTAAAAGTGAGTTAGGTCCCTTTGTCTGGAATTCTAGAGATGCTGGAAAAGAAGCTGAAATAATCTTAGAAGATTATCTTAAATTACAAAAGATTTTCTATTGGGTACCTTATGACCCAAACAACTTTATTTGTGATAGAAGAATGAAAAATAAACTATCACCATACATTCATCAAAGAATCCCAGAAATTGAACAGTATGCCAATATGGATGAATGGATGGAAGGGACATTGATAGAACAAGATAGTGAGCAGGTCAATGTTGAGAATGTAATGAAAGACCTTGAAAAAATACTTGACCTAGACTCTTTTGGACAGGTACAGATACCAGGTATTGGTTCTTCTTCTATTGGGACTTCTCAACAAAATTTACAGGAAATCAGTGCATTGGCTACGGTAGCATCTAAAGGAAAGGAGAAAGACGCTGATATACAAGCTACAGAGAAATTTACAATGATAGAACAACCTGAAACTTCTAAAGAACAGGGTCAAGTACAGATTTCTCCTACTCAGACCAATGTGGCAGAAGTGTCAATTTTACAAACTCATATTAATGTAGAAAAGGGAAAAAAGAGAGATGCTGAAGCAGCTACTCCTGTCAGTGGATCTTCTGAACAGCCTGATGTTAAAATACAAAAAATGAATCCTCTTCCAGAAGTAGAATCTGTTCATGAAATCTCTGATATTCAGAGGAGAGATGAATTGGGTAGTCAAAAAACATGTACAATCAGTGGGACATCCACTACTTTACAGAGAAAAGAGCTGCAAAGGAAGCAAAGTGCTGAGGTATCATCTTTCAAACCACCAGTGAAAGATGCCTGGGATATTAAAAGAACATTCATAAATATAAAGGCCAGAAATGATCCTCTTAGACTTCAAGTGTACAATCAATGTTTGAAGATGGCTCCTAAGAATCAACAAAGATTGATGTCAGCCTATGACATTCAACAGGGTAAAATGATAATGAGTCACTTCAAACCCAAAGTGCAGCAACCTCAAACAGCTGCAGATTATATCAGAACTAATTTTGAAGTCCTAGCAAGGGATATTCATCCTTTGGATCAAATTGAGCTGCATAAACAGACAGGTGAAATGATTTATTCTACTCTGACAGATAAATCAATGATGACCCATAAATTGCAAGATTCTTTGGAGAATACTAATGCTCAATTAAGTCTTGAAAAATCCTCTTCTCAGGCTAAGGACAATAGGATAAATACTTTGGAGGAAATAATAATTGGATTGGGTCATAATCCCAAGGATGTCAAGGGTATAGAAGCATTGATCAAGAAAAAAGATGATGATATTGCAGCCTTGAGAAAACAACTGAAATTACTAACCTCAAGACATCCACAGACTGCAGAAATCATAAAGCAAAATTCTGAAGAAGAATTGATGGACTTGCTCTTAAAAATGAATGAGAAACTTAATGAAACTGAAAAAGAGCTTGAAATGGCATTGAAAGACAAACAACCTAATATTCCAGCATCTACAGCAGAAGTAATTACAGGAACATCTACAACAGGTTAGCCAACAGAATTGTCACAGGTAAATAATTCCAATCTAAGTACAGAAGAGTTAATAAAGTCAATGGAGGAATTGAAACTCCAAGTGACAGAGATACAAAAAACAAAGGTGCAACTCACTAACTTGGAACAGAAATATGATCTCTCGAAGATGAATGTTGCAGATAAAATAAGAGAGGTCAACATATTAGAAAAATTGGTTAACAGATTGGAGAAGGAATCTCACATTGGAGAAACCTTTAAAGGAAATAAATGAAATTCTTTGGGACAACATCATCCATTCAATAAGATATGTTTGGCCCTCAATTCAAATAATGCATGAATAGAATGATTTAGTCAAATTGGCACTAGAAGAAATCCTAAAAGCAAGAGAAGAACTGGGAAACATGCCTGAAGAAGCTGATAAACTTATCCGCTTTTTAAATACTCAGAACAAGCATCAACTTGAAGAACTTGGAATTCAAGACAGGACAGGAATGATTTTGAAAATAAAAAGAGTTTTTACCAAAAGAACTTTGATGCAGAATCTAGAGCGAAGATGCTCTGATATGTAAGAAGAAATCATTGCCTTCATCAAAAGATTTGATATTTTGTTGAATAAAGGATTTCCCAGTCCTTTAGTCTCAGAGGATAAATTTATGGACCTTGAAAGTTATGTTGAGAAATTGGACAAGGATGCTAACAATCAGGCCAGTTCCTCAACTAGTTCATCAGCAACAGCATTGCCTACAGGAAAAAATCTTCATGATAGATTGGAAAATTTGTTTTATCTCGAGCATGAGGTAAAGCATTTGTTCCCAATTCAACCTACTTTCTTTAGATATACAGAGACAGATGAAACTCTGAGAAAGCTACAAAGGACTAGAATACCAGAAGAAAAATGGTGGGAAGAAATGTTAGAACTTTTGTAAACATTATCCTTACATGAATTTTTGATTATGTACTACAGTAAGTCATGATAAGAAGGATAAATAGAGGTTAAAGAGTATCAGTGCAGATAAATATTATTAGTAAAACAAAGCAGCCAACACAGAGTTACGAAAGAGGACAACAACAAGCCAAATCATAGGGCCTGCCTCCAGCACATTCTTAAAAGAAGGAAACAACACAACATCAGTTATCATTTCTCTTATCTACGAGACCATCTATCTCTAGTTTATTGTAAAATACTTATGAGTCATCCTAGATTATATCTCAATTTGTTATGAGATATTTTTTGTAATTTTTTGTATAAATACTCCCTCAATTGGAGTATTGAAGGTGGATTCTTATACTTTGCTGTAACATTGATTACTTGGGAATAAAGTGTTGTTGGACAAGTTTTGTATGGCTAGCTGGATAAAGAATTGATGCAAAAGACTTTTCATAGGATTCTTGAGTCAAACAACGGATCAATAAGTCATCTATCTCTTATGTTTTAGAGTTTTTATACTTGTTTATTATACCATTTGTGTTTCATACCTGAATGATTAACGAAAAGGAATAAATTAGAAGGTACTTTAGTGCAATCTGTTTTCAATCGTTATTATTCTTAATGTTTTATTCTGAACTAGTTTAAGCGGTGAATTCTTAATTGCTCCTGTTTTATAGTTTATTCATTTTGATTATTTAGTAAAGAATTCTTAGTTGCTCTTTATTAATAATCATTCAATTTCCATCTTTCTAATATGTTGAAGGATTCATAATTTCCCTTCACCCATTTCGAGTCCATTCCATTCACATTAGATCTATAATTGTTCCCTATTTGATTAACTTGCCCTGTGAAACCATCCCTTGTTAAGAAACTAAATCCAATTAAGCCATATTTCTTTGACTCCATTAGCCAAATGGCCTAAACTACTCAATCTTACCCCTCTGCTATTGAATTTCATCACCCAAACACATTCAAAATCCATAAACTTTCATAACTAGCCTAATATATTTAAAAAAAAAGCTAAAACTTAAAGAGAGAGCCCTCTCTGGGTACAGATTGGCTAGATTATGTACCTAAAAGTTGGTTTGTGGTTACCTCAGACTATTTCTATTAAACCTGGAGAAATTAATAAGTGATAACACCTTCTATACTTCATGGTCTACTTGAGGCCATAAGAAGTATTGGTGATGGCCACTCTCTAGGAGGTCTTGGGGAGGTTGTATCTTTTGCAGAGCATGCTCACTTTGCACCATACACCATACACTTTCTCCAAACTTATGAGGAGATTGGGGCAACAAGAAAGTCGTGGGGAGGCCACCAATCATTTCATTTTCTGTTGCAGTTGAGAGTCAAACTACATTGGTTGCATTTGAGGGAACATTGTCCTTCTCCCTTTCTACATATGACAGCAAGTATGATTCTCATTATGGTTCCCTATATTGGTGTTGCTCTTATTTTTATGGGGAGCATGATTGGGGGAGAGACACATTAGTAGGATGTGTCCTTTGGGGAAGAGGATTACCACACTTTTTGCATTACATGTTCTAATGGGAGCATGGGAGGTGATATGGCCACCACAGAGAAACACTTGTTTCTTTATGAGGTGGGCCATGAGATTTATTGGAGCACATGGGCTATGACTCTCATAAATCAATGAGAGAAACTTTCCTATGAGTTTCCATGTCATGTTGAGCAAAAAAAGTTAGGAAAACTGCACTATCACCACTTGGGAAACTTTTGGTACCTTTCAGCTCTACATGAAACCTTCAGTATTCCCCTCACTTGGATGCCACATGATGGTGATTTCCTATTCATCATATATGGGATGGTTTGGGCCAACATGATTCACAATGTTGGAGGGAAGATCTTTGGAGATCCAGTTTCCTTCTTGCCATTTGGAGGCAACATTTTTTCAGCCCAAGAGCAGTAGATACTCTACAATTATCATAAGCGGAGAGGAGGACAACATGGGGTAGGCTATTTTTTCTACCATGATAAGATTTTCAGCCCACCTACATTGCAGGAGCTCAAGGTGGAGGAGAATTTTCAGGAGTTGCAATGTTGGGAGGTAACTCATTTTGTATGGATGATAGCTTGGGGATGGGAGATTCATATGGGGATGGTAGATCCCAATATATATCAGACCTCATGCCTCAAGAAGGCCTTTAGATAGCCCATTGTTTCCTCGATGGATGTTTTAATCTTACATGATGATAGCTATTTGGGATGCTCACCCAAAGCTAGATTGCATACTTGGGAGGGGAAACTTGGAGATATATTGATGAGATAGCATCTTGATCCTTGGAGGATTTTATCATATGAGGATGCTACAGGGGAATAATAGGAGGCTCTTCAGTTCTATCCTTGCAGTTTCTTAAGGAAAAGCAAAATTTGGGAGGGGAGGACTGTAATATTCCAAATTTAACATGTAGCTAATTGGAATATTGATTTTTTTTATTATCACCTAGAAGTTGAATAAATGGGTAAGGAGGCCCATGCATAATAAAAATTTGAATAAAATCCCTCATATTGTGAAAAGGGATCATCATAGGAGCTGGATTTCACACCCTCGTGTGAAAGAGGACATTGCATGTGGACAAGGTCAAGTTTGACCAAGTTAACAACGCTGGGATAGGAGGTGGAGATCATCTTTGGAGACAGTGTAGAGATTGTGGGAGGAATATTCCTTGGTGGAGGAAACCCTAATGAGTGGGACCCAAGATGAGAAGGCTTCCATTTGTATTTAAGGAGAGAAAGGCAACCATAGAAGGACGTGTTATGGATTATTGATTTTATGGTCTGGTTAGACTATTGTGCATTCTTTTGCTGTTTAGAAGAGTTGTTGTGTTTCTTAGCACAAGGAATTCTTGTTTAGAAATTCCTTCTCTTTTCAAGAGTGGCCTATTGAAGGACCTTGCACTTCATTTCTCCACATTCAAGCTTCAGGCCAAGCCACCTCATTCAGCTACAGCGTTATTTCTGCTGAAGTATAATGTTGTGTTGCAGGGTGTTGTTGAAAATGGAAACAAGAAACAATGAAGGAGGCCTCCTTAAACATCTTTCCTGATCTTAGTTGGAAAGTGATCACCTAAACTAGGTGGGGGACCACACAGGTGATTTTTGTCGAAAAGTATATTTTTAGACTATGTCTATGTTTAGACATATGGAGCATGGTCTAGGAGTTGCGGGATGCTATTCTTGGATGATTGGTCAAGTTGGTAAAAATAGATGGACAACTATTTTTAGACATACAGGTCGAAGTCTATTTTTAGACTGTCTGTCTAAAAATAGGTCAGTCAAATATTATTAGCTCTTAATAATATTTGGACTATAAACATTATCTTGTTCTCTTGCAGCACTTCAGTTTGAGCTACGGATGTGGCACATGTAGCTGACAGAAGGAATTACGCTATTCCTATGGTTTAGTTGAGATTTTGCATGGTTGACTTCAGTTAGAACTCATGTGGCAGAGTTTGGTGGAGTTGATGGATCAGTTGATGGAGTTGTGTTCTGTTTAACTTAGTTGAACTAGTTGTATTTAGTCTAACTGACAAATACACTAGTGATGAGTGGTGTGAATTAAATATTATTTAATTCACTAATTATTAACTCATAAATCAACTAAAGAACACATCAGTTTACAGCAGTGCATGGACAGTTCAGTGAAGACCAGTGGAAGAGATAGGTGAAAGAGTCGGTTTACTATCAGTTGTGACTATAGCTGTGCATGAGATTTGCACAATCATTGATTGAGATTGCCAATGAGGATTGTGCAGTTAAAGAGGGAAATTCATTCTCATCTTGGATTGTGCAGTAGAGGCAGGCAAACAGTGGAGGAGATTTGAACCTGTGACTTGTTCAGATCTGAGCTAGTTTGTGTGTAACTATTGGAGATAGTACTGAGTACTTGTGAGGAGTATTGTACTATGATTGTTACATGTTATCTATCATTATAATATACAGATAGTTGGGGTTTTTCAGCTATTTCTTTCCCCATTACATACTGTGTTGATATGTGTGCTTGATTATGATTTAATGTGCGCATGCGACTGTTTCTATTTCCGCATATTGATGATCAATTGTAGAAGAGGTTATGTATTATGCATGAAGCTTAAATAGTGTGTAATCAAGATAATCTCGGTGAATAATTCAACTATTATTCAAATTTATACATGGTATCGGAGCAAGATTGATCATCGGATCTATTACAGTGATTACAATTATTTCGGTAGACAGAGTCTGTAACGGGCTAGGTAGCCTCTGGGTCCATCCTTTCTTTGAAAGGTGATATATCCAGTAAACGCCCCTACAGTCGATCTCTGTGCTAGAAATACTTTTTTCTCACAGATCCAGAAGCAGTTGAGTTTTGAGCTTGGAATTCGAAATTGCAGCAGTGTTTTCTTGGTGTCGAAGTCAAAATGTCTTATCAAGGATTGCGATTGGAGTATGCTCTTGAAGGCAGCTCGAATTATATTGCATGGAGAGATAGGATGGAGGTGGTGCTCGATGAAAATGGGCTGAAGGAGTTCATAGATGCTGAAGTTCCAAAGCCTAGCGATGCAGCCTTGGTTGAGGCTTGGCAAAAGAAGACAGCAAGGTGTCGAAGGATTCTGTTGGAGGGCGTGAAGGATCACATTGTATCCAGCATGCATGGAAAAGCTTCTCCATACTTGATGTGGAAAACATTGACAGAATTGTTCCAAATCAAGAGCGACCAGAGGAAGTTTGCGCTCAAGGATAAACTCAGGAAAATAAAGATGGAGAAGAATGACACTATTCTGGTATACTTGACCAAGTTTGTCCACTGCAGGGATGAGCTTGGGAGTGTAGGAGTTAGTGTGGATGATGAGGAGCTGGTGAGCTTGGCTCTCCTCGGGCTTCCGAAAAGTTGGCATGCATATCAGGACAGTGTCAATGGTCGGGAAAATTTTCCAGGATGGGAAAGACTGTGGTCTGATCTTGTGCAAGAGGAGATCCGGCGGAGTACCAGAGATGGATCTTCATCAAAGATATCTGATGAAGAAGACTGCGCTTTGGCTGCCAAAGCAAGGAAAGGGAAGGGCAAGGAGAAGGCTTCTCAATCCGGTGCGGATGGTAAAAAGCGTGACATGTCCAAAGTGAAGTGTTTTCACTGTCACGATCATGGACATTACGCCACGAATTGTCCACAAAAGAATAAGAAAAAGCAGGCTGCTGGGGCTGCAGCTGGTGAGGCTCTTGCCTCGCAATTTGAGCTGGACTTCTCATTGATCGCATGCATGGTGTCTAGTGCATTGGGATCGGGGTGGTATTTTGATAATGGCGCTTCCTTTCACATGACGGGAGATGTGAATCTTTTCAGTGACTTGGTGGAGAAAAATCTCCAGATGCATGTTGAGTTGGGCGACAATGGACGATACAATGCGACCGACATTGGTATCATAACCTTTCAAAGGGAGGTAGGTAAACTCATTCTTTTACAAGATGTATTGCATGTACCAGGTTTAATAAAGAATTTGATCTCAGTTGCAATGTTAGAGGATAAAGGGTATGAAGTTTTCTTTAGAGAAGTGAAAGTTTTCCTTCGGCACAAGGCAACGGGACAAGTCAAGAAGGTTGGGATTCGGGCAAAGAATCTGTACAGACTTGAAGTAGATGGGATGTCTACGGAGCTTCCTACTGTTGGGAAGCGGGAGAAAGACATGCAACTGATGCTTGAGAGGGAGCAAGTTTTGCATGTAGGTGAAAGTGAACCTCGGGGTGTGGAGTAGCCACAAGAGGATCATGGAGTGGGAGAAACCACTCATGTAGAGAAATTTCGTGCCAGATGGGCAGAGGGAGTGCATGCAGCTATACCACCAGGTGAGAGGTAGGGCGACATGCATGAGTAATCCCAGGTGGAGATTTCAGGGCAGGATTCATGGAGATGGTGTGGATCTCATGAATTGAGCCTGGCTACGAGGTGCCCACAGCGCAGCAGTAGCAGATCAGTTGGATTGATGCAGGCAGATCAAAGTGACAGTGTCGGATACTAGAGCGTGAATCAGAGTTGACATCAAGTGCAAGAGTGCATGGGTGCAAGAGTTCAACAACGCAGTGGTTCCTGATGACATGTATAGTAGCTAAGCAGAGGTCAAAGACTTTGATGATAGATGCATCAGACTGATTGAGTTGTTTGGAGCCTATTCAGTTTCAGAGGAGTTGCAGAGCAGATGCATGGAGTTGCATGGCACTTGTGAAGGTTGCAGGGTGAATGCATGGAGTTGCATTTCGAATGCAAAGAAAGTCCTTTCTTGTTGAGAGGGAGTTTTGAAAATGGCAACAAGAAACAATGAAGGAGGCCTCCTAAAACATCTTTCCTGATCCTAGTTGGAAAGTGATCACCTAAACTAGGTGGGGGACCACACAGGTGATTTTTGTCGAAAAGTCTATTTTTAGACATATGGAGCATGGTCTAGGAGTTGCGGGATGCTATTATTGGATGATTGGTCAAGTTGGTAAAAATAGATGGACAACTATTTTTAGACATACAGGTCGAAGTCTATTTTTAGACTGCCTGTCTAAAAATAGGTCAGTCAAATATTATTAGCTCTTAATAATATTTGGACTATAAACATTATCTTATTCTCTTGCAGCACTTCAGTTTGAGCTACGGATGTGGCACATGCAGATGACAGAAGGAATTACGCTATTCCTATGGTTTAGTTGAGCTTTTTCATGGTTGATTTCAGTTAGAACTCATGTGGCAGAGTTTGGTGGAGTTGATGGATCAGTTGATGGAGTTGTGTTCTGTTTAACTTAGTTGAACTAGTTGTATTTAGTCTAACTGACAAATACACTAGTGATGAGTGGTGTGAATTAAATATTATTTAATTCACTAATTATTAACTCATAAATCAACTAAAGAACACATCAGTTAATAGTAGTGCATGGACAGTTCAGTGAAGACCAGTGGAAGAGATAGGTGAAAGAGTCGGTTTACTATCAGTTGTGACTATAGCTGTGCATGAGATTTTCACAATCATTGATTGAGATTGCCAGTGAGGATTGCACAGTACAAGTCAAGGGGATTCGAGCTTGGATCTCATTCATTTTCATCTTGGATTGCGCAGTAGAGACAGGCAAAACAGTGGAGGAGATTTGAACCTGTGACTTGTTCAGATCTGAGCTAGTTTGTGTGTAACTATTGGAGATAGTACTGAGTACTTGTGAGGAGTATTGTGCTATGTATTGTTACATGTTCTCTATCATTATACTATACAGATAGTTGGGGGTTTTCAGCTATTGCTTTTCCCATTACATACTGTGTTTATGTGTGCTTGACTATTGTGTTTATGTGCACATGCGACTGTTTCTATTTCTGCATATTGATGATCAATTGTAGAAGAGGTTATGTATTATGCATGAAGCTCAAATAGTGTGTAATCAGGATAATCTTGGTGAATAATTCAGCAAATTATTCAAATTTCTACAGGTGTTGGAGTGGAGGTTTCTCAACACCACTTCCTAAGCTTATTTTTCAGAGGAGGAAGCTTTCTTTCCTTTGGGAGATCAGTTAGGAAGCCCCTAGAGTGTATTTTAGATATTGGCACTTTTCCAACTCATTTTCTTGCACCTACAGCGCAGTATCGCTCAGTGACTGCATTATTTTCAGTGAGTATTTGCAGTGATTGTTGGAGGGTGAGATGTTCAGTGTTAGGATCAGCCTTTCACTTGGAAGATCCATTGGAGGAGGTTTGTTCAGCTTGTACATCATCTTTAGCCATCTCCATCCAGTTCTTGAGTTGCAGTTGCTACTCAGTCTTAGGACTGCAACTCTAGCATTTTTTCACTTTGGCATATTTCAGCCAATCCTTCCAGGATTGTCTTGAAATTTTGTTTGGGAGCTTAGATCTTCACTCCCAACATTGTATGAGCCATCTATTTGTAGATGTATGTTATTTTACATTCCCATGTAGCAGTGTACCATTTATGACTGCGATGTACATGTTCATAAACACTCTGCAATATAGAAGCATTTCACTTTGGGCATATGTATTGATGGGAGGCTTGTTTGCCTTGATTATTTGAGTTGTATTGCACTTATTTGCTACTGATTTACATAATAAAATGGCTTCATGGTTTCCATACATTTTTGTATGATGTTGTTCACTGCTATTCATGGAGATCTCAAGAAAATGATAAGGGAGATGTGTATAGAATCTCCAAGAGAGTTTGGATCTGAATCAAACTCTAGATTTTCATATGAGTGTGAACATGTAGCCACACACTATGATGAATAGCGCAACCACAGGCCCAGTTTTTCCATGAGAGAGAGGAAAGAAGAAGGAATGACTAGGAGGGAAACTCTTAGTGACTTTCTGCAAGAGTATAAATCTCAAACTCAGAAGTTTAGAGATCATATCACTTTTCCAGAGTTTTGCAAGATCAAGATGGAGAGAAGCAAGCTGGATAATATGAGTAGATTTTTCCTATCTACTTTTGATGGTTCACCTACATGTTCAACTAGAGCTTGGGTGGAGGAGCTAGACACCTATTTGCAGCAGCATCAAATTTCTGAATATGGAGCCATCAAAGTTGCAGCGCTGCATTTTGGAGGTAAGGCCTATGCATGGTGGATATTTGAGTCTTTTTCTTTAAAGAATGCAAATACTTCTTCTTATGCTAGTTTCACTAAGAAATTAGTGAAAATATTTGATGGAAATATTTCTAAAACACATGTGGTGGAGCTAAACAAACCTAAGCAAAAAAATCCTTGCATGTGATGGTGGAAACCATAAACTCAACTCCACTTCAGAAAACCATTGAGGAGGCTGATATCTTGCAACATACCTTGCTAGAGGCAAGACCTCTATTTCATATTCTTGAGTAAGAGGGTATGGAGATCCCTTTTTTAAAAGAGGATCCAATCATTGGGAGGTTTCCCATACAGTTGATGAGGAAGAAACAGTTGAGGGCAACAACGCTGTCATGTCTAGAGTAGATCTAGCACCTCATGCAGAGGTAGAGGGAGCACATGCTCCAACTAGAGGGGTTCTTGTACCATTGCAAAGAATTCTCCAGGATCTCATATGTGGAGATCAAGTCACAACTCATGATCTACATGTGCCATGGATGTTAGGGTGTGAAACTATGGAGATAGAGGAGGAGATAGGGAGGATGACCAACATCATGCGATGAGGAGCACACACCCCTATCCATTTCAGGAGGTTGATGCACCTAAGAGGGATATTGGATTGTGTAGTGAGGGCAAGGACAAGTCTGTCCATCCATATATGCAGTCTACTCTTGATGATGATGTCTCATTGCATGGAGGCATTTCACCGGGGAGGCCACTAGATCAGCAGATGATGAGGGATGCTTTAAATTTGGAGGCATTACTCATTGATTTCAGAGGAGTGGAGACCTTGGGAGAGCTTGTTACAGCGCTGGGAGTCTTGGGTAGACTCAAAGAGAGAGGGAGAATTCTCTCAACATCATCATTACCCACTCTCATTTCATATTCTGCGCTGTCGCAGAAGCAGCATGGGAAGGATAGTAGCCTTCCAACTTGCATATTTGGCATGGGATATGTCAAAGAAGAGGACAACCATATGACATATGTTCTTCATGATAGTTCATTAGTGCTGTCACTATGGAGGATAGATCCATATTGGAATTCCCATCTATTGGTGGAGTATTCCAAGGATCTTTTTACTTGTGTGATATTGGATGACCAATTGCATTAGGAGGGATATTTAATCAGATATGGGGTCATCTAATATCATGGTAGGATATTCTTAACTATAGATTCGAAGCTCAAGGAGAAGTTACTACAAGAAGCTCATGATGATTTCCTTTTCAGCCACACTTATTCTATGAGAGCATACCACACCATCATGGAGGGGTATTGTTGGGAAGCCTTTGAGGAGGAGATATATTAGCATATGAGGAGATGCATGGATCATGTGGATATGGAGGAGATACATAAATATTTGGAAGAGTTAGCACAACCACCTCTTTTCTCTTTGAGGATGAGAGGAGACTGATCTATGAGCCACTCCATTTACATGGGCAAAACATATGGTAAGGGTACTATTTTTTTGTATAATGTATATGTGCAACCCTTAACCATATATGTGCAGGATATGGCTCAAGGAATGAGCATTATTCCTTCTATACTTCATGGTCTACTTGAGGCCATAAGAAGTATTGGTGATGTCCACTCCCTAGGAGGTCTCGGGGAGGTTGTATCTTTTTCAGAGCATGCTCACTTTGCACCATACACCTTACACTTTCTCCAAACTTATGAGGAGATTGGGGCAACAAGTAAGTGGTGGGGAGGCCACCAATCATTTCATTTTCTGTTGCAATTGAGAGTCAAACTGCATTGGTTGCATTTGAGGGAACATTGTCCTTCTCCCTTGCTACATATGGCAGCAAGTATGATTCTCATTATGGTTCCCTATATTGGTGTTGTTCTTATTTTTATGGGGAGCATGATTGGGGGAGAGACACACTAGTAGGATGTGTCCTTTGGGGAATATTATTCCCACACTTTTTGCATTACATGTTCTAATGGGAGCATGGGAAGTGATATGGCCACCACAGAAAAACACTTGTTTCTTTATGAGGTGGGCCATGAGATTGATTGGAGCACTTGGGCTATGACTCTCATAAATCAATGGGAGAAACTTTCCTATGAGTTTCCATGTCATGTTGAGCAACAACAGTTATGAAAACTGCACTATGACCACTTGGGAAAATTTTGGTACCTTTTAGCTCTACATGAAACCTTCAGTATTCCCCTCACTTGGATGCCACATGATGGTGATTTCATATTCATCATATATGGGATGGTTTGGGCCAGCATGATTCACAATGTTGGAGGGAAGATCTTTGGAGATCTAGTTTCCTTCTTGCCACTTGGAGGCAACATTTTTTTAGCCCAAGAGCAGCAGATAATCTACACTTATCATAAGTGGAGAGGAGGACAGTGTGGGGTAGGATATTTTGTCTACCATGATCATATTTTCAGCCCACCTACATTGCAAGAGCTCAAGGTGGAGGAGAATTTTCAGGTGTTGCAATGTTGGGAGGTAACTCATTTTATATGGATGATATCTTGGGGATGGGAGATTCATATGGGGATGATAGATCCCAATAAATATCAGACCTCATGCCTCAAGAAGGCCTTTAGACAACCCATTGTTGCCTCCATGGATTTTTTACTCTTACATGATGATAGATATTTGGGATGCTCACCAAAAGCTATATTGCATACTTGGGAGGGGCAACTTGGAGATATATTGATGAGACAACATCTTGATCCTTGGAGGATTTTATCATATGAGGATGCTACAGGGGAAAAAGAGGAGGCTCCTCAGTTCCATCCTTGTAGTTTCTTGAGGACAAGCAACATTTGGGAGGGGAGGACTGTAATATTCCAAATTTAACATGTAGCTAATTGGAATATTGATTTTTTTTTATCACCTAGCAGTTGAATAAATGGGTAAGGAGGCCCATGCATAATAAAAATCTGAATAAAATCCCTCATAGTGTGAAAATGGATCATCATTTTTGTAGAGGTAAATCCCCTCTGCGGACAGAGGCGATCCCTACTAGCCCAGATCGGGTCTATCAACATTCATATCACGCTAAGGTGCAAGTTCCTAATTGCAATAAACCAAATGGCGAAGAAGGATTACCTTGAATCCAATGTTGTTGTTCGTAGAGAAGATAACAATCCCATTTCCTTGCCCCAGTAGATCACAATCCTCCCGCTTGCCGTGATCGAACACCTGCACACACAAGAAACATGACAAACACAAGCATAAAACCCAATATATGCAATTATGTATCAGTCAGAGAAGACACAACTCATGATCATAATGAACAATACAAGTACAACCATAACCAATAGTCGCTTATCGTAAATCAATACAAAGGAAAATACAACCTGACTCTGACGCTAAATCTTCCTTTGGCAGGTCGTCAGTGGAATACGTCTCGGTAAAGCTTGTCGGGAATGGGACAAGCCTCTCTCTTAGATCATCAATCTCCTTGCTACTGATTTGGCTCTATGAGGACTATCAAGGCTCTTGCAACATTCTTTAGGCTATGAAGGCTCTTGGAGACTCAACCATTCAGCCCTTCAGCTATTTAGCTCTTTCATCAATGGAAGATGGCTATATTTATAGAGGAAAGGATGAGGTTGGGATCCATACAATAGTGGAAGGGAGGCCTTATCCCTTGGGAGGTTCCCCATAATGTGGAAAAAAGAGGCCAAAGGAGGAAGGTTGTGGTTATTCAGTCGAAACCACTCCTCATCACTCATCCACGAAGTTGTTGTAATTGAAACTTCGCCTCCTTTTTTAAAAAACGTTCCATAAGCAGATTGGTGTAGGTGCTCAACTGGGACAGAGTGCCAATTGGCGCGGGCTCAGTGTTAATTTTCCTCATTGGCGTGAGTACATAACGGGCTACCAGCGCTAAGGCAAAAACAGGTGTTTTTAGGGGTCTGCTCAGGAAATGATCAACATAAGGAATGTTGTCCTCATGGAAAGGGATGTAATGATGGTATTTGCAAGGCATGACACTACTTATTGGTCACATAAACGACCCTACAATGGGTGAGATGGGGATTGCAGAGACGGTGAAAAATTGCTGTGTAACAATCATAGGAGTTGTATTTCACACCCTTGTGTGAAAGAGGAAAATTGCATGTGGACAAGGTCAAGTTTGACCAAGTTAAAAACGCTGGGATAGGAGGTGGAGATCATCTTTGGAGACAGTGCAGAGATTGTGGGAGGAAGATTCCTTGGTGGAGGAAACCCTAATGAGTGGGACCCAAGATGAGAAGGCTTCCATTTGTATTTAAGGAGGGCAAGCCAACCATAGAAGGACATGTTATGGATTATTGATTATATGGTCTGGTTAGACTATTATGCATTCTCTTGCTGTTTAGCAGAGTTGTTGTGCTGCTTAGCACTAGGAATTCCTGTTTAGGAATTCCTTCTCCTTTCAAGAGAGGCCTCTTAAAGGACCTTGTACTTCATTTCTCCACATTCAGGCTTCATTCCAAGCCACCTCGTTCAGCTACAGCATTTTTTCTGCTGAAGTATAATGTTGTGTTGCACGGTGTTGCAGTGGAGGTTTCTCAACACCACTTCCTAAGCTTATTTTTCAGAGGAGGAAGCTTTCTTTCCTTTGGGAGATCAGTTAGGAAGCCCCTGGAGCGTATTTCAGATCTTGGCACTTTTCCAACTCATTTTCTTGCACCTACGGCGCAGTATCCCTCAGTGACTGCATTATTTTCAGTGAGGGTTTGCAGTGATTGTTGGAGGGTGAGATGTTCAGTGTTAGGATCAGCCTTTCACTTGGAAGATCCATTGGAGGAGGTTTGTTCAGCTTGTACATCATCTTCAACCATCTCCATCCAGTTCTTGAGTTGCAGTTGCTACTCAGTCTTAGGACTGCAACTCTAGCATTTTTTCACTTTGGCATATTTCAGCCAATCCTTCCAGGATTGTCTTGAAATTGTGTTTGGGAGCTTAGATCTTCACTCCCAACATTGTATGAGCCATCTATTTGCAGATGTATGTTATTTTACATTCTCATGTAGCAGTGTACCATCTATGACTACGATGTACATGTTCATAAACACTCTGCAATATAGAAGCATTTCACTTTGGGCATATGTATTTATGGAAGGCTTGTTTGCCTTGATTATTTGAGTTGTATTGCACTTATTTGCTGTTGACTTACGTAATAAAATGGCTCCATGGTTTCCATACATTTTGGTATGATGTTGTTCACTTCTATTTCTATTTTTGTGTTCATGTATTACTGCATTCCCCATTTAGGATATTACAGAGTGAAGAGGAGGGTAGGCAAGAGAAATGGTTCCTATGCCAAGTTTTAAATGATTTAGCTTCCCAAGTTGCAACATAGGGTTTGGATAGGGAAACCTTGTGCATGGAGTGAAATAGGGTGTTGGGGATTGTAGGCATAGGAAAAACACATATTATCATGCCCTTATTGAATTTCAAAAAACCCTTATACAAATTTTTTCTTCATAAATGAGTTTCCTATAGAATTTACAGGAGTTTCCTGTAGTTCTACAAGAATCCTGTAGCTTCTTATTTTTCCTGTAGCAATTCTATATTAGGGAAAAAATGAACTTGTTGCCTATCCGGTGGGTGAAATGGATGAGGGATGGATGATGTAGTGGATTATGGAGTGTGCAGGTAGAGAATAATAAATAATGAAGAGAAATAGCCCCTTTGGATCCTAAAAACAATCTTCAATTGTGAACCTGCAAAACAGAAAAAACACATAAATGCATAGGTATTTATTTTTATTTTTCTTTATTTTTTCCTTTTTTTTTCTTGACGGCAAGTGGGATTCCTCCACCAAGGTTTTCAACCTGGAGGCTTGCCTTGGGCTCCCCAAAGGGGTTTTCACCCAAGGATCTTTTATTCTCTCTCTCTTTTTTCTATTTTTTTCTTTTTACTCTTTTTTTTTTCTCCAGGACTGCCTCATGGAGGTTTTCAACCCTGTAGTGGGCCTAGGGCACCTCAAAGAGGTTTTCACCCATGCCTCTTTATTTTTTAATTTTTTTTAATTTTTTTTCTTTAGGAGCCATTGGAAACTATGGAGTTTCCCATGACATACACTTCCCTACTTATCGAATTTATAAATTATGCCCTAGACAAGGGGCTTCTTGTAAACCTTG
This sequence comes from Pinus albicaulis, assembly GCA_034641835.2. Classification (NCBI taxonomy): domain Eukaryota; kingdom Viridiplantae; phylum Streptophyta; class Pinopsida; order Pinales; family Pinaceae; genus Pinus; species Pinus albicaulis. Next base: position 1,167,197,601 of record CM076578.1, read on the forward strand.
AGTTTGTAACCATTGACAAGGAGGGGGATTCCTTCCTCATCTATCTTTTTGATCTGAACTGCAACATTATCGTAGCATTTGTCCACTTTTTAGGGTCCCAACCATCTTTTCATCAGTTTTCCTTTGGATTCCTTAAACCTTGAGTCATACAACAACACCCAATATCCTTCTTGAAAGGTATTTTCCTTAATATTATTTTCATGCCAGACCTTACTTTGCAGCTGAATTACCTCTATGTGAAGGAGTCATTGCATCATGAACTCATCTAATCCATTTAATTGTTGCAACCTCCCTTTTTGGGAATTCGAAATGTCTAGGTCTAGCTCAACTTCCATCCTTAAGGCATTGAATTCAAATTCAACTAAAAGCAAAGCTTTCTTACCATAGAATAGGTCATAAGGAGTGAATCATGTTGTTGTTTTACAGGTAGTGTTGTAGGCCCAAGTAGCTTCTACCAATCTCTCCGCCCAAGATTTTATGTTGCTTCTCACAACATTGGTGAGGATACTCTCTAAGGTTCTGTTAGTTACTTCCACTTGGTCATTCGGCTAAGGGTGGTAGGTAGTAGAAGTCTTATGCATAACCTTGTGCCTCCTTAGAGGATTCTAAATGATATGAGAATTGAATTATCACCCCTAATCAATGACTACTTATCTGGGGTACCCAAACTTGTAAAACACATTATCCCTTAGAAATTCTGCTACTTTCTCCTCGGTTTCTACCTTTACAACTTTTGTTTCAACCCACTTTGTCAAGTAGTCAATGCAAACTATGATATACTTTTTCTGTCCAGATGGTGGATTAATAGGTCCAATGAAGTACATGCCCCATTTATCAAATGTCTCAAGGGCCATCTGAGGGTGAAAAGGCATCTCATACCTTTATGTAGGTTTCCCCATACTTTGGCAATGGTCGCACTTGCTAGTGTATCTTCTGGAATCCTAGTGAAGGGTAGGCCAATTGTATCCTTCCTGAAAATTTTTGTAAGAAGTACTTTTTGTAGCAAAGTGGTCTCCACATGGGCTATCATGAAAATCAGAGAGGATATAAAAAAATTATTCCTCCCTCACACATCTCCTAAGGATTTGGGCAGGGCTTAGCGTGAAAAGATTTCCCCCAATCCATGTGAAAGGGGCACTTTTTCTGATGATCTTGCTTTTGTCCTTGAATGAGAGATTAGGAGGGAATTTTCCAACAACCAAGTAGTAATCTTTGTTAGAAAACCATGGTGAGAGTGATGATATAGAAAATATATGTTCATCTGGCAGCTGGCCATCCACCATTCCTTCTTCACCTGCAGAGAGAGCTAACCTAGATAAAAAATCTGCAACAACATTCTCCTTTCTAGGTTTATCAACAATACTTAGGTCAAACTTCTGTAAAAGTAAAAACCATCTATTTATCCTAGAATTAACATCTGGTTTGTTCATTAAATATTTTATGGTTGCATGGTCAATGTGAATAAAGGTCTGATACCCAGTTACATAATGTCTAAATTTTTTTAAAGCATGGACAATGGCTAACATCTCCTTCTATGTGATAGTATAATTTAGCTCGGCCTTAGACAAGTTCTTATTGATGAAATAGATTGATAAAAGGTAATTTGTCTTCTAGCTATCCTAACTTTTCCCCCAAATATTTTTTGGATGCATCTGTGTGGATGTGGAAAGGAAAATTCCAATCTGGACCTCAGAGAATGGGGGCAGTAGTCAACTTTCCCTTAAAGAGCTCAAAAGCCTCCTGACAAGAACTAGACTAAATAAACTCGGAATATTTGGCCAATAAACCAAATAGTGGCGAATCCATGTCACTGAAATCTTTGATGAATATTCTATAATAAATAGCTAACCTTAAGAAGATCCTGACATCTCTCTGTTTTTGAGGAGCAGGTGCCCTTTTGATAATATTTATTTTTCTTGGGTCCACATGTATTATGTAATATTCCAAAATAGGAAAAACAACAATATAGGACACAAAAATGGACATAGCAATGAATAATATTACATCAAGATATGAGACCAATACAGAGCCATTATATTAATCATATCAGTAGCAAATAAGTACAAAATACTAAGGCACAAATCATATGATATAGGAAAAGAAGCCTCCAATGATCAAACACTCTCAAAAGTGAGATGTTGCTACTATAAAAAATGTCGGAGAGCTGCTACAGCATAGTCATAGTTGTAGCTAGGAGAATGAAATGATATACAAAAAATGATATATGCCTCAAGAGATACTAGAAATAAAGATCAAGGCTCTATATCACTTTTCCTAGACAACCCAGAGAGGGTTTCCCCAAATACACAAAAATACAAATGGTGATCTACAACCCTAGGACTGAAGAATCAATGAAACTAAAGCACATAGAACGAGGAGGCTGAATTAATGAAGAACTAAGTGGAACTCCTCCAATGGACCCTTCAAGTGATCCCTTCACTAAAAAGCAAACACCCCAAATGAGGCACTAAAATCACCCCTACAACTTCTTAATAAAATAACAGAGTCTAAGACTGAAATTGCTGTGTAGGGGATGATGGTGACTTGGCCTGGTGCCAAATGCTGAAATAATGCCCAAGGACCTTCCTTGATGGCCTCCCAAAGGAAATTATGCTTCCTCCACTAAAAAAATCTCACGAAATGGCCCTACAAACCCTCCACTGCTACAACCCTGTAAAACAACACAACTCTAAATAGAAACTACGTTGTAGAAGAAAGATGTAGCCTGGCCTGATGATGGATAGGGGAAATAATGCTCAATGACCTCTCCTGAGTAGGAACTCGAAGTCCCCTGAGAATGATAGTCGGATTCCTATTATAGCATCATTTTTCACCCTCATGTGATTCATGATTATCTTTTTGGACTTGGGCACCCATTCCCACAGACTTGGATAAAAGTTCATAAAAAATAGTGTTTCAAATCCCATACACGGGTATGCCCAGAATTTTTTGTGTGTATACGCGGGTCCATATATAATTTTCTGCATATGCCATTAAAATCATTAAAAATATATATAAAAATCCCTATTTTCGAGGTTGGGTTGATGGTTATTCCAGTAATTCAACCACCCCAGCCCGTGGCCAACTGTTTCCAACTAATTGAAACTACTTTGAAGGAGTATAAAAGCCCCTCATGTGCATGGCCTAAGGGAGAGAGAGAAATTATAGATATTATACTTTGTTGGAGCCCCAATTCAAGTCTGATTTCCCGTGCCTCCTGCACTTCCCAGATTTTTACAGGAAACCCTTGTTTCCTGGAGATGTTCATCAGTTTATATGTCATCTCGTGTGCACAAGTATTGAAAGTGTCCTAGCGAGGCAAGGGTGGGACGGATTCGGACGATGGTCTGTTCGAAGATCGTGGAAGGATTCAGGTGATCTCTCCACCTTTCTATCATTGTACATGCTGTTCGTAATGAATAAGAACCATCTTGTTCCTGAATTAACGTGTTAATATCTGCTTGCATATGTGAAAAGATTATTAATTAAGCATTTATTATTGTTTATATGATGTTTCACATGGATTACACTAACATTTAGGAGAAATATATGCTGTAAAACTAGATTTCTGTGCATGTTTCTTCTTGATTTTCAGGTTAAGGAGAAAGAAGGGTTGCTAGGGGTTTGGACCCCGCGGGATCTACATCAAACGTAGGATCTATAGGTGAGTTCTACTATCAATGCTATCTAGTTTTCAGTATACAAGTGTGGTTGTGTGAGTCCTTGAATAGCGTGCCCTGATCTGTGGAGGTTTTGACCCAACAACATCTAGGGAGTTATTTCCCGAAACAGAAGTAGCGACTCCGCTGGGGATCGCATTCTTGTGATTCCCCTGTTGGGTGGTTTTAGCTATTTTAAAGGTTTCTAATAGTTTTAATCATTATTTCCAGTCCAGTTACCTTTTTCTCAGTCAGACTAAAGACCTGGTTCTTTAGCCAGGCTTGATCATTTTTTATTTTTCATCATTTACCTTTCCATACGTGAGTTTTCTTGTACACAATCGCGTATACACGCAGTTTTTGTTAAAGGAAGTCGCGTATACGTGGTTTTCCTTTGCCACAGTCACGTATACATGCTGATTGAAAAACTGTTAAAGCGAGTATGTCTGGGGGAAATTTTTGAAGTTTTGATTTTTAGCTTTTCTGGTCTTGTCTGCCTATGGTGACCTGTTTCTACAGTGTTTTTTAATCTCTGGACTGTGTTTAAAGTGTTTATATGTCTATTTCTCTCTCCCTTGTGTGAAGACTCTCTCGGTTGGTGAAATTTTTGGTTGTTACGTTTGCAATTTTGGTTTGAGTACCAAGGTCTTTTTTTGAAGATTCTTGGCTGTTCTGCTTAATCAAAACAAAGAGCTCCTGCTCATTTACTCTTTCCTTGTGTGTTGCTGCGCATTTTGATTTTTTACCTATTTGGTGCGTTTGGTTTCCTTGATGTTCAGTAGACTAGTTTTGTTGCAATTTTCTAAGAGTCTCTTTTTGATTCTTTGAAGTTTTTATTGCAAGTCTATACTATTGTACTGAGTTGATTTATTGAGTTTCTTGTCTTCCTTTTTTCTCGTATAAGGCCCCGCTGCGAGAGTGACATAGTTGGCTTTGAGCATTTTGTTGAAGTTATACTTGAAATTCAAGTTTGTTTGACTTAGTTACCGGATAGTTCAATTGGTCTTCTTGAAATATCTTTTTATAAACTAAAACTGGAATATAGGTTAGGAAATCCACTTTCCGTTGCATTTTTCATACTAGCCTCCATTCTGATCACTTGCCATAGGGTCGATCCCATCAGGTCATGAGTATTTAACCCATTTCACTCGTCGTTTTTTAATCATGACTTGGTGGTAGAGCCTTCCTTTACATGGGCTTCCTAGTTAGTTCCTCGCTATCACTTGTTGCCCATGCTACGTTTTATGTAGGCTCACGAGTCCTCTTTATTCCTGCCATGACTTACGTGTTGAAGCTTCATTCTTCTTCTTCTTCACTATCATTATTCTGGCTATTACCCTAGAGGCTCCCTGGTGTTGTTGAGTTGTATTACTGCATTGCATATTAGCTACTTGTTTATCTTGGCCTTTAGCCAGCTTCATTTGGACTCGATGTTCAAGCCATATTTTGACCTTGACTATCTGTACAAGTTAACCGTTGCATGCACTTAGCTATCGCGACTTGACACCCTTTTTACCCATGGATGGAACATTCCTTTGAGTATCGCTGACTAGTTTCCGCCACCTTGCATTGAGCATAGGATTGTTCCTATCCCAGGAACTAGTGCATATGTTTCTTGATACTTGTTCTATCCATTGTACCATAGCATTCTTTTATTATTTTTCAGGCTTATTATATGAAAAAGACAAAAAAATCAAATATAAAAAAAAGAGCGGGAACGGGATGTTACTTCGTAATTTTATGGCAGTACAGTGTCAGTTTGTCGCCCTTGAACAAAGCACATATACTTATATATTTCCTTCATTTGGGATGGTTTTAGTTTTGACCTAGGTTCAGCCTTTTGCCTTGTTTCACTGGTTATTCCTCCCCCGATTGGTTATCTCTTCCAATCATATGGAGAGTTTGTTTTTTCCTCCTGCATAACAGACTTATACAGTGGCATTTTTTTACTGCCATGGTCATCACAAGTCGTGATTTTGTTCAAGGGAAGTCTAACCAGAGTTGACCATTCTGCGGTGTCTCTTGACTCATTATTCAGTCGGCCTTCCCGGTCTTGTCAGTATCTTGTTCTATCACAGTCTTCTGCTCGTGCTGGTTTGAGAAGGTCTCCATTGACTTCTTGCCGGTGGGTTTGTCTCTTATCGACTACGACATATTGCTCTGAGAGCAAACCTAGAGCCGCACCCTGGCCCTATTTCCATCATTGATAGGTGACCTTGTGCTCAACATTTGATCATCATTATGGGTCTTTGACTGAGTGGTTTTCCTTGTGTTCGACGTCAGCATACATTATCACACTTGGGATTCATGCAGTACCTTGATTTCCATTTGACCCTATTGGTGGATATCTCGCCTCTGTGTCAGCTTTCATTATTGGTTGGTTCAGAGGGTTTCTTCCGTGCACTAGCTTCATCTTGTGCATGTCAGAAACGTACTTTGGTTTGGTTCCGTCACTTTGCTTCATCTGATTCCTTCCAAATCTTGGCCTGCGGGTTACACTCGCGCTGGACTGATGTGGGATGCCTTAATGCCTTCCTTCCAGCAGATCTTTTCCCATCGACTCCGACTCATTGCTCTGGGAATAAGGTCTAGAGTATTTTGTCAGTACCTTAGGGTTTGCAGTCATCAGTGGCAGACTCTTCGCTATCAACAGTGGGGATTCATCATTGCCTCCTGATTGGTAGATTCTTCAAAGTGTTCGACTTCAACTCATTCATTCGCACTTGTTAGATTGTACTGGGGAACCTTGACACTCATTTTCATTATTGGTGGGTTGTCTCTCGTTGGTTAACGATATACATTATTGAATGGTAATCCAATGATTTCTCACATGGTCGACTTCAGCTCATTTATTCCCATTGTGTATAATTGTGCCATCGAGATCGGTGAAGACCTCGGGTTGCATCAACATTTTTCGGTTCACTTTGACAGTCCATTCAGTTTCTGCCAGTGATGCTGTCCACCCTTATATGTTGCAGTTTAGTACAGAAGCATATTATATGTTGGCTCCCGAGTTGCATGATTGTACCATGTGTTCCACCCCTTATGATTTGGTACTTGGAGATTCAGTTACTTTTGTGATCAGACATCTATTTTCAGCACTATGCATCAGTTTGATATATCTGATACTTGGACATTGATTCCAACTTATACTTCCAGGCCATGCTCAGATGATTCATTGTGTACTTTCAGTTCAGCTATACTTGTATACATTCTGGATCTATTCTGTATTTTCTATATGGATATATTTTTGACTGAGCATGGGTATGCCCGCCTCAAACATGAGCTGACTCTCTGTTTTCTTTCATTGGTTTTTGGCAGGCTGAAATCTGGTGAAGTCCTCTCTTGTCCTTGCGAAGTTCTTTCTATGTGCATAATATATTTCAGCCATCATGTACGCCTTCTGACCTCATATATTAGGTGGTATCTGTTATAGCATCATTTTTCACCCTCATGTGATTCATGATTGTCTTTTTGGCCTTGGGCACCCATTCCCACAGACTTGGATAAAAGTTCATAAAAAATAGTGTTTCAGATCCCATACACGGGTATGCCCAGACTTTTCCACGTGTATACGCGAGTCCATATATACTTTTCCACGTATGCCATCAAAATCATTAAAAAATATATAAAAATCCCTATTTTCGAGGGTGGGTTGATGGTTATTCTAGTAATTCAACCACCCCAACCCGTAGCCAACTGTTTCCAACTAATTGAACCTACTTTGAGGGAGTATAAAAGCCCCTCATGTGCATGGCCTAAGGGAGAGAGAGAAATTATAGATATTATACTTTGTTGGAGCCCCAATTCAAGTCTGATTTCCCGTGCCTCCTGCACTTCCTAGATTTTTACAGGAAACCCTTGTTTCCTGGATATGTTCATCAGTTTATATGTCATCTGGTGTGCACAAGTCTTGAAAGTGTCATAGCGAGGCAAGGGCGGGACGGATCTAGACGACGTTATGTTCGAAGATCGTGGAAGGATTCAGGTGATCTCTCCACCTTTCTATCATTGTACATGCTGTTCGTAATGAAGAAGAACCATCTTGTTCCTGAATTCACGTGTTAATATATGCTCGCATATGTGAAAAGATTATTAATTAAGCATTTATTATTTTTTATATGATGTTTCACATGGATTACACTGACATTTAGGAGAAATATATGTTGTACAACTAGATTTCCGTGCACGTTTCTTCTTGATTTTCAGGTTAAGGAGGAAGAAGGGTTGCTGGGGGTTTGGACCCCGCGGGATCTACATCAAATGTAGGATCTACGGGTGAGTTCTACTATCGATGCTATCTAGTTTTCAGTATACAACTGTGGTTGTGTGAGTCCTTCTTGAATAGCGTGCCCTGATCTGTGGAGGTTTTGACCCAACGAACTCTAGGGAGTTATTTCCTGAAATAGAACTGGCGACTCCGCTAGGGATCGCATTCTTGTGATTCCCCTGTTGGGTGGTTTCAGCTGTTCTAAAGGTTTCCAACAGTTTTAATCATTATTTCCAGTCCAGTTAGCTTTTTCTCAGTCAGGCTAAAGACCTGGTTCTTTAGCCAGGCTTGATCATTTTTTATTTTTCATCATTTACCTTTCCATACGCGAGTTTGCTTGTACACAGTCGCGTATACATGCATTTTTTGTTAAAGGAAGTCACGTATACGCGGTTTTCCTTTGCCATAGTCGCGTATACACGCTGGTTGAAAAACTGTTAAAGCGCGTATGTCTGGGGGAAAATTTTGAAGTTTTGATTTTTAGCTTTTCTGGTCTTGTCTGCCCATGGTGACCTGTTTCTACAGTGTTTTTTAATCTCTGGACTGTGTTTAAAGTTTTTATATGTCTATTTCTCTCTCCCTTGTGTGAAGACTCTCTCGGTTGGTGAAATTTTTGGTTGTTACGTTTGCAATTTTGGTTTGAGTACCAAGGTCTTTTTTTGAAGATTCTTGGCTGTTCTGCTTAATCAGAACACAGATCTCCTGCTCATTTACTCTTTCCTTGTGTGTTGCTACGCATTTTGATTTTTTACCTATTTGGTGCATTTGGTTTCCTTGATGTTCAGTAGACTAGTTTTGTTCCAATTTTCTAAGAGTCTCTTTTTGATTCTTTGAAGTTTTTATTGCAAGTCTATACTATTGTACTGAGGTTATTTATTGAGTTTCTTGTCTTCCTTTTTTCTCGTATAAGGCCCCACTGCGAGAGTGGCATGGTTGGCTTTGAGCATTTTGTTGAAGTTATACTTGAAATTCAACTTTGTTTGACTTAGTTACCAGATAGTTCAATTGGTCTTCTTGAAATCTCTTTTTATAAACTAAAACTGGTATATAGGTTAGAAAATCCACTTTTTGTTGCATTTTGCATACTAGCCTCCATTCTGATCACTTGCCATAGGGTCGATCCCATCAAGTCATGAGTATTTAACCCATTTCACTCATCGTTTTTTAATCATGACTTGGTGGTAGAGCCTTCCTTTACATGGGCTTCCTAGTTAGTTCCTCGCTATCACTTGTTGCCCATGCTGCGTTTTATGTAGGCTCGGGAGTCCTCTTTAGTCCCGCCATGACTTACGTGTTGAAGCTTCATTCTTCTTCTTCTTCACTATCATTATTTTGGCTATTACCCTAGAGGCTCCCTGGTGTTGTTGAGTTGTATTACTACATTTCATATTGGCTACTTGTTTATCCTGGCCTTTAGCCGGCTTCATTTGGAATCGATGTTTAAGCCATCTTTTGACCTTGACTGTCTATACAAGTTAACCATTGCATGCACTTAGTTATCACGACTTGACACCCTTTTTACCCATGGATGGAACATTCCTTTGAGTATCGCTGACCAGTTTCCGCCACCTTGCATTGAGCATAGGATTGTTCCTATCCCAGGAACTAGTGCATCTGTTTCTTGATACTCATTCTATCCATTGTACCATAGCATTCTTTTATTCATTTTTAGGTTTATTATATGAAAAAGACAAAAAAATCCAATATAACAAAAAGAGCGGGAACGGGATGTTACTTCGTAATTTGATGGCAGTATAGTGTCAGTTTGTCGCCCTTGAACAAAGCACATATACTTATATATTTCCTTCATTTGGGATGGTTTTAGTTTTGACCTAGGTTCAACCTTTTTCCTTGTTTCACTGGTTAGTCCTCCCCCGATTGGTTATCTCTTCCAATCATATGGAGAGTTTGTTTTTGCCTCCTGCATAACAGACTTATACAGTGTCATTTTTTTACTGCCATGGTCATCACGAGTCGTGCTTTTGTTCAAGGTAAGTCTAACCAGAGTCGGCCATTCTGCGGTGTCTCTTGACGCATTATTCAGTCGACCTTCCCGGTCTTGTCAGTATCTTGTTCTATCACAGTCTTCTGCTTATGCTAGTTTCAGAAGGTCTCCATTGAATTCTTGCCGGCGGGTTTGTCTCTTATCGACTACGACATATTGCTTTGAGAGCAAACCTAGAGCCGCACCCTGGCCCTATTTCCATCATTGATAGGTGACCTTGTGCTCAGAATTTGATCATCATTATGGGTCTTTGACTGAGTGGTTTTCCTTGTGTTCGACGTCAGCATACATTATCACACTTGGGATTCGTGCAGTACCTTGATTTCCATTTGACCCTATCGGTGGATATCTCGCCTCTGTGTCAGCTTTCATTATTGGTTGGTTCAGAGGGTTTCTTTCGTGCGCTAGCTTCATCTTGTGCACGTCGGAAACGTACTTTGGTTTTGGTTCCATCACTCTACTTCGTCCGATTCCTTCCAAATCTTGGCCTGCGGGTTACACTCGTGCTGGACTGATGTGGGATGCCTTAATGCCTTCCTTCCAGCAGATCTTTTCCCATCGACTCCGAATCATTGCTCTGGGAACAAGATCTAGAGTCTTTTTGTCAGTACCTTAGGGTTTGCAGTCATCAGTGGCAGACTCTTCGCTATCGACAGTGGGGATTCATCATTGCCTCCTGATTGGTAGATTCTTCCAAGTGTTCGACTTCAGCTCATTCATTCGCACTTGTTAGATTGTACTGGGGCACCTTGACACTCATTTTCATTATTGGTGGGTTGTCTTGCGTTGGTTAACGGTATACATTATTGACCGGTAATCCAACGATTTCTCACATGGTCGACTTCAGCTCATTTATTCCCATTGTGTAGAATTGTGCCATCGAGATCGGTGAAGACCTCGGGTTGCATCAGCATCTTTCGGTTCACTTTTGACAGTCCATTCAGTTTCTACCAGTGATGTCGTCCACCCTTATATGTTGCAGTGTCAGTACAACAACATCCTATATGTTGGCTCTCGAGTTGCGTGATTGTACCATGTGTTCCACCCCTTATGATTTGGTACCTGGAGATTCAGTTACTTTTGTGATCAGACATCCATTTTCAACACTATTGATCAGTTTGATATATGTGATACTTGGACATTGATTCCGACTTGTGCTTCTGGGCCATGCTCAGTTGATTCATTATGTAATTTCAGTTCAGCTATACTTGTATACATTCTGGATCTATTCTGTACTTTCTATATGGATATATTTTTGACTGAGCATGGGTATGCCCGCCTCAGACATGAGCTGACTCTCTATTTTCTTTCATTGGTTTTTGGCAGGCTGAAATATGGTGAAGTCCTCTCTTGTCCTTGCGAAGTTCTTTCTATGCACATAATACATTTCGGCCATCATGTACCCCTTCTGACCTCATATATTAGGGGGCATCTATTATAGCATCATTTTTCACCCTCATGTGATTCATGATTGTCTCTTTGGCCTTGGGCACCCATTCCCACAGACTTGAACAAAATTCATAAAAAACAGTGTTAAAAATCCCATACGCGGGTATGCCCAGACTTTTCCGCGTGTATACGCGAGTCCACATGATACTTTTCCACGTATGCAATTAAAATCATTAAAAATATATATAAAATTCCCTATTTTCGAGGCTGGGTTGATGGTTATTCCAGTAATTCAACCACCCCAGCCCGTGGCCAACTATTTCCAACTGATTGAAACTACTTTGAGGGAGTATAAAAGCCCCTCATGTGCATGGCCTAAGGGAGAGAGAGAAATTATAGATATTATACTCTGTTGGAGCCCCAATTCAAGTCTGATTTCCCATGCCTCCTGCACTTCCCAGATTTTTATTGGAAACCCTTGTTTCCTAGAGATGTTCATCAGTTTATATGTCATCTCGTGTGAACAAGTCTTGAAAGTGTCCTAGCGAGGAAAGGGCGGGACGGATCCGGACGATGGTCTGTTCGAAGATCGTGGAAGGATTCAGGTGATCTCTCCACCTTTCTATCATTGTACATGCTGTTCGTAATGAAGAAGAATCATCTTGTTCCTGAATTCATGTGTTAATATCTGCCTTCATATGTGAAAAGATTATTAATTAAGCATTTATTATTGTTTACATGATGTTTCACATGGATTACACTGACATTTAGGAGAAATATATGATTTACAACTAGATTTCTGTGCACGTTTCTTCTTGATTTTCAGGTTAAGGAGGAAGAAGGGTTGCTGGGGGTTTGGACCCCGTGAGATCTACATCAAACGTAGGATCTACAGGTGAGTTATACTATCGATGCTATCTAGTTTTCAGTATAAAAGTGTGGTTGTGTGAGTACTTCTTGAATAGTGTGCCCTGATCTCTGGAGGTTTTGACCCAACGACCTCTAGGGAGTTATTTCCCGAAATAGAACTAGCGACTCCGCTGGGGATCACATTCTTGTGATTCCCCTGTTGGGTGGTTTCAGCTGTTTTAAAGGTTTCCAACAGTTTTAATCATTATTTCCAGTCCAGTTAGCTTTTTCTCAGTCAGACTAAAGACCTAGTTCTTTAGCCAGGCTTGATCATTTTTTATTTTTCATCATTTACCTTTCCATACGCGAGTTTTCTTGTACACAGTCATGTATACATGCATTTTTTGTTAAAGGAAGTCGCGTATACGTGGTTTTCCTTTTCCACAGTCACGTATACATGCTGGTTGAAAAATTGTTAAAGCGCGTATGTCTAGGGGAAAATTTTGAAGTTTTAATTTTTAGCTTTTCTGGTCTTGTGTGCCTATGGTGACCTGTTTCTATAGTGTTTTTTAATCTCTAGACTGTGTTTAAAGTGTTTATATGTCTATTTCTCTCTCCCTTGTGTGAAGACTCTCTCGGTTGGTGAAATTTTTGGTTGTTACGTTTGCAATTTTGGTTTGAGTACCAAGGTCTTTTTTTGAAGATTCTTGGTTGTTCTGCTTAATCAGAACAGAGAGCTCCTGCTCGTTTACTCTTTCCTTGTATGTTGCTGCGCATTTTGATTTTTTACCTATTTGGTGCGTTTGGTTTCCTTGATGTTCAATAGACTAGTTTTGTTGCAATTTTTGAAGAGTCTCTTTTTGATTCTTTGAAGTTTTTATTGCAAGTCTATACTATTGTACTGAGTTGATTTATTGAGTTTCTTGTCTTCCTTTTTTCTCGTATAAGGCCCCACTGCAAGAGTGGCATGGTTGGCTTTGAGAATTTTGTTGAAGTTATACTTGAAATTCAATTGGTCTTCTTGAAATCTCTTTTTATAAACTAAAACTGGCATATAGGTTAGGAAATCCACTTTCCGTTGCATTTTGCATACTAGCCTCCATTCTGATCACTTGCCATAGGGTCAATCCCATCAGGTCATGAGTATTTAACCCATTTCACTCGTCATTTTTTAATCATGACTTGGTGGTAGAGCCTTCCTTTACATGGGCTTCCTAGTTAGTTCCTCGCTATCACTTGTTGCCCATGCTGCATTTTATGTAGGCTCGGGAGTCCTCTTTAGTCCCGCCATGACTTACGTGTTGAAGCTTCGTTCTTCTTCTTATTCACTATCATTATTCTGGCTATTACCCTAGAGGCTCCCTGGTGTTGTTGAGTTGTATTACTGCATTTCATATTGGCTACTTGTTTATCCTGGCCTTTAGCCGGCTTCATTTGGACTCGATGTTCAAGCCATATTTTGACCTTGACTGTCTGTACAAGTTAACCGTTGCATGCACTTAGCTATCGCGACTTGACACCCTTTTTACCCATGGATGGAACATTCCTTTGAGTATCACTGAAAAGTTTCTGCCACCTTGCATTGAGCATAGGATTGTTCCTATCCGAGGAAATAGTGCATATGTTTCTTGATACTCGTTCTATCCATTGTACCATAACATTCTTTTATTCTTTTTCAGGCTTATTATATGAAAAAGACAAAAAAATCAAATATAACAAAAAGAGCGGGAACGGGATGTTACTTCGTAATTTGATGGTAGTACAGTGTCAGTTTTTCGCCCTTGAACAAAGCACATATGCTTATATATTTCCTTCATTTGGGATGGTTTTAGTTTTGACCTAGGTTCAGCCTTTTGCCTTGTTTCATTGGTTAGTCCTCCCCTGATTGGTTATCTCTTCCAATCATATGGAGAGTTTGTTTTTGCCTCCTGCATAACAAACTTATACAGTATCATTTTTTTACTGCCATGGTCATCACGAGTCGTGCTTTTGTTCAAGGGAAGTCTAACCAGAGTCGGCCATTCTGCAGTGTCTCTTGAGTCATTATTCAGTCAGCCTTCCCGGTCTTGTCAGTATCTTGTTCTATCACAGTCTTCTGCTCGTGCTGGTTTGAGAAGGTCTCCATTGACTTCTTGCCGACGGGTTTGTCTCTTATCGACTATGACATATTGCTCTGAGAGCAAACCTAGAGCCGCACCCTGGCCCTATTTCCATCATTGATAGGTGACCTTGTGCTCAGCATTTGATCATCATTATGGGTCTTTGACTGAGTGGTTTTCCTTGTGTTCGACGTCAACATACATTATCACACTTGGGATTCGTGTAGTACTTTGATTTCCATTTGACCCTATCGGTGGATATCTCGCCTCTGTGTCAGCGTTCATTATTGGTTGGTTCAGAGGGTTTCTTCTGTGTGCTAGCTTCATCTTGTGCATGTCGGAAACATACTTCGGTTTGGTTTCGTCACTTTTCTTCGTTCGATTCCTTCCAAATCTTGCCTTGCGGGTTACACGCGCACTGGACTAATGTGGGATGCTTTAATGCCTTCCTTCCAGTAGATATTTTCCCATCGAATCTGACTCACTGCTGTGGGAATAAGGTCTAGAGTCTTTTGTCAGTACCTTAGGGTTTGCAGTCATCAGTTGCAGACTCTTCGCTATCAACAGTGTGAATTCATCATTGCCTCCTGATTGGTAGATTCTTCCAAGTGTTCAACTTCAAATCATTCATTCACACTTGTTAGATTGTACTAGGGCACCTTGACACTCATTTTCAATATTGGTGGGTTGTCTCGCGTTGGTTAACAGTATACATTATTGACCGGTAATCCAATGATTTCTCACATGGTCGACTTCAGCTCATTTATTCCCATTGTGTAGAATTGTGCCATCGAGATCGGTGAAGACCTCAGGTTGCATCAACATTTTTCGGTTCACTTTGACTGTACATTCAGTTTCTGCTAGTGATGTCGTCCACCCTTATATGTTGCAGTTTAGTACAGTAGCATCTTATATGTTGGCTCCCGAGTTGCGTGATTGTACCATGTGTTCCACCCCTTATGATTTGGTACTTGGAGATTTAGTTACTTTTTTTTATTAGACATCTATTTTCAGAACTATGCATCAGTTTGATATATATGATACTTGGACATTGATTCCGACTTATACTTCCAAGCTGTGCTCAAATGATTCATTGTGTACTTTCAGTTCAGCTATACTTGTATACATTCTGGATCTATTCTGTATTTTCTATATGGATACATTTTTGACTGAGCATGGGTATGCCCGCCTCAGACATGAGCTGACTCTCTGTTTTCTTTCATTGGTTTTTGGTAGGCTGAAATCTGGTGAAGTCCTCTCTTGTCCTTGCGAAGTTCTTTCTATGTGCATAATATATTTCGGCCATCATGTACCCCTTCTGACCTCATATATTAGGGGGCATTTGTTATAGCATCATTTTTCACCCTCATGTGATTCATGATTGTCTTTTTGGCCTTGGGCACCCATTCCCACAGACTTGGATAAAAGTTCATAAAAAATAGTGTTTCAAATCCCATACGCGGGTATGCCTATAATTTTCCACGTGTATACGTGAGTCCATATATAATTTTCCACGTATGCCATTAAAATCATTAAAAAATATATAAAAATCCCTATTTTTGAGGCTGGGTTGATGGTTATTCCAGTAATTCAACCACCCCAACCCGTGGCCAACTGTTTCCAACTGATTGAAACTTCTTTGAGGGAGTATAAAATCCCCTCATGTGCATGGCCTAAGGGAGAGAGAGAAATTATAGATATTGTACTCTGTTGGAGCCCCAATTCAAGTATGATTTCCCGTGCCTCCTGCACTTCCCAGATTTTTACAGGAAACCCTTGTTTCCTGGAGATGTTCATCAGTTTATATGTCATCTCGTGTGCACAAGTCTTGAAAGTGTCCTAGCGAGGCAAGGGCTGGACTGATCCAAACGACAGTCTGTTCGAAGATCGTGGAAGGATTCAGGTGATCTCTCCACCTTTCTATCATTGTACATGCTGTTCGTAATTAAGAAGAACCATCTTGTTCCTGAATTCATGTGTTAATATCTGCTTGAATATGTGAAAATATTATTAATTAAGAATTTATTATTGTTTATATGATGTTTCACATGGATTACAATGACATTTAGGAGAAATATATGTTGTACAACTAGATTTCTGTGCATGTTTCTTCTTGATTTTCAGGTTAAGGAGGAAGAAGGGTTGTTGGGGGTTTGGACCCCGCGGGATCTACATTAAACGTAGGATCTACGGGTGAGTTCTACTATAAATGCTAGGTATTTTTCAGTATAAAAGTGTGGTTGTGTGAGTCCTTCTTGAATAGCGTGCGTTGATCTTTGGAGGTTTTGACCCAACGACCTCTAGGGAGTTATTTCCCGAAACACCCTTGTGCTAAATAACAATGCAGTCTCCACTAAATAGCTGAAGAGATCCAAAATTCATAACAGGCCATAAACAAATAATACTAAAAAACATGCTTTCCATGGATGTCGTTCCCTTCCCTATATGCTTGGTGAGCTCCCTCACCTTGGTTCCCACTCATTAAAACCACTACTTCCATGCAAAGACTCCCTCCAAAATTGTGTTGTCTCTCATTGATTTGGTCAAACTTGACCCATTCCACATGTTTAATCCCCTATTCACACATAAGGGTGCTTTATCCAACTACTTTGATGACGTCCATTCACATTAGGAGTGATTTTCTTCCTACTAAGGAGATTTATGGGTCTCCCTACCCACTTATTCATCTATCTAAATGACAAAAGAAAAAATTAATATTCCAATTAGCTACATGCTAATTTTGGAATATTATAGTCCTCCCCTCCCAAATGTTGCTTGTCCTCAAGAAATTTCAAGGATAGAATTGAAGAGCCTCCTCTCCTCCTCCTGTAGAATCCTCATATGATAAGCTTCTCAACTGAACAAGATGCTCTCTCATCAATATGTCCCCTAGTTTCTCCTTCCAAGTGTACAAGTTAGCCTTTGGTGACAAATCCAAATGGCTATCATCATGAAGAAGTGGGATATCCATGGAGGCCGAAAATATATGCTATCTAGAGGCCTTCTTGAGGCATGGGATCTGCAAAATATTGGGAACCTTCATCCACATGTGAAGCTCTAATCCCCAAGCTATCATCCAAACAAGGTGAGTCACCCTCCAAAGTGGTAACTCATAGAAAAACTCTTCCAATTTTGGCTCCTGCAATGTAGGTGCGCTGCATAACTGAATATGATAGACCAAAGTGTCTACCCCACACTGTCTTCTCTCCACTTATGAAAAGTGCAGAGCTACTGCTGATATTGGGCTGCAATAATGTTGCCTTTAAGAGGAAAAAAGGCAATTGGATCTTCAAATAACCCCTCTATTTTTTTCCCAAACCATCCCATATAAAGTCAATAGAATATAATCACAATATGGGGTCCAAATGAGAAAGATACTGAAGGTTATGTGTAGTGCTAAATGGTACCAACAATTTCCAAAGTGGTTGCAGCGCAGTTTTGTTGCCTGTTGTCTCTGATCATAATATGGAAAGTTGTCTTCCAACCATTTTATAGTTGTGCATGTTTCCTCATCTACTAGGAAGTAGTAAATGGCATTGCGTGTCAACTGAGCACACCAAGAATAGGACAACACTTTCCCAAATACATACAAGAAATGGCTATCTCCATCATAGATTTTGGTTTTAGAAAGACCGTGAAGCCCAAATAAAAACTTTCCCTCTTGTGGAGCAATTCACTTTATATAGATGGAAATAGAATGCAAATAATTTTTTAGATAATCAATAAGTGTAAAAACATAACTCTTACCATCTACTAAGAGTAGGCTGAAAATGAGGTCCATGAATGAGACCTCCCATGAGAATCTCCCCATAGTGGTCTGAAATTTGAAGGGATACATACTTCCCATGGAACAATCCATCAATAGATACATACTCCCAAGTGACAACACTATTGGACTTCGTGATAAGGCTCCTTTCATCTCACAAATCCATTCTTGACATGCCAAATGCCAAAGTCATCTACCATAATGTTGATATATGTGGAAGAATCATTTCCATGTGGAAGTGTCTCCTGATCCTCCAAAGCTAAGGAGTAGCCCCTTTGCACCATGATTTTTCCACCATCTACTCCTGAAGCATTATGCAAGGCATGGGAGAAAATAATTCCATACTCTCCCAAGAGTAACCAAAGCAACAACAACTCTTGCTGCCTCCTCATATCATCATCATAAAATTCATGGATTAACATCATGATAATTGACTTGTAGAATTCCCCATACAACCAAATATTCTGATGCCATAACATATGGGTGCCATGCAATGCCCAAAACCATAACACACCCTTTGAAATAGGATATGTTACATGATGGCCAAACTCTTTCAAGAGTAGCCAACTCAGCTAGGCCTCCTACTGCCTTGTGTCATAGATCTGCAATTGGCTCACCAACCCCTTTCTCACCATCCACACCCATGCATCCAAATGTGGGCATCTCCTACCATGCTCCTAATTGGTATCCCTCCAATGGATAATACCACCCTCCCAAATCATATCACTATCTTTTCACTTCATGGGATGTTGAAGTGAAACCTCCTGGAGATCTCCAAATGAAGGCCACTCATCAATGACCAAGTTGAACCCATAAGGATCCAAATATGTTGTAGGAAAAATCTCCTCATTGATATGTGAAGTGATCATCAAGAAGGATCCATCAAAATAATAGGAGATGTCATCCATCATAAGATGTCCGCCATCAACCATCTACCTATCCACTGCTACACAAGTGTATTGGTCATTAGAATGTCCCAATAATAGTTGGCCCCCCAACTCATCACTGCTGCTTAATGACAGCACTGTTGATCTCCATGATGGTGCATCTGTTGTCTCATGATCATGCACAATGTTGAACATACAGTTCTACATTGAATTGATTAGGATAATGCTCATCCTATCCTCCAAAAATCCCAGAGTGTTGTGTGCAGCTCAACAATGAGAAACCAAGATGGCTATATATCTCCTCCTTGAACTAGTCAAGGGTCCTTTGCGCAGTGATAGACTGCTGCTCCAAATCAGCAGTGTGATTGAACCTAGGTCATGCAATTTCCCTGATGGCATGCCCCCACAACTCCCCATATGATGTGCTAAAATAATAGGAAGTGGAAATGTTTGCATACCTTGGTTAAGCTGATCTTTGGGAACATATTGTACTGCTACAAGGGTTCCTCCCACCGACATAATGAATCCTCCAACTGCTGTTGATGATGATGTTTTCTCCTCTACTGCTGCACCAATGCTGTTATAAGTCTCCTCCTCCTCATGAATTTCCTGAATAATGCATGGGACTCTAAGTGTCAAGAGATCAAGACCACTTTGCAAGGGTGCAAGTGTTCCTTCTCCTGATGCAAATACTCCTGCAACAACTGGTGGTGTAAGTTTCTTTTCCTCCGGTTTCTTCTTATCAAACTTCTTGATCAACCTTTGAGTAAAATCTTCATAAGCAGTCACTCTTGCATGTCTCAAATGGCTGAACCACTAAATGTTTGCTTCACCCTCAAGGTGCATTGCTGCAATCTCAAAAACTTCTCTTTCTACTACTGGATGTAGTAGAAATAATGCATATAAAATTTTTCTCCAAGCCCTTTCTCTGCATGTGGATGACCCATCAAATGTAGACAATAGAAATATATTGTGTCTTTTTCTTCTATTGCTGCAAGGTATCCTATATTCTTTGAGCTGAATGAACTATTGGAGAGTTAGATTCACCTTGAAAGCCCTTGATTGAGATTTATATTCTGCAAGATACTCACTTAGAATCTCATGATCTAAGTTTCCTCCATCTCCATGTCTTTGTCTTTCACCTTCCTCTTTAAAGAAAGTGGACATAGTGGATCTCTTTGGAGCTCTATGCAATACTGGTTTTCTCTGCTGCTGATAGGAAGTGCATGGACCTTCCTCATCTTGAAACCCTCTTGAGGTCTCTTTACATCTCTCCTCTCTCATCTGCTTGACCTCCTTAGAGAGGCTCTTCATAGATACGAAAATATATGAGGCAAAGCTCATTCCTTCCATCATTCTAGATCTCTTCTTCTTATTCTTCTGATAGCATATTAGCTGAAACTCACAGGCTGAGCCAAGATCATGCTCTGATACCACTCTAATATTCCAAAATAGGAAAGGTAGCAATATAGGACATAAAAATGGAAATAACAGTGAATAATATTACATCAAGATATGAGGCCAATATGGAGCCATTATATTAATCATATCGGCATAAAATAAGTACAAAATACTGAGGCACAAATCATATGATATAGGAAAACAAGTCTCCAATGATCAAACACTCTCAAAAGTGAGATGCTGATACTATACAAAATGCCGGAGAGCCAATACAGTGCAGTCATAGCTGCAGTTGGGAGAATTAAATGATACAAAAAAACTGATATATTCCTCAAGAGATACTGGAAATAAATATCAAGGCTCTATATCACTTTTCCTAGACAACCCAGAAAGGGTTTCTGGAAATACACAAAAATACAAATGGTGATCTACAATCCTAGGACTTAAGAATCATTGCAACTAAAGCACATATAAGGAGGAGGTTGAAATAATTAAGAACTAAGTGGAACTCCTCCAATGGACCCTGTTAGCATTTTGTAATTTTGAGGCTGAAGCAAAACTACAGAGGCAACATCAAACCAACTTTGGAAACTGGGATCTAGCCATGCCAGTTTTAGAGAGGGCTCTCTCTATAAGATTTAACTTTGTTTGGATAGGTTTTTAGGCTATTTATGAATGTACTTGGGTTTTGAGCTTTGGATTTTGGAAAACTTATTGTATTCAATAGATTAATGTCTATTGGGAAATGGAGTCAAAATATAATTGGATGGTTTCATCAACTTTTCACAGAGTAAACACAGGGCAAGCTAGGAATATTTACTGGATATTTAGAATTTATAAATGGATTATGACAGAAATATGAAGGTATTCAAAATAAATAAATAGAAATGAAGAGTTATTTAGTTTTTCCTTTAGTGGAAAACATTATTATTGTAAACACAACCAAAATAAGGTACTCAGTTGTAAATCCTATTCATCACGATTTCCGCTTTACAATTGGAATTCAGATGATTAAAATGAAAGATAACAACGAAAAAAATTAACAGAAGAAACAAATCACCAATATTTAATCCACAAGAATCCTGTGAATGGACTAATTATTATTGATGCTCTATTGCTTTGAAAAAACTTACAGTACTCCAAAAGACAAAAATAATTCTGATCTAAATCAATTAACATTTGATACTTAGAGACTAAAGTATTTATACAAAATTTTACAAAAATAATTCCTACAGTAGAGTGTCTAAAATACATGGTAATTTTGTACTTAAACTTGAACTTAAAACTCTAACTTATTACAAAATTATAGTCTCGGTGGAATGCGCTTTGCAAAGCAAGTGCTGATGTAGTGGGACAGTTAGGACGTGGACCACATTTTACTAATGTGCTGGTAGACTGAGTGTTGTGCTGGAAGATGACATGTTGTATGAACACCCTTTTTTCTCTTACAGTTACAAAAAGGATCATCTTTGCACAAATCCTTTTCCCAACTTGACCCTTTCTGTCTTTTTGCTACCCAAGCCCTTTCTACCACGTTTAACCCTTTTTCTAAACAAAACAGCGGAAAAAATCATATACCCAGATTCAAAATCTTATAGGCTTTAGTTCGGAACTTCATCGCATCCATAGAAATATCGCACATCATAATATTTATAGTTTATGATAAGAGAAAAGGAATCGGCGATGCGATGCAAAGAGGGAGGTGACATGGCAGGTAAAGTGGGACCCGACCGCATCTCAATCGCAACTCTTAAGGTTTTTCTATAAGCGGCGTAGGTAAATAGTAAAATATGCGAATTGTGAAGTGTAGGGAGAAAGGAGGTGACGTGGTAGGAAAGGTGGGAACAACCGCATTGAAAATCCCAAATATTAGGTTTTTTTATGAGCATGGGTGGTAAATGCTAAAATATGCAAAACGGTGTGGTTAAATAGGCAAGGTATAAAGATAAAGCGGAAAGGTGGAAAAGGGTGAATTTTAATGATTTTTAAGGAAAATGAAATGAAAAGGAAGTGTGGCGAGTGCATGGGTCCCACTTCATTGCATATTTCATTTTGGAAGGTTTGTAGGATGATTTCCAAAGGTTTTTAAAGTAATTCCTTTGAGCGCCTTTAACTTATAATGGGTCTCTGAAAGCTTGGATAAGCCATTCTTTGCTAGTTTTAACCTTTTTGACAAAATTAAAACCTGTAGTGCCCGAAATTATTACAAATTATTTAATCACATTTAAATGATGTGATTAGTTCAATAAAAACATACTTAATTATTTCCTAATACTGCATTTGGATGTGCAAGCATAATTTTCCTAAGGTTTTAACCTTTTTGGAAATAATTTACAATCATGGAATATTATTTACATTATGAAAGATATGAGATGAAATAATCAATCACCTTGAGATCCTATAGATTATAGGACCCTAACAGACCCTTCAAGTGAAAGGTTGATCCCTTCACTGAAAAGAAAACACCCAAATGAGGCATTGAAATCATCCCTGCAACTGCTCAATAAAATAACATAGTCTAACACTGAAACTGTGTTGTAGGGGATGATGGTGACTCGGATTGGTGCCAAATGCTGCAATAATGCCCAAGGACCTTCCTTGTTGTCCTCCCAATGGAAAGAATGCTCCTCCACTGAAAAAAATCTTAGGAAATGGCCCTACAAACCCTCCACTGTTGCAACCCTACAACACAACACAAATCTAAACAGAAACTACGTTGTAGAAGAAAGCTGTAGCTATGCCTAATGCGAGAATGTGGAAATAATGCTCAATAAAATCTCCTGAGTGGCCACTCAAAGGCCCCTGAGGATGAGGGTGTAATGTTCCAAATTTTTGCAAATAAATTGGAACTTTAATTTTTGCTCATATTATCTAGTAGATAAATAAAATGGGTAAGGAGACCCATTTTCATAAATAAAATTCCACATGAAGTGAGAAGGGATCCATGGAATAGCCATTTTTGCACCTCCTAGTGTGAAAAGGGGGTAAAAACATGAATATGAGGCCATGTTGACCAAGTCAACAGCGCAGCTTGAGAGGGTGTAGCCTGCTTGGGAAGTCAGCGCAGTTAGAAAAGGAGGAAACTTCTAGAGGAAGGAAACCCTAATTTGGTGGGTTCCATGGCATAGAGGCATCATTTTGCATATAAGGAGGATGAGGAAGCCATAGAGAGCATCATTGAAGATTTGGAATTAGAGTCTATTTGCAATCTCCAGCTATTCAGCTGAATTGTAGTGCCTTTGGCACAAGGGATTCGTGTTTAGGAGTTCCTCTCCTCTCTTGAGTAGCTCAAGGAGGATTGCTCTTCATTTCTCCATATTCAAGCATTTGGCCATAGCCACTTCTTCATCTACAACGCAGTCACTGGGTTGTGTTGCACGTGTTGTTGTGGATGAGATTCCACAACACCATTCCTTGGATCATTTCTCATAGGAAGGAGTTCCTATTCTTTGGGAGGATCAACAAGGGGGGTTTCTAGAGCTAATTTGCATATTTTGGCAGAAGGCCAAGCTTCTCCCACCTTCATCAGTGCAGTCCCTTCCATAGAATGCGTTATCTCAGAGTTTTTCTGCAGTGGGGGTTCGCTCCACCATTTTGGAGGAAGAGATTTCTTGTTCCGGGATCAGCCTTGCACTTAAGGAATCCATTGGAGGAGGTTGTTTCAGTTTGTAGGCCATATTCATTCTCCTCCTTCTATTGTATATTTTGAGTTGCTGCAGCTACCCAACAACTTCGACATTATTGTATTTTCATATTTTGTACATGTATTGTAGCCAATCCTTCAAAGGATTGTGTATTAGTGTTATAGTAGTGTTTTCAGGGGTTGAGAGCATGCTCCCCCTCATTTCTTGAGCTATTATTGGAATATCATTTCATTACCATTTTACATGTTGCAGTGTCTCCATTGGACTGCGCAGTCATAGCTAGAGTTCACTTGTGTAGCTCTGTTTATCTCATGATTATTGTATTTCTGCCTTGAGGATTGGCATTGTTCATCTTGAGCATCATTTCACTCAAGATTTTGTATACATTTGTAGTTGCTATTATTATAATGAGATGGCTATGAGTTCTCCGACATTTTCTGAAGTTTGAGCAAGTTACTCTTCATGCTTATGTTTTTCATATTGCTGTAGCTCATTCCCTTGAGCAAGATCTTCCTAAGGAAGAAATATTTGCATAGCTATAAGCAGAGTCTGAGGAAGGGCCAGATAGCCTCTAGTTCTCATCCTCTCTTTAGAGGTGAAATAACTGGTAAAATCCCTCTCAATCAATATTTGACATAGCCTTGTTTGTATTTTCAACAAAGGAACATTTCAGCGGTGAAATAGCTGTTGATTTCCATTTCGGGATATTACAGTGGTATCAGAGCATATTTCTTGGCTTAGCCTATGGCCTTCAAGCCCAAGAAAGAAGGAATCAAGATGATGAAGAGGATGAGCTTGTTCTCATCAATTTTTAGATCCAGAAAGAATCTCTCCAAGGAGGTTGAGGAGAAAGAAGAAAGAGAGGAGGAAGGACCCTGCACTTCCTATTCTCATCAAGAAGGAGACAAAATTTTGAACAGGAAGAAGGCTCCATTTTCTGATGGAGGAAAAGGGGATAAGATTACTGTTGTAGCTCCTGGAGACAGCCTAGAGTTGTGATAGACCAGTGCTTAGGACATCTTAGCATAGCAAGGAGCATATAATATAAGATATGAGGTTGTCAACAAACAGCTCTCATGCTATCTCATGTAAATAGGGAAATAAAATAGAATGGGACCAAACTCTCAGAAACTGATACAGGAAAACAAATACTGTAGAGGCAAGGTGTTAAACTCTAATATGAAGCATCAGACAATTCAGAGACAGTTTACTGCAAAGCGGGCCGATTCAGAAATAGCTCACAGAAATAAGTTATCAGAAGGTGTATGTAGTGAATGAATTGTTGAGAAAATATTAGTTAACATTGGGTTGATATCTAGATACACAATACCACCATGCATGGGCTTACCAATCTAAGAATCCATACATAACAGTAGCGTTTTAAAAACACCCTCCCAAAGAAACTAATATAGCAGAAATACGGTTTAGATGAATAATGGAACAGAATATCATGCATGAGCCATATTTAAAGCGTTTGATTGATTCGAGCATGGGCATCAACTAGGATGAATCCATACCAAAAATAAGTGAGCCACTCGCATTCCAAAACATGATACAAGAAAGATGGATGAAATGAAATGATCAATTAATATAACACATAAGAGAAAAGGTTACACATTGTGAAATACCAAAGACCAGAATCCTCTTTAACAGATAGAACTCCTCCTCACTGAGACCCTATGGGCTCTGAGCCTTCATATAAGAGCTTTACAAAATGTATACAAAAAGCCTTTCACTGCATAGTTTTCTGATAAAATCTGGAACCTTGAATAATCTGTTCTTTGGGAGCTTTATAGGAGAATAAGAAAGCTCGAAAAAGGGAGTAGGTGACGAACATTTAATTGTATCATTAAGACCAAAATGGCATAAACGTGCATGCCCATACTGCTGATGACTTTGAAATACTGTTTGTACTTTATGGCCTGCTAACTGAAATAAATGCACTGGGTGAAAATCTCCTCAGGGACACAGCGTAGAAGTGAAATCACATAAACATTCTGTCCTTTCCTGAAAGGAAATTATGCTGAAATAAAACCTGGAGGGTATGGTTTCTTGTGCATTGTACCCTCTGTGTGATCTGGGATATCTTTGATCTGGTACCTTTATCTTCTAGACCATGGATTAGGTCTTAGAATCTTTAATGCTGGACGCTGAAATCCTCGATCTTCCACTGATACTCCTCTGCTGCTCCATTAATGTTTTCATCTGCTCAATCTGTGCATTGAACTCTCTGCTGCTTCATTTACACCTCTGTCTATGAAATCTTGCCGCTGTAATATGGACTGTGTAATCATGGCGGCCCTTCCCACCTAGTAACCTTGCATAACACGGCACTCGGTTATGAAATCCATGCATACGAGGGTGATTGTGGAGGACGAGAGAACAATGGCACGGCGGTGGTGGAACAGTGTTTTATGCGTAAAAACAGTGAAAAATGAAATGATACGGTGTATAATAGGGTTTGGTGGAGAAATGCATCGTGGGCCGTGTGATCATGGTCTATAGGCGTAGATCAACGACGGAGATCAATCGGTGGAATGATTATGAGAATCGGCGGAATGCATGTGACACATTAAAACTTTAATGCAAAACACGGAACCTTGGTTATAAGCGGAAATGCATGAAATGTAATGAAATGGACGCACGAGGTGGGACCCATATGGAAATCGCAATCGGAGACGGGAGCGGGGAGTAGTCGCAATTGCGTATGGAAAATGTTGCGATGCGACCAATCGGAGGAGCGGAGTTGCGATCGGGCAGATCGGGTGTCGGACATGCGATGCGATCAATCGCATCGCAAATGTTTGCGATGATCGATCGGAGGGGTTAACATAAATGTTACGATTGCTATTGGGGCAGGGAGTACGATTAGCGCTCCACCGTCGGATCGGAGTCATAGATCGATGGTGCGGGTTAGATCAGAGATCGCAGTCGGAGGGAGCAAAGGGGAAACACGACGGAAATTGCGATTGCGATTGGACGGGGAATTGCGATTGTGATGTTCAGAGGGGGAAATGCGACGCGATTAATCACATCGCAAATTTTTGCGATGATCGATCAGAGGGGTTAACATAAATGTTGCGATTGCAAAGTTTTGCGATTAGCGCGGGCCGTCCAATCTTTGTGTAGATCAATGGTGCAGAACACAGCGGAGGACTTATATAATAAAATAATCACATCAGAGTTTTTTTGAGTTAACAAAGGGTTGCGCTTGTTTGCAAGTTGCGATTGCGACTAGCTCCCAAGGCATTAAGCGCTTGGTCTTGGGTAATGGTCACGTGGGGAAGTGGTTGAAAGGGGTTGGTGGGAAAGGGGACTTTGGAAAGATGGAAAAAGAGGTAAAAAGGGACATTCGGCAGGGATGCAAAGGGCGAATAAAGGCCTTTGGAGTACACATTTTTAGTAATTAGTGAGGCTTATTGACTCCAGAACAGCAGAGGGAAAGGGCTTGAAGAGCAGGGAACATGAAAGGCTTCAAGGATGATGTCTTTCCAGAAGGGAACCATTACTTGAAAACTCAAAGACATCTTGACCCCCCCATTTTTTTTTTCAAAAATTAGCAAGGGGCTAAGATGATCAACATTGGCTCCACCTGGGGATGGCACGTTCATCCTTGGGCATGTCGAGAACTCTGCAGACTGCCTGATCATCTTCTATGCAGACTCTGTTCTTCAGCATTTCAACTTCTATCCTTATTACTCGATGAGACCAGATTAAACTGTTGGTCTCACCTTTTCTCTACCTAAAATACATCTACTAGGATTAATCTATTTAGCAAATTTCTTCCCTACATTCTAAAACAGAAATTGGAAAACAGCCAAGCCAGGATTAGACTATCTGGCTTACTGGACTTTGCAGAAATTAAAACAACTAACTACATGCTCACAGGCTGAGCTTTATTGAGCTTTTCCTACCTACCCTACTTTAACTGGACTATTTACAAGTTTAGCTTACAAACATTTCATTCCAATGCAACCAGTCCATCAAGTGATCCCATGACTGGTCTATTCTGCCTAGCTCCTTGAGCAGGCTGGATAGGCAAGGCTGCTCCCACTCTTTTTGTTCTTCATTAGCAGCTTCGAAAAATTTTCTTTCTATTCGCAACATGCTGCTTAAAAAGACTTTTGATCCTTCTTCAAATGTTTGTAGGAAATGAGCATAAGGATCATGAAAAGATACCTGGCTAGGAATATTTGGTGAGCAGGCTTCAACCAGGATATCTTCTTCTTCCACTGGGTCAAGAAAAAGACTCTCTTGAGAGAGGGGATCTCTCTCATCTTCTTCGCTTTCTGAACAAGAGGACTCATTATATATTTTTTTGCCGTCCTCCTCATCTTCTGAAAGAAATGACTGCTGGTTTCTAGTCTTACCGATGATTTGTAGTAGAGTGGAATGAAGATTTAGAGAATCTTCATCTGCTATTATAATATCATAGCTCTCCCCATTAGTATCATAGATAGGCTAACTAGGTTCATTGCTCCTCTGGAGTTGCTGGCTCTGGATTTCCTCCCGTGGGTCTACTGATGATGGTTCTACAGGTGCAAATTGTCTCTGGAAACAATCATCATCAAATAGATCATAACTAGGAAAGTCATAATCGTAAGCAAGGTCATCAACCAAACCTGTCAGCTTGTCAGAAGGTCTTTCTTCATCCTGATCCATAGAGGAGCTTTCTAGGTCTGTATCATCAAACTAAATAGATGAGTGAGCAAGGGAATCTGTTCTATAAAAGGCTTCGGAGGTGGATCGTTGATCTAATATCTGATCAATCTCTTCTTCTATCAAAAGGGAGGTCTCCCTGTCATCATGGACAGAAGCACAACAATCCTCTTTTTCTTGCATTAGCTAACTGGGAGGCGGGATGTTCTTTTGAGCCTCTTCTATGTGGTCTCTTGTTTCCTCCAAGCAAAATTCCATCTTTTCCATTTCTATTAGGTCCTGTTACTCTCTGATCAGCATAACACAAGACATAGGTAGGAAATCAGGCAGTTCCTGATCGATTTCCTCCTCATCTTCCATAGGTTTTAAAGCGTCATACATGTCTTGCTCATTATCTAGGTCTTGATTTTGTTCTTGTGATTTAACGAGTTTGATCTCAGCTTCATATCTTTCAATCATCAATCTTAGAAAGATCTTCTTAAGCACGGGTGTGCAACTTGGGATGAGAAGCGTAATCCGTGGAAGGTCCTCCACTTTTAGTTTTGCCAAGCCAAGTGACATTTCATCTCGACACTCTGCTATAAAACTTGGATGCATCTTTGCAAACTACTTAGAGTCTTCCATTGGTGAAGCGGCTTGGTCTTCAGCATGGCTGATGCTGTACTGTGACATGGTCTCCCAGTAGAGTCTCGTGAAACCAAGATAATCAGTGGCCTACTGATCACAGTGGAGTATTTTAATCATTTGGGAATTGTGGAGTTGCCAGGTGGATGATTTAAGATCTTACTATCCACCACAGCAATTTACCAAATCAAAGCCATTTGTTTCTTCCTCAGCAGAGTCGGGACTGCAAGTAAATTTTTCTAATGAATGAATGTGGAGTCGCCAAGGTGAGGGATCTACAACTCTCAACTCTCTGTGCTCACCTACTCAGAGAGTGAATAGGTTTTGTAAAGGCCCAGGGATTCTAATTTTCTTAACTTCATCCCCGAAAACGGCACCATAAAGATGTTATCGCTCCTAGAGACAACCTAGAGTTGTGATAGACCAGTGCCTAGGACATCTTATATAGCAAGGAGAAAATGGTATGACAGAGGGAGTCATCGATAAGAGGCTCTCATGCTATCTATTGTAAAACAAGGAAAATTAATCTGAATGGGACGAAGATCTTCAGAAACTGACACAGAGGAAGGAATATTGCAGAGGCAACATGCAAAACTCCCATATAAAAGCAACAGACAATTCAGAGACAACTTACTGTAAAGCGGGCCAGTTCAGAAATATATCACAGAAATAAGTTATCAGAAGGTGTATGTAGTGAATGAAATGTAGAGAAAATATTATTTAACATTGAGCTGATATCCAGATACACAATACCACCATGCATGGGCTTACCAATCTAAGAATCCATACATAATAGTAGCATTTTAAAAACACCCTCCCAAAGCAACTAATATAGCAGAAATACAGTTTAGATGGATAGTGGAATAGAATATCATGCATGAGCCATATTTAAAGCGCTTGACTGATCCGAGCATGGGCATCAACTAGGATGAATCCATACCAAAAATCAGTGAGCCACTCGCATTCCAAAACATGAAACAGGAAAGATGGATGAAATGAAATGATATATTAAATAACACATAAGAGAGAGTTACAGACTGTGAAATACCAAAGTCCAAAATCCTCTTTAATAGATGGAAGTCCTCCTCATTGAGCCCCTATGGGCTCTGAGCCTTCATACAAGAGCTTTACAAAATGTATACAAAAAGCCTTTCACTGCATAGTTTTCTGATAAAATCTGGAACCCTTACCATGCATTTCTTTACGGTTTTTATAGCCGAAAAAGGAGCAGGGGTGGTAGGTGGAAAACTAAATGAAACATTAAACCCAGAAAAGAAAGAGAGGGCCAAAACCCATTCTATTTTAATTCTCTGCATTAAACCCTGGTACTTTTTGGACCATGAGAGTGATCTTCTCTCATTTCATTTACTCTCGCATGGTCTTGATGTGCTTCTGATCATATGACTGCGCGTTCGTGAATAAAAAAAATGGTGAAGTGACTAACTGAATAGTCTTCCATACCGCATTAACAGCTTCTCTGGTAGCTTGGGACTGTGGTCAAGGCAGAAATCTTCAGGAACATGGTAAATAATAAAACTGATATGAGCGCTTTGTCCTTTAGAACCATCTTCTGATGTGAAGCCCTGCTGACTTAGTTTTCTGTGCATTAGTCTCTGCTGCTTCATTTACACCTCTGTCTATGAAATCTTGCCGCTGTAATATGGACTATGTAATCATGGCGGCCCTTCCCACCTGGTAACCTTGCAGAAGACGGCACTCGGTTGCATACAGGGGTGATTGCGAAGGACAGGAGAAAAATGGAACGACGGTGGTGGAACAGTGTTTTAGGCGTAAAAACGGTGAAAAATGCAATGATACGGTGTATAATAGGGTTTGGTGGAGAAATGCATCGTGGGCCGTGTGATCATGCTCTATAGGCGTAGATCAATGGCGGAGATCAATCAGTGGAATGATTATGAAAATTGGCAGAATGCATGTGAAACATTAAAACTATAATGCAAAACACGGAACCTTGGTTATAAGCGGAAATGCATGAAATGTAATGAAATGGACGTGTGAGGTGGGACCCATATGGAAATCAAAATCGGAGATGGGAGCGGGGAGTAATCGCAATCGTGTATGGCAAATGTTGCGATGCGACCAATCGGAGGAGCGGGCGATTGGAGGGGAGTTGTGATCAGGCGGATTGGGGGTCGGACATGCGATGCGATCAATCACATCACAAATATTTGCGATGGACCGATCAGGGGGGCTTCACATAAATTTTACGATTGCGATTGGGGTAGGGAGTATGATTAGCGCTCCACCGTCGGATCGGAGTCACAGATCGACGGTGCAGGTTAGATCGGAGATCGCAATTGGATGGAGAAAAGGGGAAACACGACGGAAATTGTGATTGCGATTGGACAGGGAATTGCGATTGCGATGTTCGGAGGGGGAAATGCGACGTGATCAATTGCATCACAAATGTTTGCGATGATCGATCGGAGGGGTTAACATAAATGTTGCGATTGCAAAGTTTTGTGATTAGCGCGGGCCGTCCGATCTTCGTGTAGATCAACGGTGCATAACACAGCAGAGGAATTATATAATAAAACAATCACATCAGAGTTTTTCTGAGTTAACAAAGGGTTGCACTTGTTTTCAAGCCGCGATTGCGACTAGCTCCCAAGGCATTAAGCGCTTGGTCTTGGGTAATGGTCACATGGGGAAGTGGTTGAAAGAGGTTGGCGGTAAAGGGGACTTTGGAAAGAGGGAAAAAGAGGTAAAAAGGGACATTCTGCAGGGATGCAAAGGGAGAATAAAGGCCTTTGGAGTACATATTTTTAGAAATCAATGAGGCTTATTGACTCCAGAACAACAGAGGGAAAGGGCTTGAAGAGCAGGGAACATGAAAGGCTTCAAGGATGATGTATTTCCAGAAGGGAGCCATTACTTGAAAACTCAAAGATAGCTTGACCCCCCCATTTATTTTTCAAAAATTAGCAAGGGGCTAAGGTGATCAACAATTACCATGCTTCTTCCTAAATCTGCATAGAGCATTCATGGAGATCTCAAGGAGATTAGGAGGGAAACAGATGAATAATCCCCAAGAGGGTTTGATCCTAAAGCAAAATCTATATTTGTGCATAGTGGGTGTGAGCATTCGGCCACACACTATGAGGGTCAGCGCAGCCATAGTCCCAGCAGTCCCATGAGGGAGGTGGAAGAGGAAGGAGGAGTGACCAAGGATAGAAGGCATCATGGTAGATCCTATCTATCATATTTTGATGGTTCACTTTCCAGTTCAACCAAAGCTTGGGTGGAGGAATTAGACACCTTTTTGCAGCAGCACCAAATTCCGGAAAGTCAAGCTACCAAAGTTACAGTGCTACATATGAGAGGTAAGGCCTATGATTGGTGGATCTTTGAATCCTTTCCCTTGAAGAATAATGGCATTACATCTTATGCAAATTTCACTAGGGCATTAGTGAAGAGATTTGATGGGAGGATTCTTGAGACACACATGATGGGTTTGCACAAAGATGAACAAACAAAACCCTTGCATGAAAATGCAATGCCTCTTCAGAAAACAATTGAGGAGGCCAAAAATCTGAACCAAAACTTGCTAGAGAAGGAACTTTCATCTCACATCTTGGAGCAAGGGAGTATGGGGATCTCTTTTCCAAAGGAGGATCCAATCACTGAGAGGTTGCCCACTCATGTTTCAGATATTGAGGGCAACAACGTTGTTAGATGTGGAGTTGATCTAGCACCTCATGCAGAGGGAAGAGGAGCTCTTGCTCCACATAGAGGGATGCTTGCATCTTTGCAAGGGAGTACCAAGGATCTCATGTATAGAGATCAAGGCACATCTCATGTTTTACCTGTGCCATTGTTGAGGAGGTGTGGAACCTTGGAGACACAAGGAGAAAATAGGGAGGAGGCCCAGCATCATGAGATGAGGAGTACACATCCCTATTCATCTATGGAGGTTGATGCACCTGAAGAGGTGATTGGATTGCATAGTGGAAGCATGGATGGTTATATCCATTCATCTATTCAGTCATCTCTTGATAATGATGTCTCTTTGCATGGAGACATTTTGTAGGAAGATCTCCAAGATCTCATGTGTGGAGATCAAGGCACAATTCATGTGCCATTATTGGGGAGGTGTGAAACCATGGAGTCACAAAGAGGAGATGGGGAGAAGAACCAACAACATGAGTTGAGGAGTACTCACCCATATCCATTTTTGGAGGTTATTTCACCAAGAAGGGAGGCTGGATTGCGCAGTCAGGGCATGGACATGAGTTTTCATCCATATGTTTAGTCTTCTCTTGATGGAGATGTCTCACCACATGGAGGCATTTCACCCAAGGAGCCACTATTTCAGTAGAGAAGGATGGTTGCTTCACACTTGGAGACACCACTCATTGATTCTATAGAGGTGGGAGCCTTGGAAGAGCTTGAGACAGTAGTGGGAGTTTGTGATGGACTCATAAAGGAGGGATACATTTCCTCAACCTCATCTACACCTACTCTCATTGTAGATTCTGTGATGTGGCAGAAGCAGTCTAGGAAGGATAGCAACCTTCCAATTTGTGACTTGGGCATCGGAGATGTCAAGGAGGAGGACAACCATATGACAGATGATCTTCACGAGGAACTACCAGCACTGTCATTATGCATGATAGATCTGCATTGGAATTCCCGGCTATTGGTGGGATATTCCAATGATCCTTTCACCTGCAGGACATCCGATGATCAGCATAGGAGGAGATGCACCCGCCACATGGAGATGGGGGAATCAACACAACCACCCATTTTTCCTTTATGGATGAGAGGAGATTCATCTATGAGTCCCTCAAATGATATGAGCAGAGAACATGGTAAGGGTGTATATTGTTTTTCACATGATCATTTGTATGATATATGTATGCATCTCTTAACCATACACATGCAGGAGAATGCTCCAAGAAGGAGCATACATTTTTCTATACCTCATGGTTTAGTGGGCGCCATAATCATGACTAATAGCCATTATCTTGGAGGACTTGGCACTACAAGAAAAAATCACATTGGTGAGGGGCGAAAATGGTCACCATAAGCTCATTGGTGAGGGTCAAAAGAGCCTTCGTCACCAAAAACTGAACGTCACCAAAGGTGGCATCACTGAAAGTATAGGTGTTGTGGTGACATTCAAGGTCTGTCACCAATAATGATATATAGTGACGAATAGTAACCGTCACCATTTATTATGAGCAATGGTGACGGACAATAGCAACCGTCACCAAAAAAATGAATGTCGCTAAAGGTGGCGTCGCCGAAAGTATAGGTGTTGTGGTGACATTCAAGGTCCATCACCAATAATGATTTATAGTGACAGATAGTGACCATCACCATTTCATATGAGCAATGGTGATGGGCAATAGCCTCTGTCACCAAAAAACTGAACGTCACCAAAGGTGGCGTCGCTGAAAGTATGCGTTGTGACATTCAAGGTCCGTCACGAATATTGATTATAATGACGGATAGTGACCGTCACCATTTCATATCAACAACAACATTTTTTTGTGATAGACCTTTCATGGCCGTCACTATTGGTGCATATATATATGGCGACCTTCATTGATCGTCACCATAAACTCATTGGTGACATCAAGGTCCGTCACGAATAATGACTATAATGAAAAACAGTGACCTTCACCATTTCATATCAACAACAACAATTTATGGTGATGGACCTTTAATGGTTGTCACTATTGATGCATATATATGGTGGCGTTCATTGACCATCACCATTTCATATTTTGGTGAGGGTCGAAAAATGTCACCATAACCTCATTGGTGATGGTCAAAAGAGCATCTGTCACCAAAAACTGATCTTCGGCATTCCCTATATATGAATATCAGGGCACGATGGAATCGAACCACCAACCTCCTGCTTGTAAAGCAGGTGCTCTTCCATTGAGCTAGCACCCTTTAAAGAATTATACTTTAAACTGGCAAATGCCCCTAAAGGTGCAAAGATACACCAAAGGAATAAGAACCAGAAAAAATAGAAATAATTCAGTGTCCTTGCTCCTATTTTTATTCTACGACACTCTACAAAGTATGATCTTGATCTATGACATATTTGTGCCAAGTGGTTCTAATTTAATAGTAAATTTTATATTCAGATAAAATAAATGAATAACTGAGAGGCCTTACAGGATAATTTTTAATCCTTACACCAAAATCTCTTAATATTCAAGTCTATGGAACAACTCATTCAAAGTTCAAACTGAAGTAGATTTTAAATGGAAAGCCTAAAATCGGCTAAGTAGTTTACAAGTTAACATTTTGGATATAACTTCTGTTCAATTTATATGACAAGTTATGCCATAACCTTGAAACTAGTTTCTCAGCTAAAAGAATTTCTTAAGTCAACAATGACAAAGAAAGATAGTCATGGCAAGAAAAATTCTCTTGTTTTTTCCAATGAGGGTGCATGTAACTTGATAAAGGTTGTATGAGAGTATCAAACCATAAACAGTTTCACTAAAACATGGAAATGACAAAGTCTTGTTAAGCAACAAAATTTTATTTGAATATATGAAAACCATTGAGCTAAATGATATAATTAAACTAAAAGTAACTGTAAAAAAATGAAATTTCCATCATATACCATTTGGTTTGGTTAGTTCTTCGGAAAGAGAAAGTGCAATTGCATGATCCAGCTCCTCATCTTGATTATGTAATGGACCATCCTGAACAAAAATGTCCACATATAACAATCAATTTTATTGTATTGGTAAGACTTTTGATATAATCTATCAAAGCATGTACTATGTAGGAGAATAACTGGTAGTTGAATTACTTCTCTACTCGCATGTACTACCTTTGGTAGTTGAATTACTTGGAAATAAAAATCCTTATTAGAAGATAACGCAAAGAAAAGCAGAAGCCTTTGAATATGGATGGCCATATTGATTTTATAGAGTTATAATTGAATACTAAAGGACTAGGAATGCTGCAACGAAATAGATGGATGGAGTGTAATAAAAAGAATTTGGATAATTTAGGTTGCGCATATCTTTAAATGGAACCACTTTTTCCTTTTGGATTCCCAGTCTTTAATATGCAAATAAATTTTTTGATTCAACCAAATAGCACAATATTTTGAAGTCTTAGTTGCCTGAAATAGGGTAAGGACAACATTTGGAAACGGGGATGACTTTTGAAATGAACACTTTCAAAACCTTTGGAAATAGAGCAACGAGCACTTCCACACACAGGTCCAAAAGTCATGACTTATGAGCATGAGCACACCTAATTCAGGGATGATTAAATATGAAATTATTTGGGCTTCAATTATACTCAATTAAACGTAAAGCAATGATTAAAATCTATATAAATGACTTAGAAGTCAAACATGACAACTTTGGAATATGGTAGAATGTTGGCATAACAAATTTGTTCATTATACATTCTCTTTCATTCAATTTTGATGCTTTACTTCCAAATTAGGTGTTTTGTTTGTTGTAGATAGAAATCCATACATCTAGGTCGAACCATTAATGATGCCCAAAATGAAGGGGAATGTAGCTCGGTAGTACATCAGCACACTGGCCAACGGAAAATCTGGGGTAAATCTTAGTATGTATAATTTTCAAGATGGGGATAGAGCTAGTTTTGTTTGAGGTTAGCCAGGGGACCTTAGCCAAAGTGTGGCCTAACGAGGGTGTTGGAAATAGGAATACACACATCCATGTTGAACCCTTAAGGGCATCCCTCATGAAGGGGCAAGTGGCTCAGTGTTAGAGCAATCCAACCAGCCAAGGACTTAAAAGTTTCGGAAATGTTTCAAGTAACAGACATTGTTAATTAGCCTATTGTGCTAGACCAAACGCTGGACGACCTGCATTGGAAAGTGTTTACGTGGGGCAAGTGGCTCAGTGTTTGAGTAATCCAACCAACCAAGTACTTAAAAGTTTCGGAAATGTTTCAAGTAATAGACAATTGTTAATTAGCCTATTGTGCTAAGCCAAACGGTGGACGACCTGCATTGGAAAGTGTTTGCTGACCAATATTGAGGCCCCACCCAGGTTTGAAACTCAGTTAACCCACCTCATGAAAGGGCAAGCAACTCAGTGTTAGAGCAATCCAATCAGCCAGGGACTTTAATGTTTAAGAAATGTTTCAATTAATAGAGAATAGTTAATTATACAGTGATATGTGGTTTAATGGTAAGTTTCACTGGGTGAAACTAATGAGACCGCGGTTCAAATCCCATTGAGTATATGGCCTCACTGGGTGAAACTAACTAGACGGCAGTTCAAATGCCATTGAGTATATGGCCTGCTATGATCTCGCCTCATGGAGTAGACTCCCCATTTCCTAGATTCTCCGCTCTTGCTAAATCATAAGATCTGGTATATCTGGCTTATATCTAGCTTACAGGTTGTTGGATATACTCTTGGTGTTATAAGGCTC
Source organism: Pinus albicaulis (assembly GCA_034641835.2). NCBI lineage: Eukaryota > Viridiplantae > Streptophyta > Pinopsida > Pinales > Pinaceae > Pinus > Pinus albicaulis. The sequence goes on from CM076578.1 coordinate 1,167,235,271, forward strand.
TTGCTAAATCATAAGATCTGGTATATCTGGCTTATATCTGGCTTAGAGGTTGCTGGATATACTCTTGGTGTTATAAGGCAGCCACAAAGGTTGATCTTGGACCTCCCCCAGATTAGTCCAAGGAAGAAAGTTTTTGCTGAGCAATATTGAGGCCCCACCTAGGTTTCACTAGTAAATTTGGCCCAATTTCTGACGGCCAAAGTGTCGTTATTCCGACACCCAGTCATCGCAAGAGCGATAGTTGAGGCCGGACAAAGCGTGGTTAGCCTTAGAGTCGCAATTCCAACACTTCCATAAAACGTCGATATTGCGATGCTTGTTATGAAGTTTTCCAAAGGCATTGGTATTGCAATGCTTGTTATGACGTTTTCCAAAGGAATTGGTATTGCAATGCTTTGCAAGTGTCGCAATATAGACGCTTTGAAAAGCATCGCAATATCGACGCTTTGCAAAGTGTGGCAATACCAATTCTTGCAAAGCGTCGCAATACTGACGCTTTCAAAGAATCGCAATACCGACACTTCCAAAGCGTTGCAATACTCTATGGCTAACCACGCTTTTAAAGGGTCGCAAGACTGAAGAAAAAGGCAAAATTTCAAGGAATCTGAAGGTCGACATTTACAAGGCGTCAAAAGAGCGACGCTTATAGAGCGTTGGTATAGCGACAACGGGTTAAATTTTTATTTAAAAAATAAAAAATAAAAAAAAATGAGAATTCGTAAAATGTAATCCTCATGAGCTTTGCTATAAATTAAACCGTTTGAATTGTACTAGAGGATGATGCCCTGGCAGAAATGAACACTGCGGCACCTAGAATTGCATTGCAAATGCCTTTTCTCTTCTGCACTATACAACTAATTTTTTCAAGCATAGGAACATCAACCTTCCCTAACTTCAATAGGTGATGGAAGCTGCCTCTGACAGGTAGACATCAACATAGGAAGATTCAAAAAACATAGATCCAGTATTCAAGCAAGATTAGAAAGTAGATAAAGAAGTTCTGGTAGCATTGTTCTGGCCAACTTGAATGAAATTGAATAATTGGATACACTAGATGCAGACGAAACACTTAAAAGTCTTGTGGATTCAAAAAAGAATTCTGTATGAACAGAGTATAGAGAGCTCTTTGGTCATGAATCTGACAAGAGTGGCATGCTTGTTAGATCTGATTCAGATGAACTCACATTTTTCATTTGAAAATCTAATCAGATGTAAGAAATCAGGTGTGTTTTCAAGGAGACTGAAAAATGTAAGACATGTAAGTTACAAGCTTATATATGTTAAGTGTAATAGTTAATTTGTTGGAAAGTACTCATTCCAAAGTAATAGACTGGCACAAATTGGAATGCAATATTTTTACACTAATTTCTTTCACAACAATGAATATAATTCTAAATACTTAGAAGTTCATTCACTGGTCAAGGACTAGTTATTTTTTCTAGTGAATGGAATTTTGATCCATCCATATTTCAATTACTGAATTTCATTGTTAGTCATTTATGCTTGAATGCAATAAAAAAAATAAATAGTAAGGTAGCCGCTTGAGCATGATGCCCCAAAATTTATTAGAGAATGAGGAGCTGAAGGAGACTCTGTCACTATGGAACCATGTTCTCCACCTTTGTATCTATAGTTCTATCTATGGAAATAATACAATTGTAATGCATCAGTTCATTCAAAGATTAGGTTTCTATGACTCTGAGTACCCAAAGAGAAGTAATCAAGGTCCTCAATCACATAGGTGTTTAATGTAGTTATTTCCACTCTATAGGATCATGATATTCATGTTGTGTTAAGATTTGGAGTCCTTAAATAGCTTTTGTTCTTCATCTCAATATTTATTCTGTCCACTCAAAACTGGCAAGAGAATTTGTAGTTGCATTGTAACAGTCACCATATTACCCATGACAACCTATACTACTTGAAGATATGGTAGTGGCTATGTGGAGTCTGTAATACACCCTTGTGAGTATCAAATGGATTCTTCATTGTGTTTTCCGTAGAAGTTTGTAGTAGCTTGTTTAGATAATTCATTATATTATATTTTGGTTTGTATCTTTTGGAAAATGTGACTCCAATATGTGGGCTACAAATAAATTCATCGGCTATGCATGAAGTATTTTAGAAAAGCTTGAAGTGCGGTAGGAAATAAGTTATTTAGGCCACATTTGTGAGTCTGGACTCTTTGGATATGCTTTTATCTTAAACAGAATGATATGACCATGCTATTGAGCAGGACAATCAAAAGAGTTAAATGGCAAGATTTTCCCAGTTATAGAGGCAGTCAATACACGGCCAGAGTAGTTCTCTCAACGAATTGTGCTGTGGGAGACAACACAATTATGATTGCAATTTCTTTATGGAAAAGACAATCTAATATGGAACCAGAACCCATTATGGATGTTCTTTTTGTGAAAATCTGGTCATAATTAAGTGGGTAAAATTTTTTAATACTAATACCATGCCTATGGTTCTACTGTGATAGGGTCAAGGTTTTGGGCTCCACGTGTGAGGTGTTATAGGGGCCTGGAAATAGTTTATTGTCAGTTCCTAGAGTAATGTGGAATGCCTAGATGTCCTTTCCCATTTAATAAGTATAAAGGGGATGAATGTATTTCTACGAAATATTAATAGTATGAATCCTACTCTTTGACTGGTCAAAATCCAAATGATAATGTAACTATAAATTCCATTCAATAGTTTGACATACAGACAACTTAAGTCTTAATTTATTCAATTATTATGTGTGCGCATGATTTTTCAAGCTTATCAACTCTGCATATCAGCTTCAGGATTTTAAGTGAGCTTACTCCCCCAAACCTAATGGTTATTGTTAGGCCCTAGTAGACCTTAAAAGTGATAAAGCTTTAGCATTCTATGGACGGATTTTGGATATTATATTCTTTCAAAAATTGAATGCCTATTGGAACACCAACCTTGCCAGAAAGACCACCCCTCCTTGATGCTCCTTCAGTTCTTCAGTTTTCACAGAAGGCTGCTTAATTTACAGAAAAATGTAATACAGTTGAGTTACCATTCTGAATTATTTTAAAGTGTTTGTTTCCCTCTCAAACTATTATATTTCCATGTCATATTCTACTTGTCCTACTTTTTGGAAGGTTTTCTGGTATGTTTTTCAGTGTAATTTTCTCAAAATCTAGTAAGAATTTCTTGGAATCACAAGTTTGAGTTGAAAATTCTCTACAATATGAGTGCTCCAGGGGTTTTTCAGGGGGTTGGATCCATATATACAATAAAAAACTCATATTAAACAACAAAAACAACAACAACAAAAAATTAGCTAAAAAAGTCACTAGATTCCAGCCAAAAAGTCCAAAACTTAGCCTGTTTAGACACTGCCTTTTTCCATCATCTTTTTTATTCCACTGAGATGTAGTATATGACTATAATAACTAATATTTCCAAAAAATCATTTTCCAGTTCAATTTCTTGTGAAGCTAATCTTTGTAAGTATCTTTTTGATTCCACTGAGATGTAGTCTATGACTATAATAACTGATATTTCCAAAGAAACATTTTCCAGTTCAATTTATTGTGAAGCTAATGTTTGTAAGTAAAGTGAGATATGATACATAATCAAATTTACCATTATACAATCTTAATATCTTGAATACGCCATTCTTTAGCTTCTTCACATGAAGAAAAGGTGAATCCTATTATAGAAGACCGTAGATTAATACTTCTGCTACTTCATATCTGTTACAAATGAGCCTGTTTAGGAAATTGGATGGCGGATTGCTAACCAAAAGGAAATTGCGTCTGTTTTCTGGAGAAATGTGCTGTAAAATTCTATCGATAAAACAATACAGTGCTTTAAACATATTAAAAAAAGAGATAAGGAAATATAGTGCTTCCATTGTATTAAAAAATAAGCAGGAAAGTGCTTTATACATATTTAAATAAATAAAAAATAAGGGAATATAGTACTTTAAGCATATGAGAAAAAGAGCAAAAGAGCAGGAAAAAATGCTTTCCATTGATGAAATCATGCATTTCTCCCAAAATGCTTCTTTTAAGCCCATCAAAACAAAAACCAACAAGTGGGAGCCACAATCAATAAGTCTCTAACAAAATAACTTACAAAACCAATGTTAATATGAATCTTTCGTCGTAAAAGATCACTTTAGCTACGCATAAAAAATAGCCCTAACATCGATTATGGCTGCAAAATATCTTTAAGTCTACTGCACAAATTCAGATCTAAGCACAAAAAGACATTAAGCAGATAAAATATAATATGGCTCCATGCATCCAATAGACAAGATAAGAAAAAAGTGTTTAAAATAATGATTTTGTATTATATTAAAGAATGGGGCACCTGAGACGAAAACAAGAAAGGTGTTTTCCGGTTCTCCTCAGTGGGATGGGTTCTTGGAAGTCCTCAGTGTTTCAGATCTAAGATTCCTCTCTCTTATGGGTGTAGAAAAACAAACATGGAACTCAATGGGATTTCATAAAACAAAAATGGAAAATGGTGACCAAGAGTAGATCCAGAGTGATATAATGCAATGAAGGTGACTAATGAATGGGGAAAACCCTTCTATTTATAACAAAATATTGGGGTGTTCTAGAACTCGGTGCATGAATAAAATATTATTAATCACATTCTAGAATCACCCTTTAGGAATATTTTATTATATTTGTTGGAGGGAAAAGGTCTTTTGACTTGGGTCAATTCCTTTATTTATAAACAATAAATAAATAAATGATTTATTTATATTTTTAGGGAGATGATGGGAATATAATTAAATAAATAATGATTTATTTAATTATTTACAAATGATTTAGTCCAATTTAACTAGGAATATTATTAAATAATGATTTGAATAACTTATTCCTAGGAAATAATTAAATAAATAATGATTTATTTAATCAATTTCCTTGTTTTGGGTTAAATATGACTAGGGAATATGGAAAAATGTTATTTTATATGGTGAAATCAATTTTACTTGGGGTAAAATTGGTCTTACATGATGTACTTGGGTTCATCTAATGATAATGGGTTAGATGACCAAAAAAATGGTGTAACAACCAAACTAGTAAGAGTCTTCCCCTTACCAAATACCATGATCCATGCAGAGATTAGGCATCGCCTCAAACGCAGAAACAGACTAGCAAGCAATCAATAGTACCAAGAAAAATTTACCCACACGAAATACACAGCACTCCAATCAATATTAAATTTGCATGTGCAAGACCTAACTGGTGCAAATCGATCTTAATCCCTAATCCTTAGGGTTATCAGAAAGACATGAGGTGCCAAAATGAACCTCCAAGTACCAATCCCATTGATGTGTTCTCAACATATATAATAATAAACTGATACACCTAATGTTATCACATTCCAAAGTTAGAGTCACCCTAGTTTCCTTTCTCAATAATACAGATTTACAAATACGAAAACTAGGGACTAATCCAGGCAACTGCAGGGCATTTCCCTTGAACAGCTATTCACAAAAACCCAGTAAAACCCTTATAGCAGAAACCACTTACCCGATATCCAAGCTTCTGTTGTTTGTAAAAAATACAACAGTTAATGAAAATGGGGAGGTTTCCAGCCGAGAGGATTTAGATTCGAGCTTCTGGAAGGAATGAAGCTTATCTACATTACTACCACTGCCACTTGCTGAGGTAACATCAAGGGAAAATCGTTGCAGCTATATAGGGCATTTTTTTCCATGCTCAGAGTTCATGAGAAAAAGTTCGAACAAGCTGAGCGGGAAAAAAAAATTGAATAGGGCAGAATGGAATCATGGGAAAAAAGGCATAAAGGTCGAAAAAGCTGAGCGGGGAAAAAAAATTGAATAGGTCGATTAAGAAAATTTGAATAGGTGGAATAGGGCACGTGGGTAAGGTAATTAGGCTAATTTATTGGAATTTAAAAAAATAGGCCAAGCTATGGATCTTTAATCATGTATTAATGCAATCAATTGATTAATTATGATTAATCATATATTAATGATATCAATTGATTAATTAGGGGTCTTTAATCATGTATGAATTGATTAATTATGAATTAGTAAATTAAATTAAAATTGTTTTATATATTTATTGTAAACTGTTGTAATATTTTACAAAATAAACTTATTTTATTTTATTTAAAAACAATTTATCAATATTTTTCGTTGTAAAAATAATTACTTATATCATTAATTGAAAGTAGGTCAAGGAATTATGTGATTGATTGACACGACGCGCCCGACCGAACAATGCCACAAGCGAGCAAATGACAAATGGGCTGCTCGAACATGCACAAGGCATCCGGGTGGTCACAACTTAGCAAAACTGATACGGGCGCCCTCGAACGAAATGGCTCTCTTATAGCTTGCCCTCAAATATTTGTTCTAAATAGCTTGTATTGGGTTTGATCTACCAAATCATCCCCTCAAAATTCGTGCCAGCATATATCATGGGTTGATGGGAAATCAATCAAATGCACAAATTTAATGTCAATCCTCCCTGTCTTACTTAGAAAGAAGAGTGGGTCCATAACACAATTGCGATCTGACTGATTGTCTCTTGCTCCATTATTTTTGCACCTTAATGTCCCTGTCAATGTTGCTAGCACTTTACCTCTGTGAATTTACTCCAAATTTGACATGCTAAGCCCCCGATCATCCCTAGTCGCCCTTAGTGATTTGATCACCTGCATTGACATAAACCATAAGAATGCATAGAACATCAAGAAAAACCTATTCCATTGTAGAAATGAGACATCTTACAATAAAATCAAAACTAATGAATATGACAGCTCATCCACCTTGTCACGAAATGTCTCTACACCTAGTGAAAATAAGGATGGCTTTACATATGTTTAAGGTTAACCTGCCCGCTGCTCCTTCCTTTGACTAGTTTTCATGAGAATCTTCGATCTTAAGCTTATAATGGTGGGTGCGAGTGTCCTGTCCTCCTATTAAACCATCATATATCATTCAAAAACTAAATCCATGCATTTGCACCATTGTATCAGCATATGAATTTGCATCAATGTACTGAATTAATATGACTTCAAATTTTGAAATTTTCCTGCAAGATAACATTTATCATTAAAAAAATCTGATCAAACATGAAGTAATCTCATGAATCCTTCAGATTTATATTGCAATATCCATCTCATATCGATAGGTCCAGAATCTTAAATATTCTTATAACTAGCAATTGCACCAAGAGGTGCAAAGGAACGCCGGAACATGGATAAGAGAAGTGGGGAGATTGTATAAAGAAATAATCAAGCGAAATATACTAAAAATTAAATACAACCCATGTGAGGCTAATTTAAATTCAATTGTTGTGAATTTTCAAGTGAAAGAAAGTTTGTAACTGGTGTCCGGCAAGCAGGACTCACAAAAATTGTTATAGAGAAAAACTTGGAAGTGCAATTGAGGTTTGAGGTTTGATGATGTTGATGAAGCACATATTCTACTTGGTGAAAGTGGCCACTGCGAGGATTATTGGGGTTCAGGCTTCTATAGGCAGGATAATACTTTTGAGCTTGAAACAACTTTACACAATATAGCTTTCAGTTCAAATGGTATAAATACATATAAATCAAGAAATTTAAGACCTTTAAATGTATCGTCAGAAGCAACAACTCGAGAATCTGTGCAAATGCTTCTAAACTCTATTTGAAAAGAGGAAATTAATTTGATCATTGAAGGAAACTTGTTTGGACCAGACATTGGAGAGTTGATAAGCAGCTCAAACAATTGGGCAGAGACTATTATGTGGTGTATTTTCAAAGGGCTCAAAGAGTCATTACCTTCTAGATGGTTATATATTTTGGGAGATGGGTTTGAAAATACAGGTAAGAAGAATCAACCAGCATCTGAACAGTCAGGGATGAATTTGATAAAAAACACCAAAGATCTACCAATTTTGTTGAATGCCTCTGAGAAATGTGGTTTATTGTTTGTTGTCAATTCCTCCTTAGTCATGGATTGCAGGCCTACACAAAATAAGAATATTCTTATGATTGGTCTCTGTTCTGAAGTGAATAATTTCAAACAATATACTCATAACCTAGCACAAAATACAAATTCAACAGAAGTAAATATGAAAAACAAGAATAGTGGAAATGATGATTTTGGATTTCAAACTAAAGGAGCATATAAGGGCGAGGATGAAGTGATTTTGAAATTTCAGTGGTCAGAGGAGACAGAAAGGATGGGCTGTAGCAAGTTTTTGGAGTCTCGGGATAGAAGAGAAGGGAAAAGAGGCAAAATTCAAGTTCAAAGCACAGATTAATGCCCCCTGGAAGGAGAGATTTTGATTATCTTGTTCAATCTCAGCAGGAAGTAAGCAATGCCTTTGGTCAAGGAGAATATTCATCTCTATTTATAAGGATTGAAAATTTTTTGGACAATGCGACCCTGGATGTATCTTCTCATTCGGTGAGAATTTATTTTAAACACAAACAGATTCAAGGGATGTTGGGTTCTTTATTAGATGAAAATAAGAAAGAAAATGTGGAGGAACAATTCATTGAATCTAATGGGGATTGTGATGTTGTGGAGGAATTAAGTGGAGTCTTAGTAAAAGGTGCCAAGTGGCAAGGAGGCTATTGCAAGATTGACAATGAAAGGGATGCCAAAATCTCTGTTAGATGAGAGAAATCAGACATGTTCGATTGTTCCACTGGAAGATGCTCTTCTGGTAGACATCGAGGAAATACCAGATTGGATATTTGATGTAAGCAAGGAAGATCAGACAACAATGCATGCCAAGGAGCCTTCTCGGTAGGATCATTTGTAGAAATTTGAATAACTGTTAAATTATTCACCGAGATTATCCTGATCACACACTATTTGAGCTTCATGCATAATACATAGCCTCTTCTACTATTGATCATCAATTTGCGGAAATATAAACAATCGCATGCGCACATTAAAACCATAAACAATCACACATATAAACACAGTATTGATGTGAAAGCTTAAAGATAAAAACCCCCAACTATCTGTATATTATAATGATAGATATCATGTAACAATCATTGTACAAACTCCTCACAAGCTCTCAGTACAATCTCCAATTGTTACACACTACACAAACTCAGATCATACAAAACACATGCTCCAATCTGCTCCACCTGTTAGCCTGCCTCTACTGCGCAATCCAATATGGATAATTCCTAGATCTAGGTTCTAATCCCACTATTATGTACTACACAATCCTCATTGGCATCTCCATCAATGTGTGGTTCAAACTCATGCACCAGTATAGTCACAACTGATAGTCACACTGCTCTTTCACCTACCTCTTCACTGGTCTCCACTGAAATTGTCCATGCACTGAAGTTAACTGATGTATTATTTAGTTGATTAATGAGTTAATAATTAGTGAATTAATTAATAATTAATTCACACCACTCTCACTAATTGTATCAATCAGTTAGACTAGATACAACTAGCTCAACTAAGTTAAATTGAACACAACTCCATTAACTGTCTCATCAACTCCACCAAACTCTGTCACATGAGTTCTAACTGAATTCAACCATGCAATAGCTCCACTAAACCCTCAAAGAATAGTATAATTTTTCCTCACAACATGCCATATATCTCCGTGCACTTAATCGAAGTTCTTCAAGAGGATAAGATAATGTTTAGAGTCCAAATATTATTAAGAGCTAATAATATTCGATATATCTATTTTTAGACTAGCAATCTAAAATAGATTCCGCCCGCATGTCTAAAAATAGAAGTCCATCTATTTTTTCTAACTCTGACCATCCATCCAAAAATATCATCCTCTCGCAAATCTCCATAGAACATGATCCACATGTCTAAAAACAGACATAGTCTAAAAATAGACTTTTGCGCCAAAATAGCCTCGCAAAGCCCACTTAGTGAAGGCGACTTCTTTCCACTAAGCTCATCATCTTGTTGCAATCTCAACACTCCCTCTCAACAATATATGGATTATCTGCAACCCCTATCCTGCCTCTGTGGTATTCGAATTTTCTCCTGGTGAGCGCCTTCGTCAAGATATCAGCATCCTGATCCTCTGTAGGAATGTATGAAAGTAACATGGTCTTCCACTGCACACAATCTCTGATATGATGATACCAGATGTCAATGTGTTTAGATCTATCATGAAATATTGGATTAACCAAGAGTTTAATGCAACTCTGATTATCACAATAAATCACAGTAGGCTCTAAGTGTGAACCGAACAATCCGACCAGGATCTTCCTCATCCATATAGCCTCGCATGCAGCCAAACTCGCTGCCATATACTCGGCCTCTGCTAAAATGAGTGCCACGGATCTCTGCCCCCGCCGTACAAGAACCGGCTTACGCGACATCGAAAATCCCTCCGCATGTGCTCTTTTTCTATCCACAGCCCCTACCTGACCGCATCCGTGAAGCTACATAGCTTCACTCTCATCCGACCGTATGTACCATAATCCATATCCCCCGATGTGCCTTCGAGATATCTCTTCAATAAGGTTTCGTCCTCGCTTCAAAGAGATTTGCAGGCTTAACCATAGCTTGTGAAAGCTGGTTAAGAGCATAGCATATATCGGGTCGTGTATTGACCAGATACATAAGCGACCCCACCAACTGTCGATAAACAGTGGCATCCACTACCTCCGCTGAAGTAGCATCCTCCTTTCTCCAACCACCAGGAAGAGGAGTATCAATAGGATTGCAGCCATGCATGTTGAACTTCTCCAGTATCTCCCAGGCATACTTACCCTGAGAAACAAACAGTCCATCACTACGCTGCCAAATTTCCAATCCTAGGAAATAATGAAGGAGGCCCAATTCCTTCATCTCAAACTCTTTTGCAAGATCCTCCTTTCATGAGAGTATCAACAGCTCATCACCTGTCAAAATAAAATCATCTACATAAATTACAATGATCAGAAACTTACCCTCCACCACAATCTGGTATAGGTTAGGATCCACCTCACTCTTGGAGAATCCAAGTCCGGTGAAATAACTGTCTATCCATGTGTACCAAGCACGAGGTGCTTATTTCAAACCATACAGTGCTCTCTTGAGCCTGCACACATGCGACTTGCTGCTGAAGATCTCAAAACCTTCGGGCTGCTCTATGTACACCTCCTCCTCAATGAATCCATTGAGGAACGTAGTCTTCACATCCATTTGATGAATGTGCCACCCCATCTGCGCTGAGAGAGAAAGAATCGTCTGTATGGAAGAATACCTTGCGATAGGTGCAAAGGTCTCCTCATAATCGATCCCCTCTATCTGTGAGAAGCCTCAGGCAACAAATCTTGCCTTGTACTTCTCCACACTCCCGTAAGCTGCCTGCTTCACTTTGTATATCCATCTCGAACCCACCACTGATTTCCCCTCCAGCCTTGGGAAAATATCCCATGAACTGTTTCTGACAATCGAATCATACTCTTCCACCATGGCATCTACCTATGCGGGGTCCTCCACAGCTTCCTCGAAAGAGGATGGCTCCATCACGATACACTTGCTCATAAGAGCCATGTATCCAGTATATCGGTTAGGTGACTGTCTCTGTCTGTGTTATGATGTAGGTGCTCCTAAAACCTTCTCTGCATCTTGAGCCAGTCACTCAGCTTCTGTAGTGCGCTTCCGCCCTCTGATGGTTGGTGTTGCATGAGTGGTCTCTTCCACTCCATGAACCTCATATTGTGGCTGATCCACATCCTGAGACTCATCCTTAGGAACTAATAGCTCCTCATCTGCATGCAAGTGTGGCTCCCTCTCAAGCGAACACTTCATGGCTTTCTCCTCATGAAATTTGATATCCCGTCGCACAACAGTCTTCCGACTGTCTAGAAAATACACACGATAGTTGTGAGGTGTATCAGTGTACCCCAAAAATATCCCAACCTTTGCGGTCGGCTCCAACTTCTTCCTGGCATCCTTCGTCACATGAATGTAAACATGTGAGCCAAAAATATTCAAATGAGAAATATCAGGCCTCTTACCAGAAAACGCCTCCTCGGGTGTACTCATGCCAAGTATCCTATGAGGACAACGATTTTTCACATATAATGGCGCATTGCATGCCTCCGCCCACAAGTGAATGGGAAGGCCTTGATCATGCAACATCGCCCGTGCAGCACCCACGATCGTTCTGTTCTTCCGCTCAGCAACCCCATTCTGCTGTGGGTTATGAGGTGCTATGAGCTCTCTTCGAATTCCTTCTGCGCTGCAAAAGTCCTTGAATTTTCCAGAGATGAATTCACCACCATTGTCACTCCTTAGAGCCTTCACCTGCTTCCCCGATTATTTCTCAACCAGTGCCTTGAACTCACAGAACTTTGAGTATGTCTCGCTCTTCTTCTGCATGAAGAAGATCCAGCACTTACGAGAAAAATCATCAACAAATATCACATAATAACTGTGCTTTGCTGTCGAAGCTACTGAGAAAGGTCCACACACGTCTGTGTGAATTCTCTCAAGGATCGTCGTGGCACGACTATCCTTCTCGTGAAAGGTGGTTTTCACAAATTTTCCCAAGGTACACCCCTTGCACTGATCTGACTGCGCAAGAGTGCCTTTAGGAAGCCCAGTAGAAATCTGCTGCAGTATCTTCAAAGCTCCATGGTGAAGGTGGCCCAATCTCCGGTGCCACAACTCGCCATCATCCCGACTCACCACTCCTTCTGCCTTGCCTGCCATTGTTGCGCAGCCATCTACCTGCAATTGATAAAGGTTCTTAACTCGAACCCCTATCCTCCAGGTCTCACCAGTTGCCTTACTGCGCAGGAAAGCCTTTCCCTCGCTAAAGACAACATCATATCCCTTGTCTTATAACATCGCCACAGAGATAAGATTCTTCTTCAATCCTGGAACATGCATCACTTCCTTCAATACGAAGGGTTTACCAGACTCCCTCTCAAAGGAAATGGTATCGATACCAGTCGCACTATATCTACCATCATCGCCCATCTCGATGTGCACTCCAAGATCTTTCTCATCCAGATCAGTAAACAAATCTCGATCTCCTGTCATATGAAAAGACTCACCACTGTCCAGAAACCACACTAAACCCATCAAAATTGAAACCAAGCATGCGATCAATGAAAAATCTAGCTCAAACTGCGAGGCTAAGGCCTCTCCAGCTGCAGATCCAGCAGCCTGCTTATTTTTCTTCTTCTGCGGAAAATTTGTGGCATAATGTCCGTGTTGGTGACAGTGAAAGCACTTCACCTTGGACATGTCTTGCTTCTTGCCTTTCGCACCAGAATGAGAAGCTTTCTTGCTCTTCCCCTTCTTTTCTTTGACAGCCAAAGCGCAATTCTCTTCATCAGAGTTCTTTGATGAAGATCCGTCCCTGGTACTTTGGCTTATCTCCTCTTGCACAAGATCCGACCAAAGTTGCTCCCATCCTGGCAATTTCTCCCGACCATTGACAGAGTCCTGATAGGAGTGCCAACTCTTCGAAAGCCCAAGGAGAGCCAAGCTCACCAATTCCTCATCATCAACAGTCAGCCCCACACTTCCCAGCTCATCCCTGCATTGGATGAACTTCGTGAGGTACTTGGGCATACTGTCGCCTTTCTCCATCTTTATGTTTCTGAGTCTATCCTTGAGCGCCAACTTCCTTTGGTCACTCTTTATTTGGAATAAATATGTCAAGGCTTTCCACATCAAGAATGGAGAAGTCTTACCATGTAGGCTGGACACTATGTGATCCTTCACGCCCTCCAACAGAATCCTTCGACACTTTGCTGTCTTCTTTTGCCAAGCCTCAATTACGGCAGCATCGCTAGAAGTAGGCTTTGGGACTTCAGCATCTATGAACTCCTTAAACCCATTTTCATCCAGCACTGCCTCCATCCTGTCCTTCCATGCAATATAATTTGAGCTTCCCTTAAGGGCATACTCCAATCACAATCCGTTGAAATACATCTCAACTTCGACACCAAGAAAACATTGCTGCAAATTCGAATTCCACCAGCACAAAACTTAACCGCTTCAATGTTTTTCAATTGCTCCAATGATCAATACTACTCTGATACCATGTAGAAATTTGAATAACTGTTAAATTATTCACCGAGATTATCCGTATCACACACTATTTGAGCTTCATGCATAATACATAACCTCTTCTACTATTGATCATCAATTTACGGAAATATAAACAATTGCATGCGCACATTAAAACCATAAACAATCACACATATAAACACAGTATTTATGGGAAAGCTTAAAGCTAAAACCCCCCAACTATCTGTATATTATAATGATATATATCATGTAACAATCATTGTACAAACTCCTCACAAGCTCTCAATACAATCTCCAATTGTTACACACTACACAAGCTCAGATCATACAAAACACATGCTCCAATCTGCTCCACCTGTTAGCCTGCCTCTACTGCGCAATCCAATATGGATAATTCCTAGATCCAGGTTCGAATCCCACTAGTATGTACTGCGCAATCCTCATTGGAATCTCCATCAATGTGTGGTGCAAACTCATGCACCAGTATAGTCACAACTGATAGTCACACTGCTCTTTCACCTACCTCTTCACTGGCATCCACTGAAACTGTCCATTCATTGAAGTTAACTGGTGTATTATTTATTTGATTAATGAGTTAATAATTAGTGAATTAATTAATAATTAATTCACACCACTCTCACTAATTCTATCAATTAGTTAGACTAGATACAACTAGCTCAACTAAGTTAAACTGAACAAAACTCCATTAACTGTCTCATCAACTCCATCAAACTCTATCACATGAGTTCTAACTGAAGTCTCCAAGAAATAGCTCCACTTAACCCTCAGGAATAGCGTAATTCCTTCTGTCAGCTGCATGTGCCACATCTATGCACTTAAATGAAGTGCTTCAAGAGGATAAGATAATGTTTAGAGTCCAAATATTATTAAGAGCTAATAATATTCGACATATCTATTTTTAGACTAGCAATCTAAAAATAGATTCCGCCCAGTATGTCTAAAAATAGAAGTCCATCTATTTTTTCCGACTTGACCAACCATCCACAAATAGCATCCTAAAACTCATAGAACATGATCCATATGTCTAAAAATAGACATAGTCTAAAAATAGACTTTGCGCCAAAAATAGCCTACGGGCCCACTTAGTGAAGGCGACTTCTTTCCACTAAGCTCATCATCTTGTTGCAATCTCAACATCATTTACCTGAAAAATTGGAAAGAGTGCCAGACCAAGAAGTGGATGGCATTGCACCTTTTTAGGTTCTGTTAATAATCTAGATGCAAGTGATAACGTAGAAGGTGAAATGTGTGAGTTTTCAAGAAAGAGGGATAGATCAATTAAGGAGGCATGAGAGATATTAACACTGTGAATGGATCCTCTTATGAAGTGATGGATGCTTTGGGATAGAGAGAAAGCCATTGGATGTCAAGCTCTGTAGTGAAGCATCTCAAAGAGGAGTCCCTCAAGAATGTTGATACGACAAATGACAGGAGATTTAAATTCCTTTATAGATCAAAGAAGTGAATGTGCTAGAGTAACTACACATGAAGATATTGCATTTGTAAATGGTGTACGGTAGGTTGGAGTTGGTGATTGATGTAAATGATGAAAGTGATGTAGAGATTCATGCAACACAGGTTGACTGTAAGAATGCAGTAACTGAGGCAGCTTGTTCAATTTATGTTGTTTTTGGATGTGCAAAAATCCAGTGGACTTTAAATTCGTTAGTTGGAGAAATTCACATAGATAATGCAGGGAAGCATAACAGAGGGCCGTTATAGGAAAATGTTGCTTTGGTGGAAAAACAAGGAGTTTTATATTTCTTACCCTGCAAAGGCATTGTGAAAAGCAGTGTGTTGGTGGAAAAGAGAATAGTTTGGATTTTTCACTAGAGGAAACTAGTGAGAATGATGTAAGAATGCATGCTCCATATGCCCCTAGATGATGGTGCCGCAACAGTGCATTTGCAAAGATTTTCATTGTATGCCTGTAAAGAATAAAATTTAGTGAAATATTGAGAAGTTTTTGTGGAGGAAATGGAAGAAATTATTGTTCGATTATCGGAGAAATCTAAACCAGGGAATAATATTTTAGGTGCTTGTCAGAATGATTTTTTAAAGAATCAAATGCAAGGAATGTTCAGTTCATTTTTAGATGAAAGTAGTCAAGCTATTCCACAGAAGCATGCCATGGAGACTGCTGAAGCAGACATCGCAGTGGTTGGATTGCAAGAGGTTCCAAAACCTTTGGTTCACATTAATGAGAATCCTCATAAGCATGAATTCAATCAAGGGTTTAAAAGAGTCATCTGGATGGATTTCAATTGTTAGGAAATGACGATGAACAAATAGTAGTCAATTCTCGATGGATTTTATAAAAAATTTAGACTGCTCATGTGCTTACCAAATGAAAATCTCTGACCAAAATTGTAGTTAACAGGCACAATGAAAATAATTAGTTGTTGAAAGATTCAGGATATGTTTATAAAAATGTCATGGAAGAGGAGTTTGCAGTCAGAGATGCGGAAATGGTGAACGATAATGAGTGTGTTTGGAAAAAAAATAACTCCTAAGTATGCTCAGGTAAGTGTTACAAAGTTGTCATCAACAACCTTGAGTCAGAGAGAAGAGGAGTCTTCTATGTTACCATGGACTAGTGAAAATATGGCACATACATGTAACCATAAACTAGCTTCTTATATGGAGAAAGCTGAGATAATTTACATGGGCAGTGTAACAACTCGATTTATGGCCTCTGAAGTTCAAGAACCAGAGGATATTTCAAGGCTACATTGTTTCCCTCGGGACAACTTCAGTGGATACTGTATTATACAATAAAGAAATTACTGAGCCAAGTAAAGCTAATTGTGCACAAAGAAAAGCATTATCTGCGATACAAGCACGTGAATTAAAAGAAGATGGCCATTATTCTCCACACAAATGAAAAAAATCACTTGAAAAAAATTTGTCTGTTGGAAGTGCATTCTGTGTAATAACATGTACTTCTAATTACCCAAGTTATGAGGAAGTGGCAACATAGACACTGCAGGTTTTTCTTCTTGCCAACTTTCAAGTTGAAAAGGCATGTGAACAAGCCACTCACTATCATAATAGTGGATCACAAATTATGAAATCACTTGGCACTAATATTTTTACTCTTGAAAATTTCTAGGATCTGAATGTTTCATTATTGACAGATTCTAAGAAGTTTGACAAATCTGTCATTGCTAATTTGAGTGAAAGTGATGCACTGAAAAAATCAGAGACTAAAAAGTTTCTACTTCAATAGAATCTTTACCTTTCCACAAGGTGAGCTATTACAAGTCTTAATTATTTGATCACTAAATATATAGCACCCAAGCATAGTAGAACTATGTTGGAACATGAATTTTAGCTCTACAATGTCTTTAGCTTCGTAATCTTTCATTGCTAATTTGAGTGAATTTGATGCAGTGAAAAACTCAGAGATTAAAAATATTTCTACTTCAATAGAACCTTTCCCTTTCCAAAAGGTGAGCTATTACAAGTCTTCATAATTTTATCAGTAAATAGCAAATGTGTATCGTAGAACTCTGTTGGGAAATTAATTTTAGTTCTACAATGTCTTTAGTTTCATAATCAAGTCTTTAGTTTAGTATGCTCAGTTACTAAGTCAAAAAAATAAAAAGCTAAATAGAAAGTCGAAAGCCTGCGCAAAAAAACACTGCTCCTAAAATTTGCAGATACCCTGCAACAATAACAGGACTTTAACTCAGGCCTAGATAACCTCCGAAAACCTTTGAAGATATCTTAAGCGTTCTATGTCGAAATTACTCTTCTTCATTAGTCTTCTCTGCCTAGAATTGAAGCCAGTATTGAAAAAACTCTTGAATGAAGGATTTTTGGTTATGTTAAGGAAGAAAATATATCTAGCCAGGAAGTAAATTTAAGCTCTCATTGAGGCCTAGTACGAAGAAGTTTCATTCTGTACATAAAACACTTGAAATAATTAATTGGACACATTTCCAACCCTGCTTTTTTAACAAGGAAATAATTACTCTCTTGTCATCATTGTCGGTTCCTGACAATGCTTTTCATCATTTACAAAGGGTTTTTTTGAATCCGCCAGGGATAAGCCCTGCCCTATGCCAATAGCAGAAGGTGGAGCATCAATTGGCGGTATAATTGGGCACCTGAGAGCCTCTACTGTGGATGGTTTTGTCACAGTGAAGAGAGCAGTTTGGGATGGTAGTGATAGGTAGAAAATTCCTGAAATGAAAAGAGAGAGATCTCACTGTAGGCTACTGAAATTCGTATGCCTGGAGGCTCTCAAACACAGACTGGAAAGGATTCAGAACGATTACATTTTGTATGAAGAGTTTTTGTGAGTTTGCATGGAGTCTGACGGATCTTCAATGGCATAAGCGAGGGGGATTGCTAAGCTACTGGATGAATCAAGACATATCCTCATTTTAAACAACGTTGTGTATCTTCATCTTGACAAGATTGCAAGAGATTTTGAGAAGGAAATGCCTGTTCTTGTAGCACCGAAGAGAAATCCTTGCAATGAGGAGCTTGAGAAATTGGAGAAAGAGAAGGTAGAGATTGATCAGAAAACTAAGAGTCACACCATGAATGAATTATAGTTGGCATTGGGATTTTTCGGGCTTCAAACTATGGGTTTAATGAGGCTGACATTCTCGGAGCTAACATGGAATGTGATGGAGCTCATATGCTACTTTCTAGCATCAATATTATCAAGGGTTTGGCTGCATTCTAAACCATTCTGATCAAAGCCAAGAAAATCATGAATAGATCCCCCAATCCTGCATCTTCACTATTGGATTTAGTAGAATACCCAAAGAATGCAGTTTCAAAAACCACAGATTGTTGAGATTGAAATTGTACCCAAAAGAAATTGCAATAGATACCCCAATTCTACATCTTTACTATTGAACTTAGTAGAATCCATGAAGAATGCAGCTTCGAAAACCATAGATTGTTTGAACTGAAATTTCACCTAGAAGAAATTGCATTAGATCCCACAATCCTACATCTTAACTATTGAACTTAGTAGAATCCTTGAAGAATTCAACTTCGAAAACCGTAGATTGTTGAGACTGAACTGGCACCTGGAAGAAATTGCAGTAAGGTAGTTGCAAGAACAAGACCCGCAACAAAAACCCTAATCACTAAGCCAGCGGAAGATAACAAAAACACATGTTTTGGGAGGTAGAAATGTTATTTTAACTGGAGGTATAAAATTTAAAAGAAAAATGAATACTCCCGCTCTCCATTTTTCCAAACATCATTTTTAATATTATGTCTTCAAATATCATTTTAATATCATATCCATTGTTTTTCTTATGGATGTTGAGCGCACTTCGTGATTATTTGTAATGTCAATAATTGATTTAAAAGGAAGCTTTAAAAATCAATTCAATTTCATTCTAATAAATTTATTTTAAAAACATTGATGGCAAACCACACAATGAGTGGTTTGAAAGGCGAGTACCTTAAAAAATTTATGTGATTTATCCATAAGAGTTTTTAAAGAAATTAATTAATTAATTATTGAAATAAAATTGAGATAAAATAGTAGATTTAGGAGAGTTTTTTGCAACCCACGGTTTTGCTCATGGTATTCCACCTTGCCAACAAGGGGGAATTAACCCGATCGTAGGTCCCAACTAGACCAGTTGCTCTCATTTGGAATGGTTAATCCCAATGGGTTTTAAGGATTATTATAAGGGTTACGGGAATAATTAGTTAGTGGTTAAGGGATTGAGGATTAGGGGCTTAGGGGTTAGGGGAATAGGGGCTTAGGGGTTAGAGGTTAGGGGAATAATGAGATAGTGGTTAAGGGGTTAGGAATTGGGGGCTTAGGGGTTAAGGGGTTATGGATTGAGAGCTTAGGGGTTAGGAGATTTAGTAGCATTTATGGGTTGGGGGAATAATGAGTTAGTTGTTAAATGGGTTATGGGTTAAGGGAATATTATGCATTTAGAGGTTAAGGGGTTAATATTATGCATTTAGAGGTTTATGGTTTAGGGGGTTAAATGGGTTAGGGGTTGGGAATTAGGGTTTAATGGGTTAGGGGTTAAGGAGTTATAGGTTTAGGGTTTAGGGGGTTAAATGGGTTAGGGGTTTAGGGGATTTAGAAGTTAAGGATTTTAGGGGTTAGAAGTTAGGGGCTAATGGGGTTAGGTTTTACGGGGTTAGATGGGTTAGGGGTCGAGAATTAGGGTTTAAGGGGTTAGGGTTAAGGGTTTAAAGGTTTAGGGTTTAAGGGGTTAGGGGTTAAGGGTTTATAGGTTTAGGGTTTAGGGGGTTAAATGGGTTAGGGGTTTACTAGGGGTTTAGGGGGTTAAATGGGTTAGGGGTGAAGGGTTTAGGGGTTATGGGTTAAGGGTTTAGAGGTTTATGGTTTAGGGGTTAAATGGGTTAGGGGTTGGGAATTAGTGTTTAAGGGGTTAGGGGTTAAGATGCTAGTTTCATTTGTCTCTGTTTGTGCACAATAGTTGATTATTCTTTGCGTCTCAATGCAACAATTTTGTAAGTATTGTTGCTTGTTGCCATGTTCTTTATTTATTAATTTATAGTATTTGTTAGCCATTGCTTTACATTTATTGATGAAAATTTCTATTGCAATCAAACCAAATGTATGTTCAATCTCCAGTTTCAAACTCAGCCACAGCGTTGTCACATAATTTAAGTCCGTAGAATGGTTATCTAATGAAGTCTTAATTACTAGACTGCACCTCATGACTACTCCAGAAAATCTTAAGTTTGAGTGTCCCACATTCATGAGAAATTTGGCTCTTATACTCTTGCTCCACCTGACTCTGTCTGGAAATACCCTTGTTTATTACAAAGACATCCTAATGTTTTCGACCTTATCCCTTAATATACCAAGGAAAAATATGTGACTGAGAGGAATGGAAAGCACTACAAAGTTGAAGAGAGTACAAAATACTAAGATGGTTTCAAGGATAAGCTTGAAGAATGTAGCAGTGTTGAAACAACTAAAATTTTTCCCAAACAAATAGTTGATAATGTGAAACCTTCTTCTGTACCAGTCAAGCAAGACTACATTCATGTGAGAGTAAGAAGAGGCCAAGCGACTGATAGGCATAGCCTGGAAGATAGGGTATGGTTCCCTACTTTTGATGAAATATTTGATCTACATTTTGTCTATCGAATATTAACCATTTTAACCTTGCCAACAAGGCGGAATTAACCCAATCGTAGGTCCCAATATGTCATGATATATATTAACTCTAGATATATATGAGAAGGAATAATTAAGACATAGATAGATAAAGGTGGCGAGACAAGGGGAGTCATAAGGGAGAGATGGAGATAAATTGAAGGAGAGGGGAGAGAAGGAATGGAGAGAGAGAGAGTGAGAGGAGTGAGAGAGGTAGATAAGGGTAAGAGATGGAGATAGTGACACAAAGATGGAAGGGGGGCAGAAAGAAGGTTAGAGGGAGGGATATAGTGAGAGGATTGGAGGGTAGAGAGAGAGAGAGGGAGAGAGAGAGGGGGGAAGAGAGAGCGAGGTAGGAGAGAAAGGGAGAGAGAATAAGGACAAGAGATAGGACTTAAGAGAGAGGAACCAGTATCATAGAAGAAAGAATATGTGACCAAATTACTCTATATGGAGATGGGAGATAGGGGCACCCTACCTACCTACTAAATGTCTAAACCAAATGTGGTGTAAATGTCTGTAATGGTGGTTGATTATACGAGGAGAGGATTTTATGAGGAGGCACTGTATTTTTAATGTGATATGCAAAAAACAAGTACCAAACCTAACCATTTCCAACGACCACACATATACGACAGTGTGAATATAAAGGGAGTGTGAATTGAGATTGCTAAGTATTGCTTCTATAAAATAAAATAAAATACCAATTAAGTAAAAAGCAGATATAAACTGAAATATACAAGAAATGATTTTTGTATTATAGTAGAATGAAATGGAAGAGATGAGTTGTGATGCAAAAATATGAAAATACTATTGAAAACAAGAGAATACCCTTAGATAATTAAAAAAATCCTAACAACATGACTGAAATTTATTATCTTCCTATCAAAATTTCAGTTTTGTTCGAGCAGAAATTGAAGGATGTAAATTCAAGAGTGCAAACACAGCATGTGCAATGGATTAAAACAACAAATATATTAGGCCCACTCTATACAAATCTGAAATATGAGAATTCAGGATAAAAAGAGCAAGCTCCAACAAAAATTGCATAGAAGTCTTTATTACTCAAATAGAAGAATGTCACAGCAAGTTGTCATCTCACAAAAGCTCCTACTACAACCTACAAGCTAACAGTACTCACTCTTATTATCTATTTCTACAAATGTCTAACTAGTGTGCCCATCCTTTTCATTTATAAGTTAAGAAAAGGTGTTGTTAGAAAACAGGCTAATGATAGCGTTAGTGGTGCATCTCCCTTGAGCATGAGCAACTCCCTCATAACTTTGCCTTGTATGCAAGGCTTTTCTTTTAGAGTAGTGCATTATCATAGCAGATATAACTCCTCTCCTGAAGGTGCCTCATTCCATAAGTGTGCACTCATGAATGCACCTAAGATGATGGTGTTAATCTCCTCAACTAGTGTGCTATACTTGGTGGGTGTTACCCAACAAACTAATTCGTCTATCCTCGAAGGTGTCGTTATAAGCTTGCAGCTGTATTTAAGAATATTTCTGACTAGTGTACCACAATATAGCTCTGCAATCTTGGTGTTGCTCAACTTCTAAAGGCTGAGGTCAAACCAAATCGGACCAACTAGGTAATCTAACACTCTTGAGAATTTTTTTTTTCCAATAACCCAAGATTCTCCCCCAACTTGTAAAACTTCCCCTTTGTTAGGAGCTTTGTCAAACTAATAACCATATTCAACTTTGTCAGAATGTGGTCCAACACTACTAACTCCCTAATGAACTTGGAATCTTAGGAAATTGTATTGAATATCAATGTGTTTGAAATGGTCATGACACATTGGATTTTCATAGAGCTTGATGTAACTTTGATTCTCACAAGAGACAATATTGGGCTACAACAACTAATTGGTTGACTCTACAATCAAGTTGCAAATATAGATAGCTTCATAATAAGTATATGAAACTGCCATATACTTTGCTTTAGTGGAACTGAATGCAATTGTTGCTTTATTCTTGTTGATTTAATAAAAATGATTTATAAAATGATAATAATGATATTTAAAATTAGCCTTATGATGGTCTATTTATACACATTGATTGTTCATGAGGTGTAGGGGTATGTTTATAACATCACTGCCCTTGAAAGCTTTGTCTCGAAAGCACAGTTATTAGAATTTTCTTTATTTAAGAAAATTTTTGCGGTAGAATGAAGTTTATCAGATATCTATTTATACTTTGTAGAGGTTTGACTTTGTTTGTCCTTTGAGTGTTGGTGAGGTTTATTTGTATTTTCTGCATCATAGTCTAAAGTATTTTGACCTGATTGTTTAACATGAAAGCTTTATGCTTATTGGAAATATATTTTAAATACCTGCATGATCAAGAAACTATTATGGTTAATTAAATTACTAATTAGGTATTATAGAAAGAGGATGATGTTGAGAGGGCTTGCCTAGGTGACTCTGGGAGCAACCCGGAGGTGGTCAGAAAAAGCTCTTCTAAGTTACAAATATGAAGAGAAAAAACTGGTGATGTATATGTGTTTGCTCCACCTGGGCTGTATGGAAAATCTTGGCAGAGAGTGTTTACCTTTCCGTGTCTTCAAGAAAGTAGGTTGTCTGGTCATAGAATAAGATCACTACATGTAGGTGATGGTTCTGTAGTAAGTTCTCAACCTTATCTTCAGAATGGCTAACAGAGAGGATCAGGTTTGAATACAGGATATAATTTGATGAATTTGGAGATTTAGAGTTAAAGAAAAAATTGTGGTGATGTTTGGATGGGTGCTAATTTGTAGGGTTTTCTTTTTTTATAATTTTCTTTGTTGTGCTTTCTACCATGCTACCTAGTTTCTTTCCTATTTCCCTAGCATTTTAACTTTTTCGATGTCTATCTATCTATTGTTTCTTGCCCCATTTGAGATGTCATCCTTATTTGGTAGGTGTTTTCTTCAATATAGTGTGAATATTTTTCCATCACACAGCTTCTGTGGGGTTTTTCTACGCAAATAGCTTGTAAGGCCCATTCATCAGGGTATTTGATGAAATAAAATGATTATCGATGATCACCAACTAATGGTACCTGCAGAGATTTACTCTAACAATTCTACATTTTTCTTATGCCAACAATTAGTCAACATTTTAACCTCATGAATTAGTCTCCTTTGTTCTCTTAACTGATTCTATAAGCACTTATTGTTGTTTTCAAAGATTTTACTCTCTAGTCCCATTGAGTTATTTCAGTTATTTGTGGACATTGATATATTTTCATTTCATTTCTTCAAATTTTCTAACTGTTATGTGTTTCCTTTGGCCAGTGCCTTCTTTCTTACCTATGTTTTTTCTGCTTAAGCATTCCAGCCAGCTAGAGCAACAGGGGCAACAGGAGCCACGCAGTCCATCTAGAGCCCAGCAGGGGCAGCATGAGCCACACAGGGCTGACGCAGGCCCAATCAGGGCAGTGCAGGGGTAGTGTAAGCCCTTCAGGTGTGACGTAGGCCCTTACTGAGCAGCGCAGAGGCCAACGCGGGCCAATTAGGCTGAAGTAAAGGGATTCAGAGCAGCGTATTACTGCCGTTTTTATTTCTCTATTAGGTGAACCAATTTTGGTGCCCAGGATTGTTGCACTTAGATTCTGCATAATAATGAAAACCCTCCAGAGCTATTTGCACTGGTTTTCCCACATTGGGTTTTTTTCCGGGGATAGTTGTCCAGAAAATCGGTGTGTCACTTTGTCTATGAGCATGTTATTCAGTATTTGATTTGTATGTGTAGGTTGCTAGTTGTATTTACTATTTACTTCGATAAGATATTGAATATTTCAGAAATTAACTTGTAACTTAATTCAAGTAGGAGAAGTAAATCAAGATAATGCAATATGGTTTCTTAGATTAATAAATTTTCACATTCCCTAGGTCTAGCTCCATTAGGTCACCTAGGGCAACATTTTCCTAGAAATCTAGCTAGAAGAAAACTTCTATCTCCTAGAGGTAGCTACGTTGCTGGGTGCCTTCACTCTCCTTAGAACTTGGGTCAATTCCGACGGTGGAATATCCGGATACCTCAAGCCCTAGCTCTAGGATAAATTTTTGCCTAGGTGTTCCCAAGGATAGAACCTAGTAGGATAAATTTGACCTATCAAAGTAAAAACGCTTGTCTGATCCTTTCCCATCACCTTGTCTAGGATAGGAACATAATTGGTTACTAAATTCCATCCCCGAACCTGGGTTGGGTCCACTTGGCCCCGTGTGGTCCCATTTGGTGTCAAAGGCCTTTCATCAAGGACCATTTGGGAGTCCAAGTTCCCAAAAAATTTTAGGGATGGAGAACTTCCTTCATAAGTCTTATTCTTCTCCCTCAACCCTTCAATCCCCCTCCTCTCTCCCTAAAAGATAATTTCCTTGCTTGAAAGGAAAGAAAGTCCCACTCTTTATTTTATCTTAGGGAAAGGGTTTCGAGGGTCACTTCTGACCTATTCATTGACCTATACTCTACAAGTGACTTCATAAACTATCGGGACACCACCCATCAGTGAAGTCCGTGAAGAGCAAGGAGCCTTAGCTGTGGTGAAAATGGGCTAAGCCTCCATCATTTCCCTTGTCCTAGCAGTTGCCCTCTTAGGAACCCCTTTTAGATCCACTACTAGTTTGAGTGGTAACAAGTTGTTCAAAATTCCATTTGTAAAAAACTCTTTGGTGTGCCCACTTTTTCCATACTACAACTCCAAGATGAGAAGTCCAGGGCTATGGAGGCTGCCCTTCTTCTCACTGAATCAATCCTCTACAATATAGTGAACTAAGGCTAGTTGGTTGGCCCACTTGATTATTACTTTAGTCCTTCAAAGTCTGCACATCCTTAGGCCCTATACACCCACCCTTTTACCAATTTCATTGTCCTTCACCAGAACAAGAGTTAGGGCTCTTCTTTGATAGTAACCTAACAACCCTCCAACTATACTTGGCCTACCATCAATCTACCCAACCACAGTCAATTATTTTTATTGATCTAGGGCCCACAATATTGTCTTCATCCAGGGCTCTTCAAATCTGCCACCTAACAATGGTTTGAGTCCTCTCAAGATCACTATTCTTGTTTATCGACAATTTTATCTTTGCTGTCCAATCTATGAACAAATATGAACTACTCCTCTTATCATAATTCTAACAATCTGTAGATGACTAAAATAGGGTCACAAATCAGCCACTAACAGTCCATTTACTAATTTTTTATAGGTTTCTTCATATCTTTGTCTAAAACTCTATGGAAAGTCCACCAAAATCAACTCCTCTACATGTCATTCCATTCTTCACATGGCACATTTCTTTTGCATGCTCAATCTTCTGCTCTGGTTCCACCCTCCTTTGGATCTATTGTCTCCACACATACCGAATCTGCAAACCATCTTCCAGATCTGTAGTCTTTATTTCATAAATAAACCTCGCTCTAAGGGTCACAACCCATATTCTTCTACGCAAATTTGTCATAGTCTTAAGGTCATACCTTATGAACTAAACATGCTAGGAAACTATCCTAACTAGGGCATTATATTTATGTACTTCTAATTGTTGTAGAAAAAACCCTATCCACACATAGAAAAAACACAACTCTTACCTCCATAAGAGACTCGACCTAGCTCATATAGATCCATAGATTCTGGGCATTTCTTTGACTGAATCTTGACATGAACTTCAGATCTCAATTTCGACCCTCAAACTAGGGTTAACTCAATCAATATTACGCCTGCGTCAACTTCTATTATGGCTCTAAATTATAGTGCAAGCCCTCCTCCATTTATGTTGGTCTTTATCACAGACCTTGTGGCCTACTAACCACCACAAGGCAAGATGGTATCAATCATCTCTTCTATTTCATGTAGAAAATATAACCAATGGGATTCAATCTGATCTTGTAATCATGTAGTAAAACAAGATACAGAATCCTCCCTACAATTTGTGGAAACAAAACACCATCGCACAATCACATATAAGTAAGAGAAACAAGTTATCAATCACACAACACAAGATGTATCTGGGGAAGCAACTGCTCAAAACACTTTATCTCTATTTTGTATTAAGTCAAGGAATCATGAAACAAAACAATGCTTAAGCTCTCTTGAGATTCTCCAACACTTTGCCAATTGTCTCCTGTTGATCTAGGAAAAATCGGTCTAGTACTTAGCCAATTCTCAGCCTTCCTTCAACTTATCTTGCTCACGCAATTCCTATGGAATTATCTCCATATTAATTAGAAAAATCAACCTTCCCCAATTGCGCAATCCATCATAGCATCCCAATGACTTTATAATTGCATGTGGGAAATTTTCTATAAATACAATTGATAGTTATGTTCCTCTGAACTTTGTTACAATAAGGATCAAGGGTCTTTTTATTATTTAAAATAAGATAAAACCCTAAACAACCAAAACCCTATCCTGAGGAGATGTAACACCAAGAGTTTATGGGCCCCGTTGGGGTTAGTTGGGCAGCCAAATTCTCGAGGTTGTAACTTGGTCATATGATCTTCGTTTGACACACATGATACCTCGTTAGAAATATCTCTCCGAGGACTACAACTGCTAATACGATTTCTATGAAATCACCAAACCTTTCATGCCCAAAAAACATCATTTGGGGCCTCAAAATGGCTTCGAAAGTTCAGGACCCGAAAAACTGACAAAAATAGTAAATTGTGCTATAATTAAGGAAACTGAAAAACTGAAATAGACGATGGTGAGGGCCCAAGTGGAGTAGGCAGGTGGCCACCAATATCCACCTCGATCACCTTAAATCGAATTTCTTGAGCTAACTTAATCATCATGACTTATTTAATTGACACAAGTTGTTATGAGATGAAATTACAATTTATTGTCCAATTTATTTAAGGGAAAAATAAATTAGACGCCTCACATTCCTCACTCCTAGTACATCAAAATTCCTCACTAGTGTGGGTACATTTTTTTTTGTCCTTTCTAGTCGCCAATTTCACTATTTCTTGTTGCAAATTGCAACACTCCCTCACAAAAAGAAAGGAATTCAATCTATCCCCATCCGGTACCTTTGGAATGTTCTGCATGCTACACTTCTCTAGTGTTGTTTTCACCTACAAATCCTGAAACTGAATAGCCTATGAACAACTGAATCAGTATAATGCATCTTTCATCAGAGTCTTCTGACTGCTGCTAGCTACTACACCTGTCTAGTACTGGATTCTCTGCACTGCTGCTGACATCTGCATCTGTTCCCTTTGAAATGTTGCTAACTCTATTTGTGCTTCGGTATTTGACATCTGTCACTCTGATTTCTGTCTTGCTGACATATGACTACATCAATCTAACTGATCCTTCCTACTACTACTGTACTGTGGGCTCCTTGTAGACGAGTTCGATCCATGAGACATGCCATCTCAATGGACCTTGCCCAAATTTATTATCTTGGGATTATGTCTACACATAACCCCACCTTACACCTCGAGGTATGGCTGCTCCCTCTTCCCATCTGGCTTGAAATTTCTCCCTCATGAAGGTCTTTGCTTGAGTGGACGCTTCCACTTGGTCTCCTCTCTGCTTCTCCAATTGTGGCAGCTACTCCACAAGCTTCTGAGACTGCTTCTCATGAGGATGCATGCTGAGAGGTAATTTATGCTCCCTGTAAACCACCAATTTTATGACTTTTTCCTTTGTCCTCAAAGCTTTGCATGTATCTAGTAACTCAAGTGCATATAGGTTTTTTACTCGCGCACAGTGTAATTTTCCCGAAG
Organism: Pinus albicaulis; assembly: GCA_034641835.2. Lineage (NCBI taxonomy): Eukaryota > Viridiplantae > Streptophyta > Pinopsida > Pinales > Pinaceae > Pinus > Pinus albicaulis. The sequence continues at coordinate 1,167,264,128 of CM076578.1, forward strand.
TTACAAAAAGTTTCTAAAAAAGAGTTGATTTTAAATCGATGATATCTCCCTCATCTGAGCTCCGATTTGACCGATTTTTTTTTTCCATTTGGGTATAGTTTTACAAGGAATCCAAATATTCTATTTGTTTTTGAAAATTTTGCACCAAAATCTTCAGATATTCTCTACAAAATATCCACCCAAAAAATTCCTGCTCTGATACCATGTAGAAAATCTAACCAACAAGATTTAATCTGATCCTATAATCTTCTAAAACAAGATATTGAATCCTTCCTACAATTTACGAAAACAAAAATCGATTGCACAATCACATATAAGTATGAGAAATAAATTATCAATCGCACAACAACATGATGTATTTGGGGAAAGTAACTAATCAAAACCCCTCTATATCTATTGTGTATTAAGTCAAGGAATCATGAAACAATACAATGCTTAATCTCTCATGAGATTCTCCAGCACTCTGTCAATTTTCTCCCGTTGATCTAGGCAAACCCGGTCTAGTACTTAGCCAATTTTCATCCCTACCAGCTCACTTGCTCATGCAATTCCTAGAATTAACACCTTATTAATTAGGAAAACTGGCTTCTTCCTTGATCGCGCAATCCATCATGGCATCCCAATGACTTTATAATTGCACATGATAAATTTTATCCGAATACAAAATATTAGTTATGTTCCCTTTAACCTCTCGTCTCAACCTGGGTCTCCACTGGACTCGACATGCATGCAACTATTAGTAGTGAATTATCAATTTTCCCATCGATTCATTGTGAATCTCTTTAATTTAATTCACTAGACCTCTCACTAGCTCATCACTCAATTAGAACTAGTTAAACTAATTTTAACTCATTTAATTGAGTTAATTACACTTGCACCCCACTAATGCATCAACTTCAACTGGACCCCAAAAATATTAGAATCCCTCCAGATGCCTCATCTTAGACCCTCAAGTACTTGAATTTCTTGAGCTAACTTGGTCATCATGATTTAATTAACTGACACAAGTTGTTATGAGATGAAATTATAGTTTATTGTCCAATTTACTTAAGGGAAAAATAAATTAGATGCCCCACATTCCTCACTCTTGGTGCATCAAAATTCCTCACCAGTATGGGTGCATTTTTTTTTTGTCCTTTCCGGTTTCCAATCTCACTATTTCTTGTTGCAAATTTCAATATTTCAGAATTTGATGCAGCCTTCACACAAAGACACCATTAAAATCACATGCCGAGATTCTCATGAGAAACCTCTCTTAAGCTCGATCTTCTAGAAGAGAACCAACAATATGCCATCCTACTTCCTAGCACAAACTGACCATTAAGGTATGCAACATTCTTTTGAAGCCTCACATGATGATCTTACCGAGGATGATCGCACCTCCTTTTAGCAACCATTACTCACGCCTCGTACTCGACCTACTTTTAGACTACATCTTCTTCACCCCCTCGATGTGCCGTATACAATACACACAAACATGCTAAGATGTGCCAAGTGATAAGGCGCGAAGATGTGCAAGGGTGTGTCAATGTGTGCTGTGGACTCGTTAAGACAACAAAAGGGAGAAAAAGTTAAACCACAGAAATGAACACATAAGAGGGTTAATAAGTCATCAATTTACTTTTCAAGAGGGGTATGTTAGTACACCCAATACTCAACAACAATAGGCATAAGTGCAAAGTCTTAGTAATATTCTAAGTGCCAAGTATTCTTTGTTGCTTCTAATCTACTTTCAGTTAGCTGATCATCACAAATAAATTTAATATTAAACCATGCTAATCATACCAAGGCATCTCAAAATATCTACACATGCTAGACTTTCCAAGCACCAATATGTGTTAGGGACTAGTGTTATGCATGTTATGAAGTGGAAGGGAATGTTGAAGAGTGCTAAGGTGTGCTAGAGAGTGATAATGCATGTTTATGAATGTTAAGGAGTACTAGGAAAAAACATTAAGGGAGCACTAGGTAAAAATTCATGGAAGTTAATGAATACGAGGAATGTGTATTGCGAGAGACTAGTGTTAATGGTCAGTGTTAGTTGTCATGCTAAGGAGGGAGTGACAAGGTATGCTAAGCATTGGTAAGGCATGCTAGGTAATATCAAGGCATGTTAAGAATTCCCAAAGTGTGCTTGGGAGTTACAGGGTGTGCTAATTATATCATGTGCCAATTAATAGTGCCAATATATGCCAATACATGCTAGGTGATAAGGATGTGGTGCAGGGTGCCAGGATATGTCAATATGTGTCAAGGAAACAAAAGGAAGAACCAATAAGAGGGTTAATAAGTTAGGACTTTATCTTTTTGAAAAGGAGCATGCTAGGCACACTAATAATAGGTCCTAATACATGCCAAGTGGCATTGTGTGCCAAGTCCTAATGTATGTCAACGTATTCAACCAAGGTGTTCCAGGGCATGCTAGGGACTACATGCATGCAAACACATGCTAGGAGAGTTCTATGTTGTCCTAGCACATGCCACCATGTGCTTGGGTGTCAGTACCATGACAAAATGTTCTAGGTAGAAATATGTTCCAAGACATGTGAGGTGCTAAGAAATGTTAGTGTGTGCCAAATCATTAATTTAAGGTGTACCCGGATTGTTGAGGAGTGTTAGGTATTTCTCATTAATAGAATTGATAGAGCTTGATTATGTATTAAATAATATATTTCCTACACACACTAGTGGGACTTTATCTAAAGGGAATTTTCTAGATAATAAAATTAATAGATATGAATCATGTGTTGAATAATAGGAAAACTATATTCGACTAGTCATTACTTGAGGGAAATGATACACACTAATTAATTCTTAAAAAATTGATTGATTCTAACCACTATGGCCTTGGACATATTATAAAAAAGACTCCACAATAATGGTATTAAATCATTATCTTTTGACAAAAAAATATATTAACAAGCACATAACGTCATCAAACACTCATTGGAATGATCAATGATGATGAACATGTTTTGACTGTCACCAAAAGTAACAAAAAGAGCATCGGTGAGGGTCATTAAAGGTTCGTCACTAGAAGTGTCACGAAAGAGAGAATTAGTGATGGTCTCCTAACAACCTTTCACCAAAAGTTAAATGTCTTTGGTGATGGACTATAAAGGACCATCACCATATACACTTATGTTGACGGTTTTTAGGTGATAACATACAGACATTTTTTGACCGTCACCAAAAGTAACAAAAATAGCATTGGTGAGGGTCATTAAAAGTTCGTCACTAGAAGTGTCACCAAAGAGAGAATTAGTGATGGGCTTTTAAGAACCCTCACCAAAAGTGTCATTGAAAATGTCTTTGGTGACGGACCATAAAGGACCATCACTATATACACTTATAGTGATGGTTTTTTAATGACCGTCACCATATGTGACATTGGTGATGGACCTTAAAAGTCCATCACAAGCATGACCCTCACCAATGTTATTTTTTCTTGTAGTGTGGGGAGGATAGAGATCATGGAGGACATGCTCAATTTTCAGAAGGAATCATTTGCCTTCCCCAAACTTGTGAGGATATTGATGCAGCACACCAGTGGTTGAGCAACCACAATGTTTATCAGTCTCTATGGCAGTGGAGCACTAAGATGCGCTGGTTGCACTTGAGGGACCATTGTCCTTCTCATTTGTTACACATGGAAGCAAGCATGATGCTCCTATTTGCTCCCTATGATTCTATTGTTCATGCCTTTATGAGGAGCAGGATTGAGGAGGAGACACACAGGATGGATGTGTCCATTGAGGGGGTATTCCCTCACATCTTTTGCACTACATGTTCTAATGTGAACATGATCAATGATATGGCCACTACAGCAGCAACAATGTTTTATTATGAGGTGAGCCATATGATGGGTATGAGACCATATGAGGATGATTCCCAACTCATCACAGATGGAGATGTTTGGGCCAGCATGTCTTGCAGCGTTGGCGGAGAGATCTTGAGAGGTCCAGCCTTCTTCTTACTAGTGGATGACAGTTTTTCTAAGTTGCCTAGTTGGGAGGTGACTCAATTTGCATGGCACATAGCTTGGGGATGGATGGACCATATGGGGGAGAAAATTCCCATTATATTTCCGACTCCATTCCTCAAGGGGGAGCCTCTAGACACCACTTGCTATCTTCTTGAGCATTATACCTTACATGATGATGGCTTTACAACTACTTGCATGCTAAGGAGGAGCATTGTGGAGGATTGGATTGATGAGACATCATCACTGCACTTGGAGGAGGTCATCATACAAGGATACTACAAGAAGAGGAGAAGAAGGCACAATCTATCCTTTCACTTGCTTTAGGGCAGGCAATCTTTGGGAGGGGAGGACTATAATGTTCCAAATTTTTGCAAAAAAATTGGAACATTAATTTTTGCTCATATTATCTAGCTAATAAATAAAATGGGTAAGGAGACCCATTTGCATAAATAAAATTCCACATGAAGTGAGAATGGATCCATGGAGTAGCCATTTTTGCACCTCCTAGTGTGAAAAGGGGGCAAACACATGAGGATGAGGCCATGTTGACCAAGTCAACAGTGCAGCTTGAGAGGGTGTAGCTTGCTTGGGAAGTCAGCACAGTTAGAAAGGAGGAAAATTTTAGAGGATGGAAACCCTAATTGGGTGGGGTCCATGGAATAGAGGAACCATTTTGCATATAAGGAGGATGAGGAAGCCATAGAGAGCATCATTGAAGATTTGGACTTAGATTCTATTTGCAATCTCCAGCTGTTCAACTGAATTGCAGTGCCTTTGGCACAAGGGATTCCTGTTTAGGAGTTCCTCTCCTCTCTTGAGTAGCTCAAGGAGGATTGCTCTTCATTTCTCCATATTCAGGCATTTGGCCATAGCCACTTATTCATCTTGTAGGTTTTAAACCTGAACAAAAATTATCTACAAATGAATCTTATAACAAAAAATAAACAATAGCGAGAGCATAAAACATAAAACAGATAAACACAGAGATTTTCCCCTGGATCCCAAATCGGGACGACCAGCTTGATTTTTTCATTATATTCCTTTTAGTGTTACAACACATATATATACATGCCGAAGCATACATAAACCCCAATCCAGTAACCCTGGATTAGAACATAACCGTAGTTCCCTTGACCGGATCTACAAAATACCAGGGGTCGAAAAACAACCATCGTACCCCAAAAACCATGTGCAAACTCATGCAAAAAACATGGGTGGGTCTGCCTATGAGTGGGACTGCATACCAAAAAAAAATTTCGCTGGAGTGCTGTCCCAGACCCTGATAGGGGGGGCTGCCACCCCCCCTGTGACCCCCCTGCTGCACCCGGTGCAACGTACAGTGCATGGGGCTAGTCGTGGAAAGAATATAACACATACCCAAAATTCTCCCACTTGTTGTTTTCTTTCCACAGGGGGCCACAAGAGCACTTAGTCATTGGGCCAATTCTTCAACACCCATTATTTCCCTACACCAAGAGAAATTTTGAGTGCTCACAGACTTCGTCAATGCATCTGCAACATTCTTCAAAGTGTCCACCTTTACCAGCAACACCCTTTTAGCCTCAACCATATCTCTAACAAAGCGATATTGAACATCAATGTGCTTTGTCTTTGAATGATAAGAAGGGTTCTTAGCGAAGAAAATTTCACTTTGGCTATCACAGTCTATCCTTATAGCTTGCTATACCAACCCCATAATTGAACACAATCTCTGCAACCAAACTGCTTCCTTGCTTGCATGAGTGGCTACTATGTATTCTGCCTCTGTAGTTGAAAGAGCCACTACAGACTGCCTTTTACTCATCCAACTGACTACCCCTCCAAATAGGTTAAACACATACCCACTTGTAGATCTTCTTTGGTCCAGATCTCTAGCCCAGTCTGCATCAACAAAACCATGAATGTCCAACATTCTTTCTAATCCTGGTCTTCCTTGGTAGCACAAGCCATAATCACTAGTGCCACGTAAATATCTGAAAACCTGCTTCACTGCTATCCAATGCTCCTTCCCTGGGTTTGACATAAACCTGCTCAATACTCCCACTGCATGTGCAATGTCTGGTCTAGTACAGACCATTGCATACATCAGGCTACCCACTGCACTTGCATATGGAACACGGAACATATCCTCCTCTTCTTCTTGTGTCTTGGGACACTGTTCAGCAGACAGCTTTACACCTACAGGAATAGGAACATTCACCGGTTTACTATCCTGCATATTGAACCTCTGAAATATAGTCTCGACATACTTCCTCTGGTTTAACCAGAGCTTCCTCTTTGCCCGATCTCTCTTAATTTCCATGCCCAAAATATAGTTTGCAGCACCAAGATCCTTCATGTCGAATTTGGAGAACAACTGGGTCTTCAAATCTTGGATAATTTCTTTGTTATTTCCAATCAACAACATATCATCCACATACAAGACCAAATAAATAACACGGTCACCAATTAATTTAAAATAAACACAGTGATCCTCCTTGCTTCTGGTGAAGCCAAGTCCCCGTATATAGGTGTCAAATTTCTGATACCACATCCTTGGTGACTGTTTTAACCCATACAAAGACTTCTTCAACCTGCATACCAGTTCTTTCTTACCCTTCACCATAAAGCGTTCAGGTTGCTTCATGTAGATCTCCTCTTCTAGATCCCCGTGAAGAAATTTTGTCTTCACATCCATCTGTTCTATCTCAAAATCAAATTCCTTCTTGCAGAACTCCCCACCATTATCTATCCTCAGTGCCTTTATCTTCTTCTCTGTCTGGTTTTCCACTAGAGCCTTAAATTCTTTAAATATGTTAAAGACTTTAGATTTCTTCCTCAAGAAATATATCCACGTATTCCTTGAGAATTCATCTATGAATGAAACATAGTACACAGACTTTCCCAGTGATGGAACTGACACAGGTCCAAACCCATCACTGTGCACAAGTTCTAATATCTTGTTCGCCCTCTTAGCACCAGGATGAAAAATCACACAATTCTGCTTCCCATATACACAATGTTCACAGAAATCGAAATCCAGAGAGAAATTAGACATACCTTCTACCATACCATTTCTGTGCAGTATCTAAAGGCCCTTCTCTCCAATATGTCCAAGCCTTTGATGCCATAGCATGGTCTTTTCTCCAGACACAGCTAGGCTTTCCGTCCCACTTTCAGGGACCACAGAACTATTACACCCATCAATAACAGTGCTACCTTGTAGCTTGTACAAAGTTCCAGTCTGAACTCCCCGCATTAATACCAGTGCTCCCCGAACCATCTTGCATGCATCTTTCTCGAACACTGTTTTTACACCTGCATCATCCATCTTGCTTACAGAAATCAGATTTCTGGCCAATGCAGGAATATGTAGAACACCAGGAAGTGTTCTAATCCTTCCACCTTGCAGCTTCAGCTTGACCTTTCCACGTCCGACGATTCTGGCCTTCCTATCATCCACTAGGAAGACATCACCATCATATTTCTTATACTCGCAGAACCACTCCCTATGGGGAGTGAAGTGAAAGGATGCACCTGAGTTAATCAGACATGACTCATGATATACATGTGTATTTGAAGAAGAAGCCAAATACACATCCCCACCTTCATCTGAGGTGGTTTTTTCCTCTGCAGAAGGAGCATCATCAGATCCCTTTCCTTTCTCAGGAGCTTTAGATTTGCACTCCTTTTTGTAGTGCCCTTCCTTTCCGCATTTCCAGCATACCTTTACAAACTTTCCAGGAGATTTAGATCTCCCTATAGATTTGGATCTCCCACTTGAAAACTTATTCTTGTTTCTATTTTGGGACCTTCCTCGTACAGATACGGCATCTCCATTCTGGCCCTCCATATTTCTCCGTCTCATTTCCTCTGATAGCAAGGCTGAGACAATGTCATCAAAATTCAAGGTAGTTTTATTGCTACCTATTGCAATAACCAGACTATCCCACGAGTCTGGTAGAGAACAAAACAAACTAATGCACTTATCTTCATCTGAGATTTTAATATCAATAGATGACAGCTGACTTACCACAGTATTGAAGGCGTTTAGATGCTCTGTCACCAAGTCTCCATCCTTCATCCTCAGGTTATATAGATTTTTCCGCAGGAACAACTTATTCACCAGAGACTTAGATTGGTACAAAGTCCCAAGTTTTTCCCAAATATTCTTCGTTGTAGCTTCCCCAGATACATTCAACAATACTGAATCTAAGACACACAACCGTATTGTGCTCTTAGCCTTCCGATCCAGTTTCCTCCAGTCTTCATCTGACATTGCCATTGGTTTAGTACCTGGATCTTCCGCGATCCATTGATATTTTTCCACCAGCAGATCCTCCATCTTGAGCTTCCACAACTCAAAACTCTGACCATTAAATTTCTTGATCTCTATCTTTCCGCCAGTCGCCATCTTCTTTCACCGCAAGAATCAATCCTGCAGATCTCCCACTGAACAGGGTCTACCTCAGGCCCGAGAAAAAAACCCTCAACAGCAAAGGCATCCCCTTGAATCCAAAACAACTCTGATACCAAATGTAGGTTTTAACCCTGAACAGAAATTATCTACACACAAATCTTATAACAAAAAATAAACAATAGCGAGAGCATAAAACATAAAACAGATAAACACAGAGATTTTCCCCTAGATCCCAAATCGGGATGACCAGCTTGATTTTTTCATTATATTACTTTTAGTGTTACAACACATATATATACATGCTGAAGCATACATAAACCCCAATCCATTAACCCTGGATTAGAACATAACTGTAGTTCCCTTGACCGGATCTACAAAATACCAGGGGTCGAAAACCAACCATCGTACCCCAAAAACCATGTGCAAACTCATGCACAAAACATGGGTGGGTTCGCCTATGAGTGGGACCACATACCAAAAAAATATTTCACCGGGGCGCTGCCGTGGACCCCGACAGGGGGGGCTGTTGCCCCCCCTGTGACCCCCCTGTTGCGCCCGGCGCAATGTACAGTGCGTGGGGCTACACATGGAAAGAATATAACACATACCCAACACATCTACAATGCAGTCACTGGGTTGTGTTGCAGGTTTTGTTGTGGAGGAGATTCCACAACACCATTCCTTGGATCATTTCTCATAGGATGGAGTTCCTATTCTTTGGGAGGATCAACAAGGAGGGTTTCTAGAGCTGATTTGCATATTTTGGCAGAAGGCCAAGCTTCTCCCACCTTCATCAGCATAGTCCCTTCCATAGATTGCATTATCTCAGAGTTTTTCTGCAGTGGGGGTTTGCTCCACCATTTTGGAGGAAGAGAGTTCTTGTGTCGGGATCAGCCTTGCACTTAAGGAATCCATTGGAGGAGGTTGTTTCAGTTTGCATGCCATATTCATTCTCCTCATTATATTGTATATTTTGAGTTGCTGCAGCTACCCAACAACTTCGGCATTATTGTATTTTCATATTTTGTACATGTATTGCAGCCAATCCTTCAAAGGATTGTGTATTAGTGTTATAATAGTGTTTTCAGTGGTTGAGAGCATGCTCCCCCTCATTTATTGAGCTATTATTGGAATATCATTTCATTACCATTTTACATGTTGCAGTGTCTCCATTGGACTTCGCAGTCATAGCTAGAGTTCACTTGTGTAGCTGTGTTTATCTCATGATTATTGTATTTCTGCCTTGAGGATTGGCATTGTTCATCTTGAGCATAATTTCCCTCAAGATTTTTTATACATTTTCAACTGCTATTATTATAATGAAATGGCTATGAGTTCTCCAGCATTTTATGAAGTTTGAGCAAGTTACTCTTCATGCTTATGTTTTGCATATTGCTGTAGCTCATTCCCTTGAGCAAGATCTTCCTAAGGAAGAAATATTTCCATAGCTATAGGCAGAGCTTGAGGAAGGGCCAGATAGCCTCCGGTTCTCATCCTCTCTTTAGAGGTGAAATAACTGGTAAAAGCCCTCTCAGTGAATCTCTGACATAGCCTTGTTCATATTTCTGACAAAGGAACATTTCAGCGGTGAAATAGCTGCTGATTTCCATTTCGGGATATTACAGAGGGTGGGATTCCCACTTGGGAACACCCTCGTGCTAAACAGCACTGCAGTCTCCGCTAAATAGTTGAAGAGAGCCAAAATTCATAACAGACCATAAACAAATAATACTAAAAAACATGCTTTCCATGGCTTCCATTCCCTTCCTTATATGCTTGGTGAGATTCCTCACCTTGGGCCTCAATAATTAAAGCCAATACTTCCATGCAAAGACTCTCCCTCCAGAATTTTGTTGTCTCTCATTGATTATCCACTCCCTCCATACCAGCGTTGTTGATTTGGTCAAACATGACCCATTCCACATGCTTCAACCCCTATTCACACATAAGGGTGCTTTATACAACTACTTTGATGACCTCCATTCACATTAGGAGTGATTTTATTCCTACTAAGTAGATTTATGGGTCTCCCTACCTACTTATTCATATATCTAAATGAGAAAAGAAAAAATTAATATTCCAATTAGTTACATGCTTATTTTGGAATATTACATATTCCTACTTGGGAGATTGAGTTTCGTAATACAACTCCTACTCTCTTCAGGAATTCACACTTTTTTGGGCCCATGGAGAGATGCATCTCAATGCACCTTCTCAATAATTTACCCTAATTGGAGAGAGCTTCCTGGAATTCATCCCCATATGGTGTGAAATCATCCATGTAGATTTCAACAGAGTGATGGACTACCTCGGAGAAAATGCTCAGGACAACTCTTTGGAAGGTAGTTGGGGCATTGCACAACCCAAATGGTAGGACTCTATAAGCGAAGGTATCCGAAGGGCAGGTGAAAGTAGTCTTATCTTGGTCTTCATGGATGATTTAAATCTTCTTGTACCCACTAAACCCATCTAAGAAGGACAAGAACTTATTCCCTGCATGTCCATCCAGGACTTGGTCTATAAAGGGAAAAGGGAAATGGTCCTTCTTGGTGGCTTTGTTAAATTCCCGATAATCAACAAAAATTCTCCATTTTCCATTATTCTTCGGGACTAGGAAAAGAGGAGATACCCACTCACTATTTGATATAGGATAAATGAAACCTGCATCCAACAATTTCTGTAGCTCTTCCTTGATTATGTCCTTCAAAGTAGGGTTCATCCTTCTTTGGGTTTGTCGCATAGGCTTGCATCCTTCTTTGATTTAAATATGATGTCTGCATATGGAGGATACACCCCTTTTATGTCCTTGAAATCCAAATCAAATGAATTTAGGTTTTCTTTTAAAAGCTGGCATAATTGCTTTTCTTCTTCATCCAAAATTTTTGAATTGACGTTCAGAGATCTGGATGGGACAAAATCAACAACCTTGGTGGTTTCAGAGGTTGAATCGACATGGTGCACTTCCATCGAAGGTTGGATTTCAAATTCTTTGACTAGGTTTTCAAGAGGACTGTTAGCGGGGGACTGGTTTTGAATGGCATGGTCAATGAGTTTGTCTTCATCAAGTTGTCCCCCTCTAAGAACAAAATCTATGGTACACGTAGGGGTAGTGTTATATACCTCATCTTATTCATCCTCCAACCATATAGGTAGATCATGATCAATGGAAGGCTGGGCTGGAAGATATAATACCAGTTGTTTAGATAAGGGCCCATTATTAATAGTAATGTTTCTGGCTCGATAGCTAATATAAGCATTTTGAGTGGCTAACCAAGGTCTACCTAATATGAGAGGGTATCCATTGAACTTGGTTTTAAGTTGTAGAACTAGGAAATATGTAGGATACTCCCAAGAGTCAATTGTAACCATAACATCCTCAACAACTCATTTTGGAGTTACTGTGGACTAATCTGCAAGTTGTAGAACTGTTGTGGTTTTCCTCAAAGTCCCTTGGAGATTAAGTTTCAACATAGTTTCTTGGTCATGAAATTGATGGTATCCCCTATATCAATCAGAGTATTAGGGACTATGACACCATCTATGTGCACATCTACAACTAGACTGCCAAGGTCCAGGTTCTTTGGAAAGATCACCCTTCCCAACATTAAGTCGGACAGTTGTCCTACCACGTTGATGGTCGGGGTATATTTCTTCTTTCCCCTAGGTTTCTTGAAGCAATTTTCTTTGACTATCCTATTGTAAATAGGGAAATCCTTAATGACCTAGAGAATTGGTATATTTACACAATTGTTTTTCAATTTCCCCAGAAGTTCAGTCTCTTCTGGGGTGTGCTAGCTAGGATGGATCAAGCAGTCAGGAAAATGAGGCTTTTGGATCTCAGTGTTACCTTCTTCCTTTTCCTCCTCAAACTCTACAGGTGGAGATGGAGGGTGGTTGTCTGGGAGTACTCTTCCCGACCTGAAATTAATCTCCTGTATCTCCACAACATAAGCTAGATAGGATGTTTCTACATTGTAAACCTGCTGTGCATGTATGTTTTTCGGGCTCGGATTTGGCTCTGTAGGCATTTTAGGCAGCTTGGGTGGAGCAACATGAGTAATATGAGGTTGAGGTTGGGGTGGAGGAATTAGGGCAAGCGGTTGATTGTGTGTATTCCTACACCCTTGGGATGGATTGTTCTACTGAGGTTGTTGTGGAACATACTGCTGAAATGGTTGGTTCACAGGGTGAGAGTGATATGGAGGGTTGTAAGGTCATGTAGGAGGTGGAGGTGTAGGCTAGGATAGAGGAGTGGGGCTATACCAAGGTTGCATGGGTGAACTCTGATTATTGTGATAGTAAGAATAAGGTTCACCTTGCATACCTTGTTGATATGGCCTAGGGCCTTGAGGCCTTCTCTGGTTGATGAAACAGAGTTGCTTTGGCCCTACTTCTCCACCTTGATATACATATTTAGGTCTAGGTAAGGAGGGACACTTTTCTATGGAATGATTCTCTTAATAGACAAAGCAAACCTCTATGACACTTAGTGGACATTCATTTCTTGGGTGATTTTTGGTACATCTAGGGAAAAATGTAGCCAAGGCTCTTTCTACTTCCTCTTGCTTCCTTTTGATCTGCATTGTGTCCATTTGTAAAGAAAAGGTGTGCAACATATCACTCTTGAAGTCCTCCAGCGTGTTTCCAATCTCGTGTTTGATGGAGGTGGAAGAGGAAGGGGCATTGGATGTGCTTTGGCCATCTCTACCTTTCTTCCTAACTGCACTAGAATGGTTTCAGAATACAATATTGATTGTTTCATAAGGAATTTGGGAGATATATCCTCCTAATAACATCTTTAAGGTTTCTATCACCTCCTCTTCTATCCCTCAGAGAAGTATAAGTTTAAGTGATCCAAGATCAAGATTACAGTTGGCTCTCTTATAGTTTAATTGAAACCTCTCTTGATAGTCTTCTAGGGATTCATCAAGCCCTAGAGTCATCCTAAATATCTCATCCTTAGTTTCCTTGGACCTACAGTATTCTCTATATTTGTTGTTGAAGGCCTCTTGCATCTGTTCCCAGGTAGTGATTTTGTTCCCAAGTAGACCCATGAACCAGCACAAGGCTTTATCCTTAAGGGTGGATGTGAATAACTTCAATTTCTGGTCATTTGAGTTATAGTCATAGGTCCAACGGACAACATCAAATTAAAACATGAATGTGTCAGGGTCTTATGAGGTAATTCCATGAAAATGTGGAAGAGTTGAGGGGTTAATTTTTTTCATCTTAGTTTCTCCATCTACCTCTCTAATGGGAAAGGCTTCCTAGGTTTCAGTGTCAGCCATGGTTAAGATAGGTGAAGCAGGTCCCTCAGTTGAAACAAGATCTTATTCTTCCCCAATAAGTTCTTCAAAATTTTCAGAAGGCTAACCGATGGGGTGTTCAATATCATAACCATTGCAGAAGAGTGAAGGGTGACTATGTGGTGATTTGGGGGTTTTAAGTAAATAATTTCCTTGAGTATCGCTACTCCTACGAGGCATGAAAATCATATTTTTTTGTAATTTTTTCAATATTTCGGAAGCAATGTGAAAAAGAAAAGCATAAACGAATGCTAAAACAAAATCAAAGCATCTACTAGACACCTCCGTGACAACGACACCAAAAAGTGGTGAGCCCTGGTAGTACACCAATAATTTTGCAACTCCCATGGGTTGGCCTACTTCAATTTATCAACCTAGGGTTTGTACAAACTTGAAGGTGGAAGTGCTATATATACAAAAAATTCATTCTATCATGTCATCCTCTTCTGAGCTCTACGAAAGGGTGATACTTCTAGGGTTTCTAGGTGAAGTCTATCACACTTTTGGAAACAGGCCCAGGGCTACCAACGATTCAAATCCATGGCACTATCAACAAGTACAAAATTATACCATAGTAACGAAGTACATTTAACTATTATGCAATGAAGGAAATCTACTTATTAGACTATGATAAGAACTGTAAAGAAACCTACGTACCTTGCATGAAGTAAATTGATGAATTGAAATGACAGAAAGGAAACTAATATAATCACACTTAGCTGCACCAAATGGATAAACACACTCTACTTATCCTATTCTCTATCTATCATGATTTTATTCATGCAACTATTCATGACCTAACTATGCTTGAAATTGTGTTGTTTTGTAGCTAGGAGAAGGAAGTGCTAAGGTGGCTGATGGAAGGCTTGAACACATGGGGGCAAGGCTGGAGGTGTATGAGTGGTTCTTGCAAGTTTAGAAGGTGTCCATGGTGGTTTCTGGGCTTAAGGAGAGGCCCACAGGTGTTGTTCCAAGAGCTGCTATAGGTTTCCTGTTGTGCTACAGGTAAATCCTGAATTGCTACAGGAAACACACTGAGAGAAATAGGAGGCCAAAAATAGGTTGAAAAAGGGTAGGGAAGGTGGTGTGAAGGTGGATGAGGATGTGTAGGAGGTGGCCCACCCCTTGTAAAAGCTCAGATCCCTTGGGAGGCTTGTATTTCACCCCTATGGTTTTCTCACAGTGTAGGGATAAAAAATCTGGAAACAAGGATGATGGTGATTTTGATGAACAAAGGGTTGAAGGTAGATGAGAGAGGAAGCTGGAGGTGCTGGTGAAATTATCCTTGGCTATGCTACCTGTACCTACAATCAAACTACCTATTCATGCAATAAATATCGACTAATTCATGATAAATATAGTACAAAATATGACTTGAATTTGTAAAGAAAATCTATTCTAATATTAGAAATAGAGATCTACCACAAAACACTGAACATGTTCATGTAATTACAACAAATAATCTCATCTATTCCAAGAAATCATAAACTAAAAATCATTTTTGGTCTGTGGGGAAGGTATACCCTCCTCAAGCTCTATTAATAGAGGTGAGAGGGGGAGGCTTGAATTACATCTTTATGGAATTTATCACCTATTCTACAACTCATGTAAGTAGACTAAATCTACAAAAAAAGAAAAATGGAATCAAACTAAAATAATAAATGAAAATACCAATAAAATAGCTAACCATTCATAAGAAAAACTATCTAAATTCCATGAAGGGAAAGAATTATCACACAAGAGAGGCTGAGGCACATGGATTGGGCCCTAACCCACAAGCCTAGCTGTATGGAACTAGATCAGTAAGGCAAAGTCTGAATACTCATTTCATTTCAAAAAGATAGTCTCATTACATCGATGAAAGTCTTGAAAAACTAATTACAATAGCAAAGAGCCTAATGGATTTCTCCAAAATCTGAATCCTAATGAGCTTTTTCTCAACTCTATTTAACCTAAAGGGTAGCTACCAATAGCTCCATGGAAAATAGTTGATGAGTCCACTTGACTCCAAGTGAAGTGTGGCTTGAGTGCACTTGGTTTTGAGTTTGCTTGGATTCCTTTGATTTTGAGCTTCTGGAGGGAATGTCGAGGATCCCTTGGCTACCTTTGGGAGTTAAAGAGGGCGGAAAACCCCCTATAATCTCTCCTTGTTGTCTACTCCAAGTATTTATGACAAAATCTTCACAAAAATTCCATATCTTTATGATTTTCCTGCATTTAATATTATGTTAGGTACTTGACGTATGTTAAGCCTCAATCAGCACCTACACTAGAATCGTAAGACCATAATATAATAAAAATGAAAGAAAATATATTTAATAAGACACAAAGGTGACCATTAACCCCTAAAAATGTACATAATGATGGAGCTCATCACCCCCCTTGATACCATAGGCAGCCCAAGAAGTCACAGGGGCACCGTTGTGCATGATGTTATCATCAAACACCGAGACCATCTCGGAGATTGAGACCAATAGCACGGAAATTGAAGCCACTAACATGGCTTTCCTATCCTACGCCATCATCCAAACCTCATTTTTATACCACCACCTAGTTTTGTGTCAAAGAAAGTCTTGGTAACTGTTACATTTTCTAAAATGGCTTTCACAATACCTCTCTCGTATTTCGTCCCTCCAACCATGCTAGGAAGTCATGGCATCAGTTCTATAGGGATAACCCCTATCAATCCTCAGGAGGCTACACCGGTTAATGAAACTCTCATAGTAGCACCAGATTAAGTGACCAAGAAAACCAACAAAAAAGGGAATAAAAATGAAAATCCAAACATACCTAGGGCATTGCAACCTTGTGAATTATGTGATATTGTAGGCCATCCTACCAATATTTTCTTGGAGTTAGACAAATTAACACCTCTTCTAAGCACTGAAAGAAATGTCACGGCCTCAAGTTCCCATAAAAAGGAAAAGGACAAAAAAAATGAAGGGAAATTATTGTGCACAAACCATGCATGCACCATATGCGACCGTTATGGGAATTACACCCATAATTTCCTAGAGATGCCTCAATATAGGGATGCCCTGCAAGCCCTAGAGAAATCATAACAACAGGATCCCTAAAATTTACCCATGGAGATGGACGAGGGAAAGCCTAGAACCATATTGTAACTATGATAGGAGGCTACATCCTCCTCACACACAGTCACTCCAACATACCAAAGATAGCAAACGGAGGCCACTTAACTGGCCCCAGTTTGTGAACTATGCGACGAGCCTAACCACTTAGTCACGCAGTGTCCTGAATTAAGGGAGTCCACCCATTGGTACCAAATCCATCACGTTTCCCAAAGAAAATTAGCTCGACATCACTGAAATACGTGTCAAATTTTACGAAGCAACCATCACCTGCGTTGTTGTCCCTACATCCATAAGTTCCAGTCCATGTTGGATTTAATGCGATGATTCATTGCTGAAAATTCTTAGTCAGCTTGGACAGGGAATCCACAAAAAACACCACATTTCGAGGGACATAAATAAAAAGGACCATATTATATGTGTTCGAAGAGAGGGAGTCACCTGAATGACCGCCTCCCCCCCATTATCACCCTTAATCTCCTGTCATACTATTGTGAACTCTGTGATGGATGTGATCACTATATTTCTGACTGTGCAACCCTAGAAATGTTTCAAAGATGGTATCATTTCAACCCCATATACCGTGACAAGTTACGAGCACTTCAGCATTCGTGTCAGGTGTATTTAGGTGATTACTTGGTTTATTGTTGTCCTTATATCCCCTAATTTCGTTCGATGTTAAACAATTTCATGCCAAGCCATAATACACCTTGCCGCAACGGACAGATGTGATTCAAAATTTGTGGAAAGTTTGACAACGTAAGAAAATGAGACAAATAGGTCCATTTTATTCATGTCAGTAGAAAAACAACCATTAAAGGGGCACATCGTCATCGCCAACTTCCCTCAATGGATAATACCAACTTGCGCATTACGCAATGCACGTAACCACTTGGTCGCCCAATGCCCAGATCTAGAATCATTCTGCAAGTGGTATCCAATCACTCTGGTAATCTAAAGGGAACAAAGTACCAAGGAAAGAAAGTATTGTCTAGTTTTTCAAGGAAACCATCAAACTCGACACTCTACTTACATCTCCCAAGTATGCCATTTTTTAGACACCATACACTCGTTGAATGACCAATACTCGGATATAATTGGTATAGATACAAGACAACCTAACGCCAGGAAACCTACCCCGAGGTAGCCTTCCCCCAATCATTACCAAAACATATTAGGGAGGCTAGGACAACCCTTCATCTTAGTAGGGCTCAAAACCATCCAAGGACGACATGCGAGTTATGCGATAGAATTTACCACCATACAAATCAATGGAAGGAACTGAAGAACCTTACTAACAATATTCACATGGTCACTCCCATCCCATAGGTCAGTCTCTCTAATCAAGAGAAGATCACACACTTTTATTGCAGAATTTTCTCAAAATTCCACCATATGATGGATTGTGAGTACCTCCCAAGGCTATGAGTGACAAGGGTAGCATTGCCTCCAAGATCCATAAAAGTGCTAGACCAACCAAAACTAAAAACTCTGAGATGGCAGAAGAGCAATCATGCCCAATGCCCAATCATCTCCGAGCATCCACTTCAAGGACAAAGAGTAGCATTGGTTCTCATACCATCTACTCGATAAGCGTCATGACACTATGCACCATTTGAACAAATGAAAATCATGAAATAGAGTTGTGCCCCTTAATGGAAACATTTTGGCACCTCTACACTCAACAAAGCTTCCAAATACAGGAAAGCGCAAGTACCCTCAGTACGCCATGTGAGGAACATAAGCTTTCTCTCATGCAATCCCCCACAATGGAAATTCCTCCACCATCCAACATCGACGACACACAACACCACATATTATTCATCTCATCATGCATGGGAACCATGACTCATGCTGTCTTCTCATCTGTCATTGGTGTCGAGACTGCTACAACTACAATAATAGTTTTACCATTGATGGTGAAAACGCAACCATTATGCACCCTGACAACCTTGTCTGGTTCCACAACATCAACTATGGAATCCTATTCATGTATGTCGACTAGCTCTATTAGGCCCAAACCAGCTCCTCATGGCCTCACACAAACCAACTCCCCCTTAGATTCCTTGTTCCATTCATATGAGGATATTTTAGAGGCCATGATAGAACCTGATTGTCCATGGGATGCAATGCATCACCGCTCGTTTTTTCTTCCTGAATTTTTTTTTTGTCCTAACAACCCAGG
Source organism: Pinus albicaulis (assembly GCA_034641835.2). NCBI lineage: Eukaryota > Viridiplantae > Streptophyta > Pinopsida > Pinales > Pinaceae > Pinus > Pinus albicaulis. The sequence continues at coordinate 1,167,283,095 of CM076578.1, forward strand.
AATCCATGAGATATATGCATTGAATCAAAATATATCCTCTCATCTGGGAAATTTGACTAGTTAAAAAATCCCATCCCAACACCTGACACATTCGAAGAAGGGAACATGTCCAATATTTCACCAACCATCAAGGTAAATATCTCAATAAAACCAGGAAAATTTGAATAAATCCCTCTAGGGAGATGAAGTAGTCTCTTACACAAACTTGCTACAAGAGTAAAGAGATATCTTCGCATGGGATTATTCTGAAATGCTGGGGCTTAGCGCCACTATCGTAGAGCACCATATTGACACCCGACCTTACATACCACTAGTATGCTAGAAATAATGTCAATTGCACCCATCTAAGGCAGAAGCGATTAAGCGGGAAATCGACAAGGTTCACAAATTCCGCTTTATCTACCCAATATCTTACACATCGTGGGTTTCCAACCCTGTTCTTGTCTTGAAAAAACAGGGCACCATCTGCATCTGTACCGATTTTCAAGATTTGAACAAATCTTGTCCAAAAGACAACTACCCTACCCCATTTATCGACCAAGTTATTAATTCTTGCACCGGTCACGAAGCCCTATCCTTCATGGACGAATTCTCATGGTATAAACAAATTCAAATCCGACATACTGATCGATACACGAAGACATTCACCACCCCTTGGGGAACATTTGCATACCAGGTTATGCCATTCGGTCTTAAAACAATGGAGCCACCTTCCAGTGGGCCATGAACTATATCTTCCATGACCTATCCCACCTTATCCTCACTGACTTGGATGACCTCACTGTTTTTTCCAAGAAGTGCAATGATCATATAGAGGATTTACGGTTGGTATTCTAAAGATGACAACATTACAACACAAGCCGACTATTAGGACTTAGAGTATCCCAACAAGGGATCAGAGTAGACCCCCTCAAGGTCCAAGCCATCAAAGATGTGCCACCACCCAAAACCCTCAAGCAACTCCAAAGCTTGCAAGGGAAAGCCAATTTTTTGAGACACATTGTCCCAGATTGTGCCACTTGTGCGCAAGGATTCCTGTGCCTGCTTCATCAGGATATACCATTTAAATTGGACGATCAAACCCAAAAATAATTTGAGGCACTCAAATATACATTATCTTCAACTTCCTTGATCAACTCACCAAACTATGACAAATATTACACCCTATACCTATCTGCATTAGAGACCACCATAGCAGGGGTGTTAATCGAAGACAAACCTCACGGTAAAGAATACGTAATTTATTATGTCAATAAGAACTTATCGGGCCCCACCTTAAGATATGAACCTGAGGGAAAAACTTCCCTAGCCCTTATACATGTAGTACAAAATCTTTGGCACTACATTATCTTATGAACTACAACAATCATCGCAACTATCAACCCCATGAGATACCTGCTGACCCGCCATCTTATGAACCATAAATACGGTCACTGGGTAGTCATACTGTAGGATTTTTAATTGAATTCTAGCTCCCCCAAGAGGAAAAAATATTTGATCTTAGCTAAGTTCATCACTAACCTCCCAAGTCAGACTAAAGGATCCCCAATCAACAACTCACTACTTGACGAACATCTATTTCTAGTGACGACCGATGATCCTTGGTACAACAATATGCTCTTATTTTTGGGAACCAAAAAGTTCAATCCTAAGCTCACATGTGACGACCAAAGGCACATGCACCACCAGGACCCCTCATACCTCATAATGGGAGATGTCCTTTATCGATGAGGCATCGATACTATCCTACCTCGATGCCTCACGCATGACCAAGCTGAGCAAGCCCTCAATGACTATCGTAGTGGAGCTTTTGGTGACCTCCAAGATGGCTACTGCCCAAAACATCCTACAGACAGGTTATTTTTGGCCCACCTTATTCCGTGATTGAATTATGGCAGTCAAAAGGTATGAGCGATGCAAACGGTTCGCCCACAAGGCATGAGCACCTCCCACTCCTCTGCACCCAGTCATCGTAGCCGATCCCTTTTGCAAATGGGGAATTGGATTTATGATTTGTAACCCCGCATCGTCTGGAAACCAAAAATACATCATTTTCACCATTGAATATTTTGCCAAATGGGTAGAAGCCATGCCCACATATGACAACACGATAGAAACCGATGCATGTTTTCTATTCAATATTGTCATCACAAGATTGGGTGTGCCAAAATAGTTAGTCTCCGATCATGGAAATCATTTCGAAAATGAAATATTCCAAGAGATGTCTCATCACCTAGGTTTCACAAACGAATTCACATCACCATACTATCCTCAGTCCAATGGAAAGGTATAAATTGTCAACAAAGTGTTTAGAACAATGTTATAGAATATGGTGAATAACCATAAGACAAACTAGCACCACATGGTTTTTTTAGCCTTGTGGGCATACTGCATGATAGTAAAAAACTTAACAGGATTCACACCCTTCCAACTGGTGTACGGGGTAGAAGTCATGATTCCCATCAAACATGAAATCCCCAACTTACACGTCACCATCAAACTCCTTGACGATAGCTAGCCTTTAGAACAATGATTGGTATATTTAGAACTTGTCAATGAAAATCTATGAGAGTCACTCTAACATAATGAGGCACATAAAAAATGGGTAAAAGTATCATTTGATTGCAACATCACCCCTCACTCATTTACCGAGGGAGAGTTATTCCTCCATTACGATGTCACGAAAGAGGTCTTAGGACATAGGAAGTTTGAAACATTATGGAAAGGTCCTTACATCATAAAAAATTTCCTCCCCAAGGGAGCATACATCCTGTCATAGCCCGACAGTACATGCCTAGCTAATCCTGTCAATGGGCTCTACCTCAAAACATTCCACCTATAAGGCCAGGAGGTCTCAGCCTTAGAGATAAGATGCATGTAGCATAACCTTTTTTTGTGATGATCACAATCATCAAATACTTGTTCTAAAAAATTCTCTAGTTTCATAGATGGATCGTCTCCTCATCCACTATTTTGGATTCGCTGATGGAGACTCGTGATGATCTCAAAATTTAGCAACAATCGCCTAGGCCATTCACTATCCTAACCGATCGCCATTCTTCACCAACGAAGTATGCATCAGATTAGCCACCAATAATCAAGAAGAATACGATGCAGTCATCGAGCAGATGAAAGAAGCTTTCAACCAAGGAATTCACCATCTACATATCTACCTTGATTCCCAGCTAGTGGTTTCACAGTTAAACCAAGATTTTGATGTAATGGATTCTCAACTATTTAGGAAGTATTTTCATGCACAAATATTAATTCGTCAGTTTGATCATATTACATTCACACATGTACCAAGAAATAAAAACTAGATAGTTGATCGCATAGATAATCACATTCTAGACTGAAATGCATATCATATAAACCATCATCCATAGAAAATAAAAAAACATAAAAATAGATATCCATCATAGGTACAAAAAATACATCAATAAAATAACCATAGACACATCATCAGAGCCGCAAAAATACACATCTCATTTATATACATAAAAAAATATGTGAGTCACAATATACAAGTCATGTCCTTGACCAACATGTCAATAAAAAATAGGTCTACATGTCATCAAAAAATAGGGAAGCATCCTCATAATGGGTGCTTTCCCTGAATACAAAAAATCTCTAGGGTTGAGCCCCACCAGGTGGGTCCTCTAGACCCACAGCTGCACCTGGTGCTAGTACAGGTGTAGCAGCCAAAACATAAAGTGTTACATGGAAAAATGTTGGGCCATGCACCCTCTCTCGAGCCATCAACGCCTAGAGCCATGTTTCATCCAAATCATCAACAAAACCTTCGATTGGCATACCCCAGGTTAACCTCTCTAAACAACTCCATGAGTCGGCTAAGTCTGTTGCACATGCATCTGTAACCTGGACCTGAGCCTTAGTAACACCTCAACTATTGCCATCCGATCTTCAGCCACCTCGGCGCGAGGAATAAGGGAAACATATCCCTCAATAGCAACAACACTGCTACCCTCCACCAAAGGGCCAACACCACCTCCCTACCCCTAAACATGGGGCTGATCAGCCCCACCTGGGCCCCTCCTCAGTGGTTGATGCCCCACCAAGCCGGCAAGAGGATGCCCAACCGCCCCCACATTTGCAAGAGAAAAAACTATAGTGTCAGTGTATCCATAACAAAGATATAGATATACACATCATAAAATCCTCAAAAATGCAAAAAAATGTCAAAGGACATACCTGCTGGACCCCATACGTAACCAGGAAGAAAGCCCATATCTGGGTCCCCTCGGAAGTCCATCGCTGAGTAGGGAAAATCCAAGAGGGTTTGATTGGAACCACACCTCAACAGTCGCAGCATAGTAGCGACCAACCTCCCCTCATCCACCACGAAGCATCATGGGCACCCACCACCACATATGCAGATCCTTGTGGAGACCAATGGGCACTGGCACGAAGGGCCTAAGAATCACCACCCTCTTGAACATTATGCTCCATAAGATGTTTGCGTATGTAATAACTGTGGAAGATACTCCCCAAACCTTCCCTAGCTATGATACCATGCCATCATACACATGAAGCACCCAGTCGTAGAAGTGACCGACCCAGTGCCTGCACAAGACACCAATATGAGGTCTAGATGACTTATTGGGTGATGATGACCCTGTTAAGTGAACTATCATTTCCAAGGCACACCAATTAGCTAGGTCAGTCACTAATTCGATGCAGACATACCCCTGGGTAAGAAACACACCACCGCAATGCTGCTCAGCCCAGTGCCAGATACTCACACTCCCAGGAGGGATTGGGTGTCGTAGCACCTCACCCTAAGGAAGTAGGCTAGTCACAAAGTAAACATTCGTCTTTAGACGGATGATGACGTCTCCACACCAGAAGACCATCACTCATTGTCTCTTGTTCCAACAATGGACCAGGAAATAAAGCAGGCTATCTTGCGATCTCAGGATGTTGTTCTCCAGAAACTTTAATGAACCCCAATGTACCAAGAGCCTCCACGCATTCGAATCCTAAGCCACAACAATGTGAAGATCAAGTCAATCCTACTTGTGCCAGAACTTCTTGTTTCGAGAGAAAAAACCAAAATCAGTGGCCCAAAAAAATAAAAATAAAAATAGTCTTTGGCCCATCATCATGTCTGTTTTCTATAGAGCGATGTCCACACGTCTGTATCAGGAACATATACGTGATTCATCCCACAAAATATTTGCGAAGTGTGATAACCTCAAGAGAAATTTTCACTCTCCGTGAGGTTCGCGCAGCTCTGCCTCGATCGCCTGTGCGATCAAGGCAAAAAAGAGGTTGGTAATCCGTACAAATCAGATTTGTATGGAACCCCGTAGGAAAAAGCTGAAAAAATTGAAAAGCAGGACATTCAAGGCCCTACCCAACACTGATGGCACGAATCCCAAGTACTCAAGCTGACCGCAACAGTACAAACGACTCAACAGAAAGGGCTCATCTCTTACCACAGGCTCTCAAATGACACAAATGAACTGAAATGAGCCATATTGACATAGATATTTCCCTTTTCTCATTATTCAAGAGTCCATAACGGGAGCTCAGAACGCCCAATTGCAAAACTGTAAGAAACATAGTGATGAGCACCTCACCATGTTCAAAGTAGGCTTCACACATCCACGCCTCATAAAAATTCATTTTTTCAGCTACGACAGGTATGAACTCTCTTATCTCTTTCTATTCAACGTTATTTTCAATATGTTTGAATAAAAAATATGCTTTTACTTGGGGCATTGGTTGCAGATATTACAGGCAAGACAAATCACCTGTTTCCCCAGCCACTAAAGAAACAAGAGCAAGTGTCATTATATCCCTAACATGACAGACTCCCCAAAGAAGCTTTTCATATCCTGATATCATTTCTCCACAGAAATCAACCATAGTTTCCAGTCACCCGACCATTTTTGTCATCACCTCACCTTGCACATGATAAACATTCTTGCATGTCGGTAGAGCCTCACCCTCCATGCAATCCATCACTCAAGTAGACCATACACCAAAGATCTAGAGAAATGGCCATAACATCCAAGTCTAGGAATCACTTCATGTTCATTCATCCATCATACACCAAGTCAAGTTTCACCCATGTCACAATAAAACCCCTTTCTTGGCTAACCATTCTCATAAGCAGATCAAATATGCACCACCGCATCTCGCACATGGACTACCACACCCTCATCAACATAGCCCATCTGTGACACTTTTCAGCTGCTTCACCACCCTCACACTAAGACCAATGAATGGGGCCCCCACCCTCAACAAAACACCCTCCTCACACCATAGTGACAGATTATTTTCATGTTTATTGGGGCACTCGTCTCCGTTCTTATAAATCCCAACCCATTATATATTATTTTGGCAAGTGTACAAATACTTTTTAGGAGAGCTATCCCACCCATCCACCCACATTTATCACCTAGAAGTAGCCCTTAACCACCCTTGGTCAGAGCTTCGCATTCTTTGCCAAACCCCACCATGACACTTGTAACAACCAGACACCCACCCTCGACATCCTACCGACTCCAGCGATTTCATCACCAAAATTTATTATAACTATCGCGACTTGCATTTACAAGCTCCAAAATCGGGCCACTAAACTACCATTCTCAGTTACAACCATTTTTCATTATCATGCCTAAGTTAACCTATCACACCCCACCCTACTACATCAGAGACCCTAGTCCCTTGCATCAGTATTCCTCTCGGTCGGTTGGTTCTTCCTTCTTATTGACTTCAACAACCATCTTCTAAGAAGGAGGTAGTACCTTGGATGACTCCTCACCTCAATAGGGGCATGCTCGAATGGCACTATGGGAGCCATAATTTCCCATTGATTTCATCTATCCTCTTGAAATTTGACTTCAACATAAGCTTTCATGTCAATATGGTACCATAATTCACAACCGTTGCACTTTTTCAAAATTCGTTGAAGAACTATGCCATGATAAGCATCTCTTTCAACAATGCTTACATGGGAAGGTCCCTAATAGTCACAGGCCCATGCATACAATGGAATTTTTTCTAAACATTCCATACCAATATTATGCATTTGGACACCATAGTCAACCTATTGTTAAAGGAAAAATGCCCCTGAGGGTGTCAATAACCATCATCATCAACCAACAGAAGGTCACTACCACACAAGTGACACATACAACACCTTTATCTGTCAGATAAGCTTAACTAGTTAAAACATCATGAGCATGGGACATGCCCACCTCGTAGAAATATTTCATGTATTTTATCTCTTGTAGGTTTCCAACAGAGCACGATACCTCTTTTACTCTCGGCAAGGGGTCTCCAACCTCAGTTTTCAAGAAAGTTACTCTCTCTCTCTCTTGAACGGATTACATAGAAAATCGTACAAGAAAAATACACAGGGGGAAACTGCTAACAATGGAAAATTGTACAAGAAAAATACATTATAAATTGTTAAGAAAAAGGTACAAATAAGGATTTACAGGGAAGGAATACATTACAGGAGCTGAAAATTTTTACTTTTCATAAGGTCAAGCAGGAAAATTTATTGAACTACGCAAATAAAGCACGAAATTTTGGCGATCTTTGCAGCTTCTTCTTTGATAGATGCAAATAACATCATGGATGTCCCTCAGATAGCCACATAGACCTAAGTATGTGGAAATTCACCATCCGGGACCACTTGGCACACTTGGAGAAAACGATTCTCACTCAAGCTAGCCAAGTATAGTCGCCTTGGAGCCACCTTGAGGCTTTAGTGCAACACATAAAGGAATCATCCTCCCAATCTTGTGTAAACATCCATCTTGTACCAGGAGAGGGAGGGGAAATTTTAAATTTTTTTATAAAAGCAAGCCATGGGAAGAGAAACATGAGAACACATTATTATGTTGGTGAAATTTCTTAAGAGCAAACTAGCTTGTATTTTCCAAGACACAAGAGGATTGGAAGGATTCAGTTGTTGGCCATCCAACGCCTCAATCCAAGAGAAGAATTTCACCACATGTTTGTCAATATACCATCCGTTAAGAGGGGAGAGAAGCTTGCTAAAATCTTGATGGGAAGAGACCCCCTTGTGTTGGATATTGGAGCTCCATAGCTCTAAGGATCCATTGCAAGTGATTTAGCATAATATTTTCTTATACCACCAACACATAATAAAGGGAGAGAGTTATCCATTTGAGTTATTAGTGTGTTTGACTCGATTGAGCTTGTTATTGTGCATGTTATTTTATTTTTATTTCTTCATTGATGTAGCATGCTATGTTTCTTACTTAGTTTACTACATGTTATTTTGTTCCACTAACAGTCTAACAAACCAATTGACATGTGACTTTCTTGTAGGAAAGAAACCTCCCTATTAAGCACAAAGTATTTCATCTGCCCATGCTTCGAATTAACTACAACAACCATTTTAGATTGTTTTATGAGCTTAGATTTAAGGAGGATTTTCTTTTGGATCAGAGGTTGAACATACCCTACTTTCTCCTCCACTCCATCAAACACATGAGCCAAAGTGTTAGAAAAGGAAAACATCAGCACCTGGCTCACCATGTTTTTATTAATATAATAGTGGAGGATTCCCTCAAAAATCTCATGATTCATGTGTTATGGTTCAGTTTCATTGACATGGACAAGGAGATTCTGATAGGGACCCATAATATCACTCTTGTAGATAGCCCTGCCTCTAGCCTTGGAGACATGGATACTAGAAAAAAGGAAAAAGAGACTAAGAAGATAGAAGAAGAAGAGATGGAGATAGGGGGAGGAAAAACATAGGATGCAAAGGAAGAGAGGAAAAGTGACGAGGAGGAAGAAGGGAAAGAGTTAGAGGAGGAGGATTTGACCCCCAAAAATACCACTGATATATCCCCTCTATAAACTAGTCTATCACTAGGAAACACTGAGAAAGAGGTGGCTGCCACTTTAGCCACTACAAGCACCACTATGAAACCCAAGAAGAAAAGGAAAATGCATACTCCCATGTATTTTAAGACCAAAAAAAGCACTAGGGTGAAACAACGAAGGCCTCAAAGTCCAACAGAGGGCCCCATTACCATTGAAGATTCCCCTAGCAAGAAGGAAGGCATAGGTCTAGAGGAAGGAAAAATTGAAGAAGTTACTTCCCCAAAGACCAAACCCAAGACACACATGACCTATATAAGAGGGAATTTTTCTAGATTACCATCCTTAAAATAGTCATAAGTACCCACAAACCTCCAAGGACAAGAAAAAGAGATGCTACATGAAAACCACAGTGTGCTACATGAAAGGTAGAGTGTGCTACATGAAAGGAAGAAAGTGCTACAGGAAAAATATAATGCACAAGGGGAATGAAAAAGGGCACTAACAGAAGGTAAGAGTGATCAAATTAAAGGAAAAGAGGTACAAGGGGAGGCATAAGTTGTAAAAAAACAACCACAAAAGTGACCACTCCAAGAACTTTATAAAAATACATCACATAGTTCTAAAAACCTACCCCACATCCTAGTTTGAGCTCTTACTAAAATTTCTTTGAAATAGGGAGGTTGATCCCTGAGAAGCTCTCAATCCCTCTCTTTTATGAGGAATATATAGAAAGGGGGTGCATCCACAAGTGGATGGAAATCGCCAAATCCAAATATGTTGAGAATGTCGGGCTAATGGAGGAGAAACTTAGTGAGATGGGAAAGAAATGAGTTGATGTCAGACTCAGAGAATCAATGTTGAGAGAGAGGTTACAAGCAGATCTAGTAGAGAACATGATACTGAAGGGGCAGTTGCAACAGAAGGACACACAACTATGGAAAATCTTTGCATGGAGGTCATGTAGTACAAAAACCCTTCTAATTCTTATGAAGTTTACTTAAAAGAGAAATGGTTGAAATTTCATATTAATACCTTAGCACAACATGGATCCTTACCATTTCAAAATTATAGGCATTTCATTGATTTTTTGAGGAAGTATAGTGTGGAAGAAAGGGCTAGGATGGCAAAATTTTACATGCAAAACCTAATTTTGACTGACATGAATATTTCGAAACCGAATTCCAAGTAGGGTGATATGAAACTAATGGCCCTAGCACCTTGGGTAAAAAATGAAGAAACAAGGCAGAAGAAGTCAAGAGAGTGATGAAGCACTAGTACAAAATGGATATTTAGTGACTAAAAAAATGACTTAAAATTTCATATATACGACCATTTTTCAGTCGGTGACCAGTAGCAGCTAATTTACAGTATCTTATAACGCAACCAAATTTTGGTTGTTTTTAGCTTAGTCATTAATTTCTTATCTCAATTTTATCATCTAGTGGTATATTTAGTCATAAATTTGGTCATTAATTTAGTCATTGATTTAGTAATTAATTATCGCAATTAATGACCAAATATACAAAAAAATATATTACTATATGATCACCCAAAAAAAACAATTAATGATCAAAGAAATATGACCAAAATGTTGGTCGTGTTATAAGATATTGTAAATTAGCTACTAATAGTCATATATATGCAAATTTTAGTCATTGTTTGAAATCAATTAATGACCAAAGAAATATGACTAAATTTTGGCCATGTTATAAGATACTTTAAATTAGCTACTAATATTCATATATATGAAAAATTTAGTTGTCATTTGTAATCCCAAATTTATCGTTAACAGCAGTCATATATTTTTTTGGGTAGTTTCATATTCATTATATAATGACTAATTTAGTAGTTTATATCCATTTCATTTACTTTCATTAATAATCATTATAAATGACTAATTTAGTTGTATACTCATTTTATTTAGGTTCATCATTAATCAATATAAACTACTAATTTAGTAGTTTTAGATTGATTTTATGGGTTCATTATTAATCAACATAAGTTAACCAGTATGATTTTGCATATAAATTTAAAAAATGTCATTCAATGTGTATGTTCATCTAATATGAAAACACAAAGTTTCATATGCTAATTACAATACTAGTAAATATCAAGTGGAACTATAAATAGTTTCAACCATATAAATTATATTATATGAAATGTTAAAGTATTACAATATGATTTTCCAACTTAATATTGGTTGGACTACAATTTACACATGAAATGATGTTTTATCACTTCAAAACATTATCATTGTGTTTCCAAGGCATTGCAAGTGAATTCGCTAACTCTGAATACTTGACCATCAGTCTCTAAGTGTGTGGCTTATGCAGGATATTGGATCTAAGGGTATCACTAGACTGGTTATCTTCTCTCTCTCTCTCTCTTTTCATTTGTCACTCTAGTGTTATTTCTCTCCTCTTTCTTCAATTCCTACTTCTTACCATAAATTCTATGTTCCTTTTCTGAAAACAAAAGAATATACAATGTAGAGTGTAATACATGAAAGAAAATGAACACTATAATATAAAATAAATTAGGCTATAAATAATTTAGACAACATATACGTCAACATCAGCAATGTCAAATTCATTTTTCCACATACAAGCAAGAAACTCAAACAAGTTTTCTTCAGTTGAGAGATAGTGGCCACTATGTGGTGAGATGACCTGTATAAACAAAGAAAATAAAATTCCACCATAGAAATAACACCTTAGTAACTTAGTATTCAACCTTTATGGAAAGCTTAGACATAATCATATCAACTTAGATAACTTGTAAAAACAAATAATCTGATGTGTGATGTTTAATCCTTGTCATATTATTCAACAACAACATTTCATTTTCTAATGCTCATTTTCTAACATATGAACTTGGTCAAGTATATAAACAACATGTACTCAAATAAGAACATGAAAGTAAACTTTTCTCATAGAAATGAAAATATTTTAACAAAAAATAGTTTTAAGGTTTCCAATGAATATCGTGTAATACTAATTTCATCTTGAAGATTTTGTTGTTGTTTAAATGGACATGATACCAAGTATTTTCAATTTCATAGCTAAAATAAAAAAAAACAAAATCAAAAGAATCCTTCAAAATACAATAAAAAATAAATAAAGATATCATGGAATGAACATTACAATTATAAAAAATGTCTTTACCTGTCCATCGATGTATTTTTTGGAATTTCTAAAATGTTTTCTTGTTCAAAATAACCATGAGGTGAAGAAATCACAAAATTAAAAACCATAGGAATCCCTACTGGAAACATTTCCAAAGTTGATGGCTCAGGTGCCTGAAGGATATCTAACAAAAAATTAATCATATCCAAGAAATTCTTTTTGTTGACACCTAATCCTAAGGGATTGGGACAAATTGTACATTACTGTAAAATACGAAATAAGGAAGTCTACAAGAGATTGGAAAATGAATCCCAACAGTCTCACCTCCATGTATATATTCATGAGCACCCTCAAAAAAATATCATGGTTGGTTTTGTGGAGTAAGCTCCTGGCCTAACATGGTATCAGAGCCAACTCTATTTCTGGCATTCCCGCCCTTGTAACTCCCTCCTGCTCCTGGCAGACCTTCCTCTCTGCTTGCTCCTAGTAGAACTATCCCACTGTTACATTCCAGATTCAATTTTTTTTTAGCCTTGAGCTCCCCTCCACAATAGAGCACAACACACTTACGCTCCCCTACAACAATGTATCCCATACTCTGGAGCTCACACAAAACACTTACCTCATATCCTACATACAACACTCCTCGACTCCCCTCTGTGGCACGCATCACTCCTCGACATGAAACACAACTTGCTAGAACATAACATAGATCGTAAGATCACATATCCTTCCTTCCTCCATTGTCATATCCCTCCACAATTCCTCTCCTCCATGTTCCCCTCCTCCCCTCCTCCCTCCCGCTGTCATCCCCCTCCCGTAGCACTCTCTCCCACCTTCACTGCTCCCTCTCACACCTCTACATTGCCTACGGGCTTCCCATAAATGTTCCCTTATCCTCTATGCTCCCCTCCCCATGCTCCTTCGCACTCCCCTCCTCCCTCCTCCCTACGGGCTCTCCTCCTCCGCCCTCCCCCTGCTTCTTCCTCCTCCCTCCCTCCACCCTCCTCCCTCCATCATCACCTCCCCCTATTCCACCTCCCCTTACCCAACCTCCCCAGATCCTACGTCCCTAAGGTATCACATTCCCTAGGTCTGACCTTCCCCCGGTACGACCTCCCCCAAAAAGAACCTCTGCAAATTTTTTTAATTTAAAAAAAAAAAAAAAATTACACCAGAATTGAGTTTTTTGCAGTATAATACATTTTTTTTACACTAGAAGTGAGTCTTTTTCTGGCAGTTTGCATTTTTTTTACATTACATATTTACAATGCATTCTCTCATATCTATTGTGGGATTATTTCTCTCTAGAAAGGATAACTATCATGAGTGGTCTCGGAAAATCAAGCACACTCATTTTTAATTGGTTGTGGAGATGAATTTGTGAAGGAGAAGGAGACAATGCATCGACAAAGCCCACCTCAGACAAGGAGATCGCCATTTGGGAACAAGAATTGCAAGGCCTATGCCTTGATTACAACTTTTGTAAATGAAGAGGTGAGTTTCCATATTACACTTTTTTGAAATGACTATGAAGCCTTGAGGAAATTAAAAGAAATCTATGACTCACATTGAGAACTTGAAATTGTTCAATTAATGATAAGCTATTCAGCCTTGAATTGAAAAGTGATGATCCTATTGCTTTAGCATCAAAAGTAATATCTATCATGCATGACATTAAAAATATTGGTGTATAATTTGGCATACCTCTCATAGCTTATGTTAAGGCATTGTATCCCACTTACTCACACTACCTTGAGCCATTACAAGCAAGTGGAAACCTCATGAAGATCACCTTTGATTCCCTTGAGAAAAAGTTTGCACAAAGAGAGAATGCTTTTGGAAAGAAGAAATCCCCTCTATCTTCTGAAGAAGCTTTATGTTTCACACATAGAGATCATAATCATGCTCAAGATCCTTCCAGAGGAAGAGGTGGCTGAAGATGTAGAGGAAGAGGAAGATGAATTCTCAGAGGAAGGGGGGGGGATACAAGCTCAAAGTGAAAAATCTGATCTTCATTGCATATGCTACAATAAATTTTGGCATGATGAATCTACATGTTCCTTGGGACAGAATTGAGTAGCAAAGAAATCAAGAAAAAGGTAAAACTCATGACAGAGAGAAAGGTAAAGCACCTAAATCCACTCATTATGCTGCAACACATTGTAACATTGGAGTAACTGAAGACTCGTTTAATTCTTCACTTACTTCTTGGAGAAATGATTGGTTGCTAGATTTAGGAGCAACATGTCACATGAATTTTAGGAAATATTTTTTTGAAGAATTTACTGACAAGGTTGATTGAGAAGTATAACTTGCAGAAAAATCTAAACTCAAGCCATCAGGGCTTGGCACAATCAGGCTTAAGTTTCCTGGTCGTCCATACCATCTTCTACATGAGGTTCTATAAATCCTTGCGTTGAGGAGAAACTTGATGTTTTTGGTCCACATCCACTAGCAAGGACACTCCATTCACATGTTTTATGGCAAGGTTGAGGTCAAAAAAGCATCAGATCACTCACTTGTCATGTGAGGAATAGAAGAAGGAAGACTCCTAAAGCTGCAAGGTACCTCTTCTCATGCAAAAAAAATTGCATTCAGTTATCACTATGATGAAGGTACATTCCCATCATGTATTTTATGGCATGGTATATTTGGACACTTAGACTATGACAACCTACGATTTTTGATGAAAAATGGTGTTACAGGATTGCCTACAATTCCTAGGAAACTTAAGCAATGTGATGCTTGTAATCTAGGAAAGAATAGCAAGTAGTGGTTTTAATGAGTGGGGCCCAAGGTGAGGAAGCTCACCAAGCATATAAGGAGGGGAATGGAAGCCATATAGGGTATGTTTTGATTATGGTCTCTTATGATTTGTTGCTCTCTTCAGCCGTTTAGAGGAGACTGCAGTGCTGTTTAGCACAAGGTTGTTCCCGAGCGGGAATCCCACCCTCATCCTCGGGGGACTTCGAATGCCCACTTAGGAGAGGTCATTGAGCATTATTTCCACATTCCAGCATTAGGCCAAGCTACATCTTTCTTCTATAGTGTATTTTCTATTTAGATTTGGGCTATGTTGCAGGGTGCAACAATGGAACGTTTGATAGGGCCATTTCTGAGCTTGTTTTCAATGGAGGAAGCATTCCTTCCATTGGGAGGCTAGCAAGGAAGGTCCTTGGCCATAATTTCATATTTTGGCACCAAGCCAAGTCACCATAATCTCCTACAACGTAGTTTCACTCTCAAACTACGTTATTCTATTGAGAAGATTCAAAGGAGGGTTAAATTCACCACTTGGGAGGTTAGATTTGCAGTGGAGGGATCAGCCCTTCATTGAGAGATTCTATTGGAGGAGTGCCATTTAGTTTATATTAGTTTCAGCCACCTCCTTCTATGTGCTTTAGTTTCAATAGTTCTTCAATCCTAGGGCTATAGATCACCATTCTATATTTTGTATATTTCCATAAACCCTTTCTGGGTTTTCTAGGAAAAGTGATATAGAGCCTTGGTCTTTATGTATAGCATATTTTGAGACATGTATCAGTTTTTTTATATCATTTCATGTTTCCAGTAGTAGTTATTCTCATTAATACTGCACTGTAGCAGCTCTCTGGTATTTTTTATAGTAGAAACATCTCACTTTTGAGAGGGTTTGATCATTGGAGGCTTGTTTTCTTATGTTATATGATTTGTGCCTCAGTATATTATACTTTTGTTGCTGATATTCATAATAATATGGCTCTTTCATGCTCTCATATTTGATGTATTGAAATTTACTATTATTTTCCATTATTGTGTTCAATATTGTTGCTTTTACTATTTTGGAATATTACAGTGGTATCAAAGCATAATCTTGGCTCAGCCTGTGAGACATCACATCTATGTCATCAGAAGAAGAAGAATATTCTCACATAAAGGGGAAGATTTACAGAAGAGACAAAGGCAAGACTCCATTATTTGGAGAAATGAAGGGAAGGAAGTTATCAAATCTTCTTCTCCAAACTATGCAGGATATCAATAAGGAAATCAAGGAGATGAGGATGGAGAGATATAGGGATTCTCCAAGAGGGTTTTCACATGAGGAGAGCTCCAGTTTTTCATATTATGGGTGTGATCATTCAGCCAAACAATCAGATACACAATGCTCTACCATGCCTACATTCATATCAAGAGAGATGGAGGAAGGAGATGCACCAAAGGAGGAGAATCTTGGTGACTATCTTCAATAATATGAATCTCAATCTCAGAGGTTCCAGGCACATCTAAACTTCCAAGGGTTTTTCCAAATCAAGGAAAATAGAAGACGCAAGAGTCACAATAGAAGCAAGGAGTGCAAGCAGCATACCTTGGGTAGATTATTTCTGCCCACTTTTGATGGATCACCTAAATGCACAGCTAAGTCTTGGGTAAAGTAACTAAACACCTATTTTCAACTGCACCAAGTTTCATAAGACTAGGCCATTAAAGTAACAATGCTACATCTTGAAGGTAAGGCTCATGATTGGTGGTTTTATAGTTCTTCTTCATTGAGTCATGCAAATTTCGCTACTTATGCAGGGTTCACTAGGAGGTTAGTGAAACTATTTGATCTAAAACATTATGAAAGATATTTGGTTGAGTTATCCAAGCCCAAACATAAAAATCCTTCGCATGATTTGGAAGGATCCATAAAACCAACACCATTCCAGAATGATATTCAAGGGGTTAGAAACTTGTAGAATACCTTGCCAATGGCAAGATCCCCACATCAGGAAGAGCTCTCTTCTCAAAAGGAATACATGGAGATGTATTTTTCAAGAGAGGACCAAGAAAAAGGGCCTCTTAATGATGATGAGGTATCCTCTAATAATGATGAAGGGGAAGAGTAGGCAAGAGGTAACAAAATTTTCACATTAGGAGGAGATCTATTACCATATGGAGATGGAGATAGAGAAATTTCTCCAATCAGAGGAGCCTGTCTATCTCTGAAAGGAGTTCCAAATGATCTAACATGTGGAAACAAGGCCACAATCTAGGAGCTGCATGTGCCAGCATTGATGGGCAGTGAGACTCAACAGTGGAGGAAGTGTGTCTCGACAATTTCTACATTTTTTAGGACATGCACCATGATAGATCATTCCTTTGTGATCAATACCCATGACACCAATGTGATGTTGGGTGTGCATTAGTTTATTACATTTGGGAAGACACCTTAGATTATGAGACTTTGAATATGGAAGGAGAAGATAGAAAGGATGGCCAATATCAAGTGGTTAAGAGAACACACCCCTATCCATTTCAGGAGGTTCATGCACAAAAGAGGGAGTTTGATTTGCGTAGTGAGAGTAGGGAAACTTAGTCCACTCACATATACAGTCTACTCTAGACATTGATGTCTCATGACATGGAGGCATTTCACTAGGGAGGCCACCAGATTAGGAGTTGATTAGAGATGTCTCACAACAGGTTGCACCACTCTTAGATCTAGGAGGGGTGAGGACCTTGGGAGGACTTGGTACAATGCATAGAGTCTTGGGTAGGCTCATGGAGGAGGGAGGATTTCTCCCAATATACGTATTACCCACTCTAACTAAACATCTTTCCCTAAGAGAAGATGTTTCAGGGATGGAGGATGGCACCATCATGGTGCAAGGAGACTACTCCATGGCTTTGGATAATTAGAAGATACTTCCACATAGGGAGGGATCTTACACATATGGTAGAGGTTAGTGGCCACTCATGCATAGATTGGCCAAACTCAGAAGTTTTTGGATGGGTGATAGCTTCCCATGGAAGGTTAACCTCCAAAATCTCCAACCTTCACTTGAGCATGAGCAGCTACAGGAGGAGAAACAGTGGCATGATAGCAGCATCCTGACATATGACCTTGGCATGGGATATGTCAAAGAAGAGTGAAGAAATATGAGAGGTTCTTTACATTGTAGATCAACAACACTGTCATTATTGAGTATTGATCCTTATTGGCGATCCCAACTGTTGGTGGAATACTCCAAGGATCTCTTTTCATGTAGGATACTTGATGGCCAGTTATCAAATGAGAGATATTCAGTGAGAGATGGGGTAATCTATTATTCGAGTAGGATATTCTTGACTAGAGCATCTAAGCTCAAGGAGAAGCTACTACATGTAGCATATGAGGATTTTCTCTCTAGCCACACTAATTTCATGAGAGCATATCATACTATCAGGGAGGGATTCACTTGGGAAGGCTTCAAAGAGGAGATACATTAGCATATTAGGAGATGCATGTATTGTTTGGAGATGGAGGAGAAACATAAATCGTTGGCAGAGTTATCACAACCACTTCCTTTCTCATTGAGAATGATAGGAGGCCCATCTATGAGCCATTTCACCAACTTGTTCAGGGTACATGGTAAGGGTTGTGTTTATGTGCATCATGATTCACTCACTATGTATTTGTATTCCCTTGCTATCCATGTAAAATTCATTGCTCCAAAAGAGGGCACTCATCCTTATAGTAATCAGGGTCTACTTCGGGCGATAAGCAGTGATGAGGATGGCCACTCCCTAGGATATTTTGGGGAGATGATATCTTATTTAGGGTGTGCCCAATTGGTACCACACATTATTAATATTCCCCAAGCATGTGAGAGGATTGGGGAAGAAAGAAATTGGTTGGGAAACCACTCACCATACCATATTTTGATGCAGTTAGGAGTAAAACTACGCTAGTTGCACTTGAGGGACCATTATCCTTCTCCGATCTTATATATGGCAGCTAGTATGACTTTGATTATGATCCCATATGTTTATGATGTCCTTATCATTGTTGTGGGCATGATTGGAGGGATGACACATGGATTGGATGTGCCCATTTGGAATGAGACTCTCTACATTTCTTATGCTTCATACTTCAGGGAGAACATTGGGAAATCCATGATTGCTACATTTGACCTCTTGTTTCCTTATGGGATGGGCCATTTAGTTAAGTTTGAGCACTTGGGAAATGCCTCTCATGAGAATTTGGGAGGAGTTTTTCTATGAATTACCATTATGGAGGGTGATTCACTTTGTGTGGATGATAGCTTGGGGATTGGAGCCTCACATGGGAATGAAGGTTCCCAATATTTTTTAGGTTCCATGCCTCAAGAAGGCCTCTAGACAATGTTAGCCACCTATAAAATTTTGTCAAGCAAACAGGTGGCTAAATATGTTTTTGAGTCTTCAAGAGAAACGTTTCCTTTGTAAATCTATCATTCTTGAAGCCTCCATGTGTTGTCCTTATCCTACAAAGTTACCTTCACTGTTGTTTCTAGTAAAGAACCCTGCTATTTTGTGAAAGAAGTTGTCTTCAAAGGCCTCCATTTTCCTCTCTTCACTCCCACAAAATTCCCATTTTCATCTTTGTTTCCTTCCAAGGATCCCTCAGAAAAATCCTCATTTAACCTCTAAACCATCCTAAATACCCTTTTAAACCACATATTTCCCTTTATTTTGTTTAAAAATCCCTTCTTTTTCCTATTGGAACCCCTCATTTGGCTTAAAAAACACTAATTTTAGGCCCAAAACAACCATTTTTACATTAAGGCCTTAAGCCCCTTTTGGCTTAGCCCTTAGCCCCTTTTCCACATGTGACCCGCATTATGACCAAGCGCTAAGGCCTAATCGCAAATCACAAATGGAGCTCTCGTTTCGGAATTTTCCTTTGTTATTCAAAATTTTCCGATGTGATGAGCTTTTCCTCTGCCGATTGCCGATTCAATCTGGACTGTTGATCTCTCCTGATCCAATGGCCAGGATCACATCGCACTCCACCGAAAGCCTTCCACCTTTCCCCCTCCGACTTAATCTTGACTGTTAATCTCTCTAGATCCAACGGCCAGCACTTAATCACATCGCGCAAATCCAGCCTCCCCTCTTTCTTTTCCCCTGATGGTCGACTCCCCAATTTAATCCTGGCTATTGAATCCACAAGAACCAATGGTCAGGATTCGTTCACGCTTTTTTCACAGAGCCCATCACCCAATCCTGCCAATTTAATCTGGATCTTTGAATCCAAAAGAACCAACGGCGAGGATTTAATCACGCCCCATACATAGACCTCCGTCGGTTTCCCCTCCGATTTAATCCTGACTGTCGATCATGCCGCCGATCCGATGGCTAGCACTCAATCGCACATCGCAAATTCAAAAGTCTCATTTGCTTGCCTCCTTCGATGCCGATCATGCGATTTGATCCCAGCCGTTGAATCCATAAGACCCAACGATCAGGATACAATCATGCTTTGATTCACAGCCCCCGTCATTGCATCCGCCAATTAGATCTGGACCGTTGAATCCAAAAGAACCAACGGCCAGGATCTCATCGCGCTCCACTCATAACTTTTCACCATCCCGACCTCTGGTTAAATCTCAGTCGTTGATCAAAACTGATCGGACGGTCCACACTGCTCCTGATCATCATAGCTCGCCCTTCTCATTTCTCCCCCATCGATAGATCTTGACCGTCCGTCCCCAAGATCCAACGGTCAAGATTCAACCCGCCTTTGACCCTACCCATATGTTCCGCCCATGCATCTTACCTCCTATCACGTTTCTTCCGCACCGTCGGATCTAAGGTCCCAGATCCAATGGTCACCATTATGCTTCATGTTTTTTCTGTGCCCAAGGTTTAAAGCTTCAAAAAAATGTGAAATGGGCGGTTTTAGTTTTCTATGTGGCAATCAGTGTATGTTATCGTGTTTTTTGGCCAAAATCTTAAAACCACTTGAATGCTGCGCGAAAACCATTCCGGTTTTCCACCTTACCGCCCTCCGCAACATTGTTCCATTGTTAATCTTAGCCGTCGATCTCTGAGATCGGACAGCTTTGATCACATTGCAACCCCTCTCATTTTTTTTTCAACTATTTTCCCAAATGGCTTCATCAATGAATCCCCACCATTGATTATCCTAATCTAACGGTCCCAGTTTATCCTCGCACCCAAACCTCCAAAACGCCTGGTTAGCTGCTCTGCCAGGGTTTCTTCCCCATTTTCCCACTGCAATCACATTATTCCTCACTGCTCCTCCGCTACCCCAGAGCCTCTGTAAGCAGTCTAAACCCAAGCCCACAGGATTTCATAACACGTTTTTGTGTGTTCGCAGGTTTTTTCATGGCCGATGAAGGAATTAATGTGTTACAGTCACAAAGGTGACACATATGCTCAGATAGCAGTCTCAAGGCAAGGAAAAAAAGTCAAAAGGACCAGAAACAAAAGGCTAGGGTGTTTCAATCAATAGATCATATCTAGGAACCATCAGTGACCCTCCAGCTCAGCGAAATCCTCCACCGGTACACAAAACACTCAGAAAAGATGATGATCACATTTCTAGCGGCAGGACACACACCATAGAAGATCAACATCAGTACATAAGCATTTCGAGCAATCGGAAAAATAAAAGCACAAGCAGAGCTAATACAAGTGTAAGTACGAAGAGACAGAGTAGTTATTGGTGCAGAATGATGACTGACACAGACATTACCTCTACCCATGCACGCAAGTCTGCCAAGTAGTTATTACACCAGGGAAGCTACTACAAACTATCAGAAGCAGTTATTTAGAATTATGGGAGTCCTCATAGCCCATTCTTCACTTAACTCACACCAGGAAGATAATAGTACCACTCCATATGGTTTTTCTTCTCAAGGAAACCCTGTGGGTGATTTATGTCATATCAAAATGGTCTCAACAAGCTACGTAGTTATTGATCCTCCCCAGAATTAAATGAAATGTTTAAGACACAGAATTCGGCATTTGAATGCCATCTCCTACCTCTGATGATCATTAAAATCTCCTCTACTTACTTTCCCACATTTTTCCTATAAAGACTCTTTGAAGTCTCGTTGTAAAAGGTTGGGATTTTGTGATTTCTAAAGTAGTACATATTGTTGCTTTGAAGAAGCTTTTGGTGTTTTGAAAGAGTGTGAAGATATTTGTTTTTCTCTTGATGAAGGGGGCTGGGCCATCGGATCCCTGAGCCTGGTTTTGGTGATGTACTTCTTATTGTTAATGTTATTTCCTGTGTTTTCACTTTGTTCCATTATGCTTTGCTTACAGTAGGATAAAATTTTTAGGCAGAGAAATGTATCTTAGAAGCACCTCTGACTTGTTTATCCTTCACTGTTTATATGTTTTCTGCTACTGAATACGATAGGGTAGTCCAATAGCTCTCTTAACATTCATTTTGTTTTACTTCAGAAATGGTTAATTTGGTTGTGTTAAAGACTATTTATGCGTTCCCTCTTTCTTTACCACTGAGTATTGTATCCGAAGTCTACCTTTGACTATTAATGCTTGCAGTTTGACAGTGTGGTTTTTCTCAGTGATACCCTCTGTTCATTATTTTTATCATTGTGTTGAAGGTCCCTATAATTGTAGTCCTAGATATCTAAGGCGTTCCCTCTTCTTTGAATGCAATTGTATGTATGTGTTGGTTAAGCTCTCAAAGGTGAACTTGGAGGAGGAAATAGGGCATTCCCCAAATCCTATAATTCATATTGAAGGTTTAATCGGCATTTCTCCTTTCTTTGAGTGTTTATATTGATTAATTCCATAGCAGTGAGCTTACTGGAGGAAATAGGGAGTTCCCCGAATCCTTTAAGTCATTGTGAAAGGGTTTAGTTTGTGTTTCACTCTTATTCCTTAATGTTCATCCCATTTCACCTATATTATTCAATAGATCCTAGACCAAGTTATATTTTCCCTTTTGTTTCCCTTCCTTCTCAGTCAGAACTATTTGGACTTCACATGACTCCATTGCCCAATGGCTTGTAGATTCCCATGCTCTATCTATACCACATGAAACATACTTGTCCAACCAAACAAAAATAAACAACCTTGAACCTCATAACTAGCTTAAATTCAACTTCTAAACCTTTCAAGACACATCTTTATAAAGATATTGAGAGATCCCTCTCTGAGACTAGGAGGGCTAGATCCTAGAGCTGTAAAGTTTGGTTTGTATGTTGCCTTGTATTTTGGTAAGCCAATCTATCAAAACACAGGACCCCAACATAATGGCGATCATGGTGGGACCTTCTGAAGGAAGCACTAAACATACACATCTCTAAACATTCAGAAGTCCCTGTACTAAAAGAACACCCTATGGACTTATCCCACCACTCACACCAACATAATGGCAATCACGGTGGGACCTTTGAGTAAAACACTCCTTAAAACATCCCTAAGAACTCAAAGAAGACCAATAGCATTGATTTGGTAGTTAATCACTGTGGTGGACAGTAAATATTCTTGAAACACTTTAAACCTTCCACCTGGTGACTCCACAGTTCCTAAATGACCAAAAGACTCCACTGGTGATCAGTAGGCCTGCTGATTATCTCTGTTTTCACAAGACTGCACTGGGAGACCAGTTTCATCACAACATCATCCATACTAAAGCATAGTGGTTTCTCCACATCCCAGCACACCAAAGACCAAGACACTTCACTAATGGAAGACTCTGAACAATTTGCAAAAATGCAGTCAAGTTTCATGGCAGAGTGTCGTTATATAATATCAAGTAACCTGGTAGAACTTGAATGGGAGGAACTTCCAAAGGCTATCCTTCTCAGCTCAAAATTCAATGCTAAACCTGAGCTTAAGAAGATGTTCTTAGATTTGGTGGTTGAAAGGTATGAAACTGAGATTGAAATGTTGAATTCACAAGAACGATCGTACCAATTCAGGGACCCCAGAGCATTTTTGGAGAGTCTCCCTCCCCCTAAGAAAGAATAAATTTCACTTCCTTTTGATGTACATGAAAGGGATGATGGTGCTTTCAAAAGCCACTCTGAAGATACAGTGAAAAAAGTTGTCAAGGATGTAGATAGCCTACCAGTCATGGAAGGCCCAAAAGAAGAAATTTTATATCATGTTTTTGCTAATCCTGTGGCAGAATATATGGAGGCCCTGATTGGCTCAGGTTCCAAAGCATTGACCCTTTGCAAGAGCCAGATACATCAGGAGTGGTCACCACTGGCTGTGGCCTTGGTTTTGAATACCCACATTCAAAGTACCCTATGGCTATCTCTGACAAGCAGTCAGATTTTCTACCCTTTTTTGTTACTGCTTAACTGGCTATACTGGAATTATTGTATCATATAAAATAGCAGATATTTCAAGTTATATTAGGGTAGGTAGGAATCTCAATAAATCTCATCCAGTGAGCATTTAATTGGTTGTTGATTTTATTTTGAAGAAAAATACAAAAATACAAAAATAGAAAGAGAAGGGTTCAGACAAGCTCAAAACTTGAACCAGCAGAAAAAAGAAGAAGAAGCAGCTCTAACAAGGTCAAAACCAGAGTTAAAACGAAGAAGGAAAGGCGACTCTAATAAGCTCAAAACCTGAGTCACAAGAAGAAGGAAGGATGCTCTTAAAATTTAGAATTTCAAGCCTTCAAATTTTGTTCTTAATTTCTGCAAATTTTAGTCCAAGTGCAACTTGTATTTATGCCTTGGACCCACAGCAAATCAAACACTCTAACCCTGGTTTGGCTGTGTTTCAATTTCTGTTGTAGAATGTAGAGAATGAAATCTGCCAGACAGTTTAATCCTAGTAGATATTAGTTTAGGTAGAGAAGCTATGAGTCCAACAATTTAATCTAGTCTCATGGAGTAACAAGGGTAGAAATATATTAGTTGTTGCTTTCAATAAAAAGAATTATGAAGAAGGTCTGCAAATCTAAATGCACCTAGAAGAAAAGATGTTAGGACAGTAGGATGGGTAGGTAGTTGTTTGGGGAAGTATTGCTGCTAATATAATACTTTCATGTTCGTAGAAGCTGATCAAATAAGAAAATATGTTCAAGTATCAGGCATCTGGCCTACTTCCAAAGATTATTTCTAAGATTCTTTCCATCCTCAAGAAGATGCCATCCCCATGTGGAGCCACTGTTAGCCACCTATAAAATTTTGTCAAGCAAATAGGTGGCTAAATATGTTTCTGAGTCTTCAAGAGAAACATTTCCTTTGTAAATCTATCATTATTGAAGCCTCCATGTGTTGTCCTTATCCTACAAAGTTACCTTCACTGTTGTTTCCAGTAAAGAACCTTGTTGTACTTTTGTGAAAGAAGCTGTCTTTAAAGGCCTCCATTTTCCCCTCTTCACTCCCACAAAATTCCCATTTTCATCTTTGTTTCCTTCCAAGGATCCCTTAGAAAAATCCTCATTTAACCTCTAAACCATCCTAAATCCCCTTTTAAACCACATATTTCCCTTTATTTGGTTTAAAAATCCCTTATTTTGCCTATCAGAACCCCTCATTTGGCTTAAAAAACACTAATTTTAGGCCCAAAACAACCATTTTTACATTAAGGCCTTAAGCCCCTTTCGGCTTAGCCCTTAGCCCCTTTTTCGCATGTGACCCGCACTATTACCAAGTGCTAAGGCCTAATCGCAAATCGCAATTGGAGCTCTTGTTTCGGCATTTTCCTTTGTTCTTCAAAATTTTTCGATGCGATGATCTTTTCCTCTGCTGATTGCCGATTCAATCTGGACCATTGATCTCTCCCAATCTAATGGCTAGGATCACATCGCGCTCCACCGCAAGCCTTCCACCTTTCCCCCTCAAAATTAATCCTGACCGTTAATCTCTCTGGATCCAACGGCCAGCGCTTAATCACATCGCGCTAATCCAGCCTTCCCTCTTTCTTTTCCCCCGATGGCCTACTCCCTGATTTAATCCTAGCCGTTGAATCCACAAGAACCAACGGTTAGGATTCGTTCACGCTTTGTTCACAAAGCCCATCACCCGATCCCGCCGATTTAATTTGGACCGTTGAATCCACAAGAACCAACGACCAGGATTTAATCGTGCCCCATACATAGACCTCCGTCGATTTCCCCTCTGATTTAATCCTGACCGTCGATCATCCCACTGATCCGATGGCCAATGCTCAATCACACATTGAAAATTCAAAAGTCTCGTTCGCTTGCCTCCTCCGATGTCGATCATGCGATTTGATCCCAGCCGTTGAATCCACAAGAACCAACGGTCAGGATACAATCACGCTTTGATTCACAACCCCCGTCATCACATCCACCGATTAGATTTGGATCATTGAATCCACAAGAACCAACGGCCAGGATCTCATCGCACTCCACTCATAACTTTTCACCATCCCGACCTCCAGTTAAATCTCAACTGTTGATCAAGACTGATCGGACGGTCCACACTGCTCCTGATCATCATACCCTGCCCTTCTCATTTCTCCCCCATCGATAGATCTTGATCGTCCATCCCCAAGATCCAACGGTCCAGATTCAACCCGCCTTTGACCCTACCCATATTTTTTTCCCATGCATCTTACCTCCTATCGTTTTTCTTCCACACCGTCGGATCTGAGGTCCCAGATCCAACGGTCACCGTTAAGTTTTGCGTTTTTTTTGCACCCAAGGTTTAATGCTTCAAAAAAACGCGAAATGGGTGGTTTTAGTTTTCCACATGGCAATCAGTGTATGGTATCACTTTTTTTGGCCAAAATCTTAAAACCACTTAAATGCTGCGTGAAAACCATTCCGGTTTTCCACCTTACCGCCCTCCGCAAAATTGTTCCATTGTTAATATTAGTCATCGATCTCTAAGATCAGACGGCTCTGATCACATCAAAACCCCGCTCATTTGTTTTTCAACTATTTTCCCAAATGGCTTCATCGACGAATCCCCATCGTTGATTATCCTAATCTAATGGTCCCAGTTTATCCTCGCACCCAAACCTCCAAAACACCTTGTTAGCAGCTCTACCAGGGTTTCTTCCCCACCTTTCTGCTACAATCACATTCTTCCTCACTGCTCCTCCGCCACCCCAGATCCTCTGCAAGCAGTCTAAACCCAAGCCCGTAGGATTTCATAACATTTTTTTGTGTGTTCGTAGGTTTTTTCATGGCCGATGAAGGAATTAATGTGTTACAGTCACGAAGGTGACACACAGGCTTACATAGCAGTCTCAGGGCTAGGAAACAAAGTCAAAAGGACCAGAAACAAAAGGCCAGGGCATGTCAATCAATAGATCATATCCAGGAACCATCAGTGACCCTCCAACTCAGCGAAATCCTCCACCGGTACACAAAACACTCAGAAAAGATGATGATCACATTTCCAGTGGCAGGATACACAACATAGAAGATCAACATTAGTACATAATCATTTTGAACAATCAGAAAAATAAAAGCATAAGTAGAGCTAATACAGGTCTAAGTACGAAGAGATAGAGCAGTTATTCTTGCAGAATGATGACTGACATAGACATTACCTCTACCCATGAACTCAAGTCTGCCAAGAAGTTATTACACCAGGGAAGCTACTAAAAACTGTCAGAAGTAGTTATTTAGAAGTATGGGAGTCCTCCTAGCCGATTCTTCACTTAACTCACACCAAGAAGATAACAGTACCACTCCAGATGGTTTTTCTTCTCAAGGACACCCTGTGGGTTATTTCTGTCATATCAAAATGGTCTCAACAAGCTACGTAGTTATTGATCCTGCCCAGAATTCAATGAAATGTTTAAGACACAGAATGGGGCATTCAAATGCCCTCTCCTACCTCTGATGATCATTAAAATCTCCTCTACCTACTTTCCCTCATTTTTCCTATAAAGACTCTCTGAATTCTTGTTGTAAAAGGTTTGCATTTTGTGATTTCTAAAGTAATACATATTGTTGCTTTGAAGAATATTTTGGTGTTTTGAAAGAGTGTGAAGATCTTTGTTTTTCTGTTGATGAAGGGGGCTGGGCCATCGGATCCTTGAGCCTAGTTTTGGTGAAGTAATTCTTATTGTTAATGTTATTTCCTGTGTTTTCACTTTGTTCCATTATGCTTTGCTTACAGTAGGATAAAAATTTTAGGCAGAGAAATGTATCTTAGAAGCACCTCTGACTTGTTTATCCTTCACTGTTTATATGTTTTCTACTACTAAACATGACAGGGTAGTCCAATAGCTCTCTTAATATTCAGTTTGTTTTACTTCAGAAATGGTTAATTCGGTTGTGTTAAAGACTGTTTAGGTGTTCCCTCTTTCTTTACCACTGAGTATTGTATCCTAAGTCTACCTTTGAATATTAATGCTTGCAGTTTGACAGTGAGGTTTGTCTCAGTCATACCCTCTGTTCATTATTGTTATCATTTTGTTGAAGGTCCCTATAATTGTAGTCCTAGATGTCTAAGGCATTCCCTCTTCTTTGAATGCAATTGTATGTCTGTGTTGGTTAAGCTCTCAAAGGTGAACTTGTAGGAGGAAATATGGCATTCCCCGAATCCTATAATTCATATTGAAGGTTTAGTCGGCATTTCTACTTTCTTTAAGTGTTTATATTGATTAAGTCCATAACAGTGAGCTTACTGGAGGAAATAGGGCATTCCCCAAATCCTTTAAGTCATTTTGAAAGGGTTTAGTTTTTCTTTCACTCTTAGTCCTTAATGTTCATCCCATTTCACCTATATTATTCAATAGATCCTAGACCAAGTTAGATTTTCCCTTTGGTTTCCCTTCCTTCTCAGTCAGAACTATTTGGACTTCACATGACTCCATTGCCTAATGGCTTGTAGATTCCCATGCTCTATCTATACCACATGAAACATACTTGTCCAACAAAACGAAAACAAACAACCTTGAACCTCATAACTAGCCTAAAATCAACTTCTAAACCTTTCAAGACACATCTTTAGAAACATATTGAGAGATCCATCTCTGAGACTAGGAGGGCTAGATCCTAGAGCTCTAAAGTTTGGTTCGTATGTCACCTTGTCTTTTGGTAAGCCAATCTATCAAAACACAAGACCCCAATAGCCAAAATATAGTTGCCTCCATGGATATCCCACTTCTTCATGATGATAGCCATTTGGAATTTTCACCAAAGGATAACTTGTACACTTGGGAGCAACAACTATGGGACAGATTGATGAGAGAGCATCTTGTTCATTGGAGGAGCTTATCATATGAGGATGCTACAGGGGGAGGAGAGGAGGCTCTTTAGTTCCATCCTTGAAGTTGCTTGGGGATAAGCAACATTTGGGATGGGAGGACTTTAATGTTCCAAAATTAGCATGCAGCTAATTGGAATATTAATTTTTGTTTTTTTCCTTTATATAGAAGAATAAGTGGGTAGGGAGACCCACAAATCTCTTTAGTAGGAATAAATTCACTCATAATGTGAATAAGGGTCATCAAAGTAGCTAGATAAAGCACCCTTATGTGTGAATAGGGGATGAAGCATGTGGAATGGGTCAACTTTGAACAAATCAACAACGCTGGTATGGATAGAGTGGACATTCAATGAGAGACAATGCAGTTTTGGAGGGAGATTCTTTGCATGGAATTAGTGGCTTTAATGAGTGGGGCCCAAGGTGAGTAATCTCACCAAGAATATAAGGAAGGGAATGGCAGCCATAGAGGGTATGTTTTGATTATTATTTTGATTACGGTATGTTGTGACTTGTTGCTCTCTTTAGCTGTTTAGCAGAGACTGCAGTGCCCTTTAGCACAAGGGTGTTCCTGAGAGGGAATCCCACCCTCATCCTTGGGGGACTTCAAGTGCCCACTCAGGAGAGGTCATTCAGAATTATTTCCAAATTTTGGCATCAGGCCAAGCTACAACTTTCTTCTACAACACAATTTCTGTTTAGAGTTGTGCTGTGTTGCAGGGTGCAATAGTGGAAAGTTTGATAGGGCCATTTATGAGCTTGTTTTCAGTGTAGGAAGCACTCCTTCCATTGGGAGGCTAGAAAATAAGGTCCTTGGGCATCATTTCATATTTTGGCACCAGGACAAGTCACCATAATATCCTACAGCAAAATTTCACTCTCAAACTGCGTTATTCTATTGAGCATATTCAAAGGAGGGTTCAATGCACCACTTGGGAGGTTAGATCTGCAGTGGAGAGATCGTCCCTTAATTGGGGGAGTATATTGGATGACTTCCATTCATTTTACATCAGTTTCAGCCACCTCCTTCTATGTGCTTCAATTGCAGTGATTCTTCAGTCTTAGTGATGTAGATCACCATTCTATATTTTGTATATTTCCATAAACCATTTCTGGGTTGTCTAGGAAAACTGATATAGAGACTTGGTCTTTATGTATAGCATATTTTGAGGCATGTATCAATTATTTGTATAATTGCATGTTTCTAGTAGAATTTATTCTCATTAAGACTGTGTTGTAGCATCTCTCAAGTATTTTGTATAGTAGCAACATCTCACTTTTGAGAGGGTTTGATCATTGGAGGCTTGTTTGCTTATGTTATATGATTTGTGCCTCAGTGTATTGTACTTATTTTCTGCTAATATTCATAATAATATGGCTCTTTCATGGTCTCATATTTGATGTATTGACATTTACTGCTATTTTCCATTATTGTGTTCAATATTGTTGTTTTTCCTATTTTGGAATACACGCTTCTTGCCTTCTTTGCCGGAATCATATTTGAAATAGGATTTCTTTCCTTTCCCCTTCTTTGCCTTACTAGCCAAGACAACATCATCTGTCTTATATGAAGATCAATCCCTACTATTCTGCCTGAATTCTTCTTGCACCAAATCCGACCAAAGTCCTTCCCAATCTGGTAGCTTCTCCCTCCCATTGACAAAGTCCTGATAGCTATGCCACCTCTTGGGAAGACCTTAGAAGAGCTAGGCTCACCAAGTCATCATTCAAAATAGTAACTCTGATGCTCCCAAGCTCATCTTGACATTGGAAAAAATTGGTTAAATATTTCGAAATAGTGTCACCTTTCTCCATTTTTATTTTCCTAAGCTTGTCTTTCAGTGCCAATTTTCTGTGCTCACTGCTACTCTAAAAAATATTTTTCAAAGCCTTCCAGATTGCATATGGTGTCACTTTTTCATGGATACTTGAGATAATTTGGTCTCATACTCCCTCCAATTATATCCTCCTCACCTTTGCAGCCATATTTTTCCAAGCATCAAGAAGAGCGACATCTGCTGTAGTGCATTTGGGAATGTCATTATCAATGAATTATTTCAACCCATTTTCCTCCAGAACTACCTCCATCTTGTCTTTCCATGCAATATAATTGGAAATTCCCTCAAGTGCATACTCCAATATCAAGCCATTGAAAGTGATCTTGATCTTGATCCGCCTGTCCCGCCAATAATTCTTTTGTAAATTCGAATGCTATTTAGTCACAAACTCAATTTCTTCTCCACTATAGTTATTTCATGTGCTCTGATACCATGTATAAATTATACAAACAATATGTATATCAATGGAGTTAATCTGATCATGCGATCTACTAAAGAAAGATAATAAATCCTTCTACAAATCAATTTCGGAAAATAAACACGATTGCCAATCACAACAAGTAAAGAAAGAATAAAATCAAACCACAACACATATTTTCCAGGGGAAATATAACTGCTCAAAACCTGTAATATTCCCAATTATCCATTGCTAGTTGGAATATTATATTTACTCCATTTTTGCAGCTAGAAGAATAAATGGGATAGGGAGACCCTTAAATCTCTCAAATGGCAATAAAAACAATCCCAATGTGAAAGGGGATCAGCATAAGAAGGAAAATAAAACCACCTTGGTGTGAAAGGGGAGGAAATGTAGGAGGATTAGATTCAGTTGACTAGCTCAACAGCGCTGCTACATGAGGAGGGAAACCAGTAAGGACATCATAGTTTTGAAGGAAGTCACCTCATTAATGAGTGGGGTCAAGGGTGCAGAAGCTCACCAAGGATAAGAAGGAAGGGATAGCAGCAAGGAAAGAATTTAGTATTAATCTATGTTTTTTCTTTTGACTAATTGCATGCTTCAGTTATTTAGCTGTAGTTGTAGCACTGTTTAGTGCAAGGGATTCTCATGCGGGAATTCCATCCTCTTCTTTGGATCAGCTTGTTTAAGGGATCTAAAGGGAAGGTTTTGAGCTATTTTTCCATCATCTGACTTAATTTCATTCAGTTATAAACATCTAAAATGTAGTCACTTCCAGTAACTGCGTATTTTCTGCAGGTGCAGCAGTAGCAGGGTTAAATCCCTTGATTTTGTGCTTGTATTTGAGGAGGAGGTGTCTATTTCTCTCCGAAAAGTCTAATAAGGAGGGCCATTGGCCATTTTATGTATTGATAAGATATTTAATGTTATATTCAGTCATTTCAAATACAGAGTTGTAGTAGATTGCATTATTTTTGGCAGTATTGCCTTTTATACATGTGTAATACTGGAAACCCTTGCCGGGTTGTCTTATTTATTGTGTAAAAGAGGTTAAACCTCCATTTATTGGCTATATTATTAATATAATATCTATATCAGTATTGATTCATCATTTTCTATAGAAACCCTCATGTTAATTATGCTATTGCAGTCTTCATAAATTCTGTTGTGGAAAGTCATGGGATTGGGGTGTTTTTAAGCTATCTTGAGCTGGGGAGATCTATTTAATGTAGCTAGAATGATTTGTTTCTGATTTCCTTTGGTATGTAAGACACATACAGCATATATAAGAGGATCCAAGTCCCTTTTCATGTTTTTATAACGTAATTTTCTGAATAAAACGTTTTCACTATCCAGAGTGTAGTAATTCCTAAAAAGGAATATTACAGTGGTATCAAAGCTCTGCTCTTGGCTTAGCTTGTGGTGATAATATATTTTTTAGCCACCGATAAATTTTTTCATATAAAATGGTGGCTAAATCATTTTTGAAGCCTTCAAGAAACAAGTTTTATTGCAAAAAATTGTTATCTCTTCAAGTCTTATGAAAACATCATGCCCTTTGTTTAATCTTCACTGTTGTTTCCCTTTAAAATCTAAAATTCTGCTGATTTCATGAAGAAAATACTACTGCAAAAATCCCCACTTTTCCCTCATTTTAACCCTCTTCTCACTTCAAATTAACCTCCATTTTTTACCCCTTTTTTCCCCATACACTTCCTCTATTTTTCATGTATTCCATTCTTCCCTTCATAAAATCCATTTTAAAAGGTTTAAAACTCATTTTTAAACCTTACCGAAACCCCCAAATCCATTGAAAAACTTTGAAAAAATCATAAAAAATAAGTTTTTTAACCATGGGCCTAAGCCCCTTTGGGCTAAGTCCTAAACCACTTCCCCACATATACCCACACCCTAGAACCAGACACTAGACCCATTGGGCACTTATCGCATCCAAAAAAATTGAAGCATGAAAGTCCTTTTGTTTTATAAAACCCCGATGCTGATTGGCCCCTCTTTTGTATAAACCCCCGATCCCTTTAACGCTTCACAAAACCCAAAGGCCCACAATCAGGCGCTTAAACAATGCAATAAAGCGTTCCCGATTTGATTTTTCCTTTGTAAAGTCATAAGATCCCATTTTCCCTATCTTATAAAGGAAACCCGCTGTTCATGATTTAAATCAATCTCAACCATTGATTTAAAACTAATCAAATTGTTTGCAAAGTCTCGCATCGGAAACAATTGATGGGCACGTTTGTTTGTTTTAAAAAAAAGTTCTGATGCCGATTGGCCTCTGTTTATAAGCCCCGAGCCTTTTTGTCACTTCATGTAACCTAAGAGCCCGCAATCGGGTGCTTAACACTTTGTATAAACCATTCCCCAATGTTTTTTCCCTTTGTAAATTCATAAAAACCCATTTTTCAATGTTTTAAAGGGAACCCGTCGGTTCAATGTTTTAAAGTGATAAAGGACCGTTGATCTAAAGCCGATCGACAATCACATAAATCTTGCATCAGAGATTTTATAATGGGTAGATTGAAAAGCCCACTCCTTCCTCCTGATTCTGATTGGCACCTTTGCCTATAAGGCCCCGATCCCTTTATCTTTCTCATGTATCCAAACGGCCCCGCAATCGGGTGCCAAACATCATATATATAACCTGCTCTAATGCAATAAACCCTGTGTATTTCATAAAAAATACATTTTTCATGTTTTACACTAAGCCCGCCGTTCATTGGTCGGAGCTCTTCTCCACCATTGATCTTCGACTAATCAAACGGCCAACGCTATATTGCATCAGAGATTTCCATTGGCGCATTAAATATTTTATTCGCAAATTCTGATTGGCAATCCCTCGATTCATTTCCCACCATCAATCTCTGATCCAACAGCTTGGATTGAAACCGCCCCACCCGCTACTGCTCGTGCATCTTGTTGATATCACGCTCTTCCCTCATCCGTCCGATCTAAGACCTTAGATCTAACGGCCAGTGCGCATTTTCGCGTAACTTTGTGCCCGACTGTTAATTCCTGAAATTTACGCGATGTAGGCAGTATTGAAATGCCACGTGTCAGGTGGGAACGCATATCGCGTTCGAAAAGGTTAAACCGCCTAATCACCTTTTCACCACGCAATACCGCTGGTTTCTCCTCCCAAAACTGCTTTCCCCATTTGCATTATGTTTTATCGATTTCGCTCCATACCATTGATCTTTGTAGATCAATGGCTCAGATCCAATCTGGCCATTACACTATCGCCCTCCGCTTTCTCGAGGGGACTTCATAAAGTGATCACAGTCATTGATCTCCGTGGGCCGATCTCGTCCGACAGCCCATGGCCATCCGCGAAACCCCAATTTTCCTCAATAGATTTTTCCTCTGCCCAAAGGATTTTTCATATATTTCCTTTTTTTTTTTCTTCCTTCTTGCATTGAAGTGGCCCCTTTTCATTATATGAACCCGGATCATTCTCGACCATTGATCTCTATAGATCAACGGCCCTAACTTATTTTTTCTCACCGTCTTCCAGCTGCCTCCTCTAAACCTCATCGCGTGATCTCCGCCGTTGGATTATTTCATCCAATAGCCACGCTCTAAACCTAAGCCTCCAAAGCAGTTAAGCCCAAATACGCAGGATTTCATAACTTTTTCTTGGTTTATGCAGGTTTTAAAAGTTTTCAATTGATTTTAAAGAAAGTTGAAGGCCGAGGATGACGACCCCGCAGGCCTTTATTCTTCAAAGAAGACTACTATGCAGGGTTCCATACCACGTTTCATCAGTGCATCATGAGCACTGGTGCAATTTTAAACCCTCTACGCACCTGCACATCAACAAGACACAACAAAGATTAATTGAAATAGAGAGTATCAATGTTGAAGATCAAATCAAACCAAAGATGAAGAATTGAAGATATTTTACCCAGTTTTGAGGGATTACGGCTAAGATCGACAATCAAAAGCCTAATCCACTAAATTAAACACAGTTAAAGAATAGAAGACAAGATTTAGGCCTAATTAAGCCTAACACACAGAATCAAATCAAATCAACAGTGTTTAAAGAAGGACAAAGCAATTCAACAATTCGAGAAGCCTCCACCACCACATTAGAGGCTAATTGATTCCTCACCAGCTACCAAAGGCCACCTGTAGCCTCAAAGCATTCAAAAGAGGCCATAGTTATTACCAGAGCAGAAGATATTTTCATCAATACATCTGAATAGTTATTTCAAGCCAAAGGAACTTATTACAAACTGTCAGCAGAGTTATTACAAAGATAACAATGAGCCTTAATGTCAACTAATCTTCCCAACAAGCTTAATACTTAATGTAAACCAATTAATACAGAGAAAATATCAGAGATTTTCTCCATTGAGCCCCTCAAAGGCCGAGAAACATTAAAATGTATTAGCTGAACTTAGAAGATCTTTTTATCCCATCCCACCTCCTCATCCCTTCTATAAATACTTCTGAAGAAGATGAGATACTGGTTGGTTAGTCACTAGTTGTAATAATAAAAACTCTCTAAAATAATATATAGTCTGTTAAAGTTGAAGAAGAAATTGAAGTCTTGGAATCTTGATGGTGTTGTGACATGCCTGTTCTTGAGAAGGCCCTATCATTGGATCCTTGAGCTTGGCTGTTGGTGATGTATTCTGAACTATCTGTTGTTTTTTCTGTTTTTATTATGTTTCATAATTTCTTACAACAGTAGGATAGAAAGTTTTAGGCTAAGAAATGACTGTTGGAAGCACCCTAGACCTGTTCATCCTTCACTGTTTTATGTTTTCTTCTGCTGAGGTATTTTAGATTCTTTAATCTCTCTCTTTAGTCCTCATGCTTGTTTATTTCTCTAATAGTTCAAATAGTTGTTTCCAGCATGATTTATGGTTTTCCTTGCTTGTCTGATACCACTTGAAAACTATTATTGAAGTCTCCCTTTGAAGTACCATTGTTTATAGTTAGCTAAGGAGGTCTTTTTTTATCATACCCTTTGTCCTTGCTTAAACAGTTGTTTTAAAGGTCTTTATAGTCGTGATCATAGATTTATTAGGTGTTCCCTCTTCTATGACTGCAATTATCAGTGAATCTTTTATGTTTTCTAAGTCATTTGAAATAAAATATTTGACGAAATAGGGTGTTCCCCGAATCTTAGATTTCATTTTAAAATTTGTCTTGAATTCATTATTTTCTTAAAGTTTGGTTTGTAGAATTCATGGTTAGCCCTATCTATCAAATGCCTATTTATGTTCAAGTTATGTTTTTGAGTTCCATTTGTTGAGAATTAAACTTCTCTTTTCCAAACCATTAATGTCCATCTCATTCACAAACTAAAGGATCCTATGGCCATGTTATATTTGCCCTTTGATATCCCATATCCACTTATGATCATGTTACCAACTTCATTTTGACTCCATTGCCCAATGGAACTAACACTTCTTCTTTCTACCTATCTTTCCTAGACTTTTCATATTCTATTGTACCAATTCAAGCAAACAAACAAACCAAACAATCACTTTCACTTAATAGCTAGTCTAAAATTAATACTTTAAAGAAGAAAAGACATATCTTTGCTAAACATTTGGGAGATCCCTCTCTGAGAACAAGAGGACTAGATCCTGGAACTCTAAAGATTGGTTCTGATGTTGCCTTGTCTTTTGGTTAGCCAAAATATCAAAACACAGGACACCAACATAATGGTGATCACGGTGGGACCTTGAGTTCATAGTTTCCTAACAAGCTCTTATTGACACATTAGTCTTGAAAACAACCATAGAAACTCATAAAAACCCAAAAATATTTCAGATTGGCTTCATAATGAACATGGTGGTGGACCATAAAACATTTTACCTTCAAAAGAGCTAAAAATTTCCACCTAGTGACTCCACTGGCCTCCAATAGGCCAATTATCCTTCTAGTCCTTGTAGACTCCCTTGGGAATTCATTGAGAAAACCCAATCATGCTGTTGGTGGACAAAAAAGTTCAAAATCTTCCACCTACCGACTCCACTGGTAAAAGACTCTGAACTGGTTGAAAAGATACAGTGACATCTTTATTATAAACATGGATCCAAGTATGGACAGAGAAGCTAAACTAAACACATTATTGAACCTAATTGGAAAAATAGTGTACATACTTGATAAAATATTAGAAAGGCATGAGGATGATATAGATGTTGATTATCCAGAGCCACCTATTCTTTTCCCAGATCAAACACAAACTCAACCATTAGAAAACCTAGACAATGAGCAATATATAGATGATGATCAAGACTTTATAGAAGAAGGTAAGCAAGATTATAGAGAAAACAATAAAGAAAAATCACTGATCATGATGGAGAGGATGGTGTACGTGCTTGGAAAAAGAATTGAAAGGTATGAGGCTAATTTAAATATTGATGATCTAGAGCAGCCCATGCTCCTTTCAAATCAAGAACAAACCCAAACACTACAAGATGTGTATGATGAACAAGATTATAAAGAAAGTAATGAAGAAGGTTGTCAGGAAATTCCTGATTACCTACCTATATCTTGTACAATGCTATTAAGATAACTTCATGAAAAAATTACAAAAACTAATAGTGAGCAGTGCCTTGAGGAAAACATAAGCCATTTTGAATCCACAAAATCTAAAATAGGAGAAGAAACAACAAAACCAGAGTCTCTGCCTTTATGTCATGACTAATTTCAGATTATTAAAGAAGGGTGGTATCCTGATAATCTATTAGAAACAACTCCTGAATCCCATATTCTAAATAACTGTCACAAAAATCATGAGTTGTTTAAAACTAAGGCAGACCAGTAAAAACAAGAGAATCCTCAAAGATCCTCTGCAAACACAAATGAAGATCCCTTAGAAGAGGCTCAAGAATACATCAGGCCTCAAAATCAGCCAACACAAGAGAAAGAAGACTGTTGTACATCTGTCCTAAGCAAAAAGAAAATTCCTTCTCTCTTAACAGAAGAAGAGATTGATCTAATATTGAACAGACAGCCAGCCTCCAAACCTTCATTTGAACAAAACACTTCTGCTCATCTACTTACTGAACCTTGCTATCTTGAATCAGAAAATAAAATTGTAGAAAAGCTCAAAGAAAAACAAACTGATAACCCAATATATTTGATTGGTGACATTATTTATACTAATGATTTTTCAACTTCTAATCAGTCTGATGATGATGATCAACTCCAAACAGAAAATAATCATGCATGGAAACCAGCAGTTGATTGGTGACATGAATTTCATTATCATCAGCTTGAGAGCAGCAAACAACCAATCCAATCCATCAGAAATAGCTTTCACATAATTGGAAATCAACAATCTATTAGTTGTAAGGTTGAGATTAAAAAGAAAGAGGAATTTCTTGAGCCGGATGAAGATAAGGAGCCTTCTCCTGAAAGGATTGAGGTAATAAAGGATACCCTTGCTCAAGAATATGATGATCTCTTTACAAAATATAGTCCACTGAATTAGAACATATCAGGACTACAAGAGGACAACACTACAATATATGATGAAACCTCTAGTTCAGATAATGATGAATATGAAGAAAAGGTTCTTTCTCAAAAGAATATTTGCCTTGATCTAGTGGATAAAGAAGAGATGATCTTGGTAGAACCATGTCTTCCAAATACTCTTAACCAGGCATTATCTCAAGATCCCTATGCTCACTTCTTGAAGATATTTGAAGAAGGGATAAAGGTTATTAAGAGCAGTGTATTACCAAAGGCAAGAAGATTATTTAGCACTGCTGCTAAAAAAAAAAAGGGAATGGGAGTGGCCCTGCTTGTCCAACCTATCCAAAGAGATGAAGAAGGACCAATCATGGAATCATTTATTGGATTGGTTGTACTGGAAAAGAGAGTTCATCAGCTAAACATGTAAATATTCCAAGTTAGATTAGAATAGGTAGGGATGTCAATAAAGCTCAGCCTTTGAGCATTTACTTAGTTTTTGATTTTTGTCTTCAAAATTAGAAAAGTAAAAATACAAAAAAAATAGAAAGAGAAAAGAGAGAAGAATGAAAACAAGAAAGGTATAGCCCCATACCAAAAAGAGAAACAAATTCTGAAAGTGTGCAAGCTAAAATGCCACTCCTAAAAACGCACTTCTAGTTAGTCATATAGCCTAATCATGACTAATTATCTTTTCAATTTTCTGCTAATAGGTTAGTGAATTAGATTTTCCAAACAGCATAATCTTGGCTTATCAGTTAGGAATATTAGGATAGAAAAATAAAGGTTCAAACAAGCTCAAAGTCTAAACCTGTAAATTCCAAAAGAAAGAATGACTCCAATATGTTTAAACTTGAGTCAAAGATAGAAGCAAACTGGTTCTGATATGCTCAAAAATTGAACCAGTCAACAAAGAAAAACATCTCAAACGAGCTTAAAACAGAGCTGAAGAAAAGAGAAGGATGTTCTTAAAACTTTCAGATCTTAAGCCTTCACCATTTTGATTTAACTTTCTGCAAAAATAAATATCTATGTGCAACTTGTTTTTATGCCATAGATCAACAACAAGTTAGATTTTTCAATCCTGACTTGTATGCTTTTAAATTTCTATTTTAGATATTAGTGAATAAAAATCTGTTAGACTGTTTAATCCTAACAGATAGTAGATTAGGTAGAGAAGCTTATGGACTCAACTGTTTAATCTGAGTTCATGGAGAAATAAGAAGTAGAAATAGATCAGTTTTTTTCTTTCAAAAGAACAAAATGTTTGTAAAAGAGTTTTCCAATCCAAGTGCACTCTGAAAGAAGAAAAAATGTTAGATCAGTAGGATTGGGTAGGTAGAAAGCTTGTATTGATGAAGTTCCATTGTTTTTCATGGCTGCTGACATTTTCAAAATAGAAGAAGATCATCCAAGTAAATAAAGCTGCAGCCCAATGGATAAGGCTCTGATCAGCCCCCAGAGAATGCAAGTCTAAAGTTCTTGATGCCTTCAAGAAGGCACCATCCCCATGTGGAGCCACTGTTAGCCACCTATAAAAAATTTCATATCAAATGGTGGCTAAATTATTTTTGAAGCCTTCAAGAAACAAGTTTTATTACAAAAAATTGTTATCTCTTGAAGTCTTATGAAGACATCGTGCCCTTTGTTTAATCTTCACTACTGTTTCCCTTTAAAATCTGAAATTCTGCTAATTTCATGAAGAAAATACTGCTGCAAAAATCCCCACTTTTCCCTCATTTTAACCCTCTTCTCACTTCAAATTAACCTACATTTTTTACCCCTTTTTTCCCCATACACTTCCTCTATTTTTCATGTATTCCCTTCTTCCCTTCATAAAATCCCTTTTAAAAGGTTTAAAACTCATTTTTAAACCTTACCGAAACCCCCAAATCCATTGAAAAACTTTGAAAAAATCATAAAAAATAAGTTTTTTAACCATGGGCCTAAGCCCCTTTGGGCTAAGTCCTAAACCACTTCCCCACATATACCCATGCCCTAGAACTAGGCACTAGACCCATCAGGCACTTATCACATCAGAACAAATCGAAGCATGCAAGTCCTTTTGTTTTATAAAACCCCGATGCCGATTGGCCCCTCTTGTGTATAAACCCCCGATCCCTTCGACGCTTCACAAAACCCAAAGGCCCGCAATTGGGCGCTTAAACAATGCAATAAACCATTCCCAATTTGATTTTTCCTTTGTAAATTCATAAGAACCCATTTTTCCTATCTTATAAAGGAAACTCGCCATTCATGGTTTAAATCAATCTCAACCATTGATTTAAAACTAATCAATGGGGTTGTGAAGTCTCGCATCGAAAACAATTGATGGGCATGTTTGTTTTTTTTAACAAAAATTTCCGATGCCAATTGGCCTCTGTTTATAAGCCTTGAGCCTTTTTGCCACTTCATGTAACCCAAGAGCCCATAATCAAGTGCTTCACACTTTGTATAAACCATTCCCCAATGCTTTTTCCCTTTGTAAATTCATAAAAACCCATTTTTCAATGTTTTAAAGTGATAAAGGACCGTTCATCTAAAGCCGATCGACGATCACATAAATCTTGCATCGGAGATTTTCTAATGGGTAGATTGAAAATCCCACTCCTTCCTCTCGATTCTGATTGGCACCTTTCCCTATAAGGCCCCGGTCCCTTTATCTTTCTCATGTATCCAAACGGCCCCACAATCGGGTGCCAAACTTCATATATATAACCCGCCCTGATGCAATAAAACCTTTGTATTTCATAAAAAATATGTTTTTCATGTTTTACACTAAGCTCGTCGTTCATTGGTCAGAACTCTTCTCCACCGTTGATCTTCGACCAATCAAATGGCCAGCGCTATATCGCATCAGAGATTTCCATTGGTGCATTAAATATTTTATTCGCAACCTCCAATTGGTGATCCCTCGATTAATTTCCCACCGTCGATTTGATCTGCAGATTGACGGTCCATGTCTAGTTGCATCGGTGCTCCTCTGTCTATTGCCCCCACCGATCACAGAGCTCCGATTACATCTGGGCCGTCCACGTGTCAAGCTCCGACGGTCCAGATTAATTTTCCCGACCTTGGTTAAAAACATGGAAACCCCTGTTTCATGTTCTTTTAGCCAATCATAGCCATTAATCTCTGCAGATCAACGGCCCATATTAACCCTTTCTCTGCTTCGTTTGTTTTTCCATTCAACCCCAGTTTCGATCTCCACCATTGATCCATTGATCCAACGACCCAGATTTACCCCAACGGGCCCGACCCCTGTGGGTCTTGCCTTCCTCCAGATTTGATCTCAGCCGTCCAATCTCTGATCCAACGGCTCGGACTGAAAGCGCCCCACCTGCTACCACCTGTGCATCTTGTTGATATCGCGCTCTTCCCTCAGCCGTCCGATCGAAGACCTTATATCTAATGGCCAGTGCGCATTTTCGCGTAACTTTGTGCCCGATCGTTAATTCCTAAAATTTATGCAATGTAGGCGGTATTGAAATGCCACATGTCGGGCGAGAACGCATATCGCATTCGAAAAGGTGAAACCGCCTACCCACCTTTTCACCAAGCGATACCGCTAGTTTCTCCTCCCGAAACCGCTTCCCCATTTGCATTATGTTTTATCGCGTTTGCTCCCAGCCGTTGATCTCTACAGATCAATAGCTCAGATCCAATCTGGCCATTACACTATCGCCCTCCACTTTCTCCAGGGGACTTCATAAAGTGATCACAGTTGTTGATCTCTGTGGGCTGATCTCGTCTGACGACCCATGGCCATCTACGAAACCCCAATTTTCCTCAATACATTTTTTCTCCGCCCAAAGGATTTTTCATCTATTTCCTTTGTTTTTCTTCCTTTTCACATTGAAGTGGCCCCTTTTCATTATATGAACCCGGATCACTCCCGATCGTTGATCTCTATAGATCAACGGCCCTGACTTATTTTTTCTCACCGTCTTCTAACTGCCTCCTCTGAACCTCAGCGCGCGATCTCCACCATTGGATGCTTTCATCCAACAGCCACACTCTAAACCTAAGCCTCCAAAGCAGTTAAGCCCAAATACACAGGATTTCATAACTTTTTCTTGGTTTATGTAGGTTTTAAAAGTTTTCAATTGTTTTTAAAGAAAGTTGAAGGTCGGGGATGACGATCCCCCAGGCCTTTATTCTTTGAAGAATATTACTATGTAGGGTTCCATACAATGTTTCATCAGTGCATCATGAGCACTGATGCCATTTTAAACCCTCTGCGCACCTTCACATCAACAAGACACAACAAAGATTAATTGAAACAGAGAGTATCAGTGTTGAAGATCAAATCAAACCAAAGATGAAGAATTGAAGATATTTTACCCATTTTTGAGGGATTACGGCTAATATCGACAATCAAAAGCCTAATCCACTAAATTAAACACAGTTAAAGAACAGAAGACAAGATTTAGGCCTAATTAAGCCTAACACACAGAATAAAATCAAATTAACAGTGTTTAAAGAAGGACAAAGCAATTCAACAATCTGAGAAGCCTCCACCACCACATCAGAGGCTAATTGATTCCTCACCAGCTACCAAAGGCCACCTGTAGCCTCAAATAATTCAAAAGAGGCCATAGTTATTACCAGAGTAGAAGATATTTTCATCAAGACAGTTGAACATTTATTTCAAGCCAAATGAACTTATTACAAACTGTCAGCAGAGTTATTACAAAGATAATAATGAGCCTTAAAGTCAACTAATCTTCCCAGCAAGCTTAATACTTAATGTAAACCAATTAATACAGAGGAAATATCTGAGAGTTTCTCCATTGAGCCCCTCAAAGGCCAAGAAACATTAAACTGTATTAATTGAACTTAGAAGATCTTTTTATCCCATCCCACCTCCTCATCCCTTCTATAAATACTTCTGAAGAAGATGAGATACTGGTTGGTTGGTCACTAGTTGTAATACTAAAAACTCTCTGAAAT
The DNA here is from genome assembly GCA_034641835.2 of Pinus albicaulis. NCBI lineage: Eukaryota > Viridiplantae > Streptophyta > Pinopsida > Pinales > Pinaceae > Pinus > Pinus albicaulis. Next base: position 1,167,326,647 of record CM076578.1, read on the forward strand.
AATATATAGTCTATTGAAGTTGAAGAAGAAATTGAAGTATTGGAAGCTTGATGGTGTTGTGACATGCCTGTTCTTGAGAAGGCTCTATCATTGGATCCCTGAGCTTGGCTGTTGGTGATCTATTCTGAACTGTCTGTTGTTTTTCTTGCTTTCATTATGTTTCATAATTTCTTACTACAGTAGGATAGAAATTTGTAGGCTAAGAAATGACTCCTGGAAGCACCTTAGACCTATTCATCCTTCACTATTTTATGTTTTCTTTTGCTGAGGTATTTTAGAGTCTTTAATCTCTCTCTTTAGTCCTCATGCTTGTTTATTTCTCTAATAGTTCAAATAGTTGGTTCCAGCATGATTTATGGTTTTCCCTGCTTGTCTGTTGGCACTTCAAAATTGTTATTGAAGTCTCCCTTTGAAGTACCATTGTTTATAGTTAGCCAAGGAGGTCTGTTTTGATCATACCCTTTGTCCTTGCTTAAACAATTGTTTTAAAGGTCTTTATAGTCGTGATCATAGATGTATTAGGTGTTCCCTCTTCTATGACTGCAATTATCAGTGAATATTTTATGTTTTCTAAGTCATTTGAAATAAAATCTTTGAGGAAATAGGGTGTTCCCCGAATCTTAGATTTCATTTTAAAAGTTGTCTTGAAGTCGTTATTTGCTTAAAGTGTGGTTTGTAGAATTCATGGTTAGCCCTGTCTATCAAATGCCTCTTTATGTTCAAGTTATGTTTTTGAGTTTCCTTTGTTGAGAATTAAACTTCTCTTTTCCAAACCATTAATGTCCATCTCATTCACAAACTAAAGGATCCTGTGGCCAAGTTAGATTTTCACTTTGATATCCCATATCCACTTATGAGCCTATTACCAACTTCATTTTGACTCCATTGCCCAATGGAACTGACACTTCTTCTTTCTACCTATCTTTCCTAGACCTTTCATATTTTGCTGTACCAATTCAACCAAACAAAAAGACCAAAAAATCACTTGCACTTAATAGCTAGTCTAAAATCAATACTTTAGAGCAAACAAGACATATCTTTGCTAAACATTTGAGAGATCCCTCTTTGATAACAGGAGGACTAGATCCTGGAACTCTAAAGATTGGTTCTGATGTCGCCTTGTCTTTTGGTTAGCCAATCTATCAAAACACGGGACACCAAAACTGTTTACAGTATGGAGGAGGAAGATATTTCAAATCTCTTACTTCAGACCATGAAGAGCTTTGCAAGAGACCTCAAGGAGATGAGGCATAAAGGGGATTCTATAGGGTTTTTCCATGAGGCAAGTACCAACACTTCATATGGCATGGAGAATTCAGTTGCACCACAATGCTCTACCATGCCTTCATTTCTATCTGGAGAAGATAAGAAGGAAACCCTGGGTAACTATTTTGAGGATTATGAATCCCAATCTCAAAGGTTCAAAGAACACTTGAGCTTTCAGGAGTTTTACCGGATCAAGGATGGGAGGAGAGTTAATCCTCATAAAAGTAAGGGAAGTTTTATGCAAGGATCAGACCTACAGTGTAGTATGGGGAGGTTTTTCTTACCTACATATGATGGAACACCGAAGTGTACAGCCAAGGCTTGGGTTGCGAAGCTGGACACTTACTTCTAGCTCAACAAGGTTTCTGAAATAGAAGCCATCAAGATAGTTGCGTTGCACTTAGAAGGGGAGGCTCATGAATGGTGGTTTCATGGGTTAACCACACTTGGACATGATCACATCACCTCATACTCAGACTTTACCAAGAGGCTAGTAGAGAGATTTGATCCGAAAGACCTGGAAGCCCATTTTTTCAAGCTAACCAAGCTCAAACAAGAGGGAGATCTTGAAGATTATATTGCTGAATATTTGCAGCTTTTAGTGATGGTTTCCAACCTCACTATGAGTAGGAAGGTATGCATGTTTGTTGATGGGATGGCTGAACCATTGCATGGGTTGGTCAAATCCACTAAACCAACCACTCTCCTTGAAGCTATGGAGAGAGCTAGAGACTTGCAACATACTTTGCCCAAGGTAAGAACATTGCTGCAACAGGAGACTTCTTCAAAGGAGACAATCCATAATCATGACTTGAAGAACTTGAGGAAGGAGGGATCTTGTCTTGCATATAAGAAGCCATGGGTGCCAAACCATAAATTTGTTGTAGGAAAGACACATTCTATTGAGACCTTCTCCAAGGAAGGGGAGGAGAACAGTGATGTACCATTAGTAGAAGACTTTGCTCCAAGAGGGGGAGCCATTGCAGCATTAAGAGGGGTCCCAAAATATTCGACCTTGACGATAAGAGGTACTATTAAGGGGAAAAGAGTGTCAATGATGATTGATAGTGGAGCCACTCATAATTTCATTGATGCACAACTAGTACAAAGGAGAGGAATCCACATGGAGGATTTTGAGGGATTCTCAGTTATGGTTCCAGGGGCTAGAACCATACAATGTGCCAAATATGTTCTGGCACTATCCATCACCATGGGGACCTACATTTTAATAGAACAATTCTTTTTGGTTAATATTACAGACACTAATGTCATATTGGGGGGGGTCCAGTGGTTGATCACTCTTGGGAGAGTTACCACTGATTGGAAAAAATTGGAGATGGAATGGACAGAAGGGAAGAAATGGTAAGCATCAGAAGATCAAGGGCATAAACACATACCCCTCTCAAATTTTTTTAGCACACAGAATGGAGGCAGATATGTGTAGAGGAGATGTAGAATGGGCAGTGGAACTACATCTATCAGAAGAAGGGGGCAAGGATTCACCAACACATCTAGATGTACAAGCTCTTTTGGACTGGTATTCTACAGTGTTAGGAGATATTCCACCAGGGAGGCCTCCTGACTGGGGGTTTGAACACACTATTGAGTTGGAGCAGGGGATCCAAGCAGTAATCACCACTCCTTATAGGCATCCAAAGGCTTATAGGGGGATAGATTGAGAGGGCCATCCAAGAGCTGTTGGCTCTAGGACACATCAGGCCTAGTACCAGTCCTTTTGCTTCTTCAGTGGTCTTGGTAAAGAAGAAGGATGGCACATTGAGGATGTGCATTGATTATAGAGCATTGAAAAAGAAGACCATGAAGAATAGGTACCTCATACCCAGGATAGATGAGCTAATGGATGAGCTGAGGGGATCTAAATACTTCTCCAAGATTGATTTGAGATCTGGGTATCATCAAATCAAGGTGAGGGATCAGGATATCCCCAAGACAGCATTCAGGTGTCACTATGGGAATTTTGAATTTTTGGTGATGCCCTTTGGATTGACCAATGCCCCGGAAAATTTTCAATCTTGCATGAAACACATATTCCGTGGTCATTTGAGGAAGTTTTTATTGGTTTTATTTGATGATATTCTCATCTACAACCGCACTTGGGAAGAGCACTTGCAGCATATTGAGATAGTCTTACATATTCTCAAGGAGCAACAATTCTATGCTAAGCTCTCCAAATGTGAGTTTGGAATCACAGAGATGCTTTATTTGGGTCACATCATTAGAGTGGATGGAGTAAGGGTGCATGAGGAGAAGATCTAGGCTATCAGAGATTGGCCTAAGCCCAGGAATGTCACAGAACTACAGGGATTTGTAGGCATATGTACTTATTACCAGAAGTTTGTAAAAGGGTTCTCACAACTAGTAGCACCACTCACAGACTTGACCAAGAAGGGAGATTTTAGTTGGACACCTACAGCGTAGAGCGATTCTGATAACCTCAAAGAGGTAATGAGTAGTTGCCCTGTATTAGTTATACTTGATTTTTCTTAACCTTTTGTTCTAGAATGTGATGCATCAAGTGAAGGGATTGGAGTAGTCTTGATGCAAGGAGGGCATCCTATAGCCTTTGAGAGCAGGAAATTTCTTCCTCATGAAAGGTTATACCCCATTTATGATAAAGAAATGTTGGCTATCATGCATGCATTAGCAAAATTCCGGCAGTACTTGGTGGGGAATAAATTCAGGGTGAAGACTGACCATAAAAGCCTTAGATTCTTTCTTGAACAGAAGCAGCTCCAAGAAAGACAACAAAAGTGGGGGAGAAAATTCCAAGCATATTATTTTGACATAGAGTACATTAAGGGGAAGAGCGATGTAGTGGCTGATGCTCTATCCAGGAGACCTACATCGTTGTCCTTGAGGGGCATGGACGCAGATTGGAAGGCTCAACTTTTGGTTGAGTATTCCAAAGATGATTTTTCATGTGAAATAATTGATGGAGTGGTACCAGATGAGAGGTATAGGGTGATGGATGAGGTTATCTATTACTGGGACCGGATCTTCTTGGCTAAGAATTCCAAGCTCAAGGAGAAGATCTTACAAGCATCATATGATTCCCCACTTGCAGGGCATCAAGGCTTCACAAAGACTTCTAGGGCCATAAGGGAGAGATTCTCATGGAAAGGTCTCAAGGAGGATGTTCTCCAACATGTCAAGGAGTACACAGTTTGTCAGTAGAACAAGGGAGAGAACACCCACGCTTCTGGGTTGTTGCAGCCACTACCTATTCCAGATGGGAAGTGGGAGAGCATCTCTATGGACTTCATCACCGGCCTACCTCCCATGCAGGGTAAGAATTGTATCTTTGTAGTTGTTGATAGACTAACAAAGTACTCTCATTTCTTTTCCATTTCTGCACATTATACTGCTTCACAAGTAGTTGATTTGTTCTTCAGAGATGTGTTTAAACTCCATGGTCTCCCAAGGACCATAGTGAGTGACAGGGATAGCTGCTCCATGGGTGGCTTTTGGCAAGAATTTTTCCGGTTAGTGGGGACTGATTTGACACTGAGCACTAGCTATCATCAACAAACTGATGGACAGACTGAGATAATGAACAAGTGGCTGGAAGACTACTTGAGAAACTATGTTGCAGGGCAGCAGAGGGCTTGGCTGTGTTGGCTCCACTTGGGGGAGTATTGTTACAAAACTACTCACCATATGTCTATTGGTATGACTCCATTCTGGGCCCTATATGGGTATGATGCACTTTCATTTGGTAATGTGATGTTTGGGGCAAGTAGGGCTCCAAGAGCCAAGGAATGGATTCAAGATAATAAAGACATGCTTAGAGCCCTCAAAGACAACATTGCTATAGCCCAAAACCAGTAGAATATTTATGCAGAACATGGTTGGGTAGAGAGACATTTTGAGGTAGGAGATCTAGTATATCTACGCCTTCAGCCTTATAAATAGTTTACACTGAAGGAGAAGGGGGCTGAAAATCTCAAACCACGTTTCTATGGGCCATATAAGGTGATCAATTGTGTTGGTAAGGTAGCATATGAGTTGGAGCTTCCTAAGGGGAGCAAGATCCACAATATTTTCCATGTCTCTTGCCTCAAGAAGGCCATTGGGAGAGATATAGTTGCCAACATGGATCTTCCCCCCATTGATGATGAGGGCCACCTAATTTTGCAACCAGAAGAAATCTTAGACACAAGGGAAAGGCAGCTAAGGAACATAGTGATCAAGGAATATCTAATTAGATGGAAGAATATACCAGATTAGGATGCCACTTGGGATGGAGAGAAGATCCTACAACATCCTTATTTGTTGTTGCTTGAGGGCAAGAAAATTTTGAGTGGGGAGGACTGTAATATTCCCAATTAACCATTGCTAGTTGGAATATTATATTTACTCCATTTTTGCAGCTAGAAGAATAAATGGGATAGGGAGACCCTTAAATCTCTGAAATGGAAATAAAAACAATCCCAATGTGAAAGGGGATCAACATAAGAAGGAAAATAAAACCACCTTTGTGTGAAATGGGAGGAAATGTAGGAGGATTATATCCAATTGACCAGGTCAATAGCGCTACTACATGAGGAGGGAAACCAGTAAGGAAAGCATAGTTTTGAAGGAGGAATATTTTGAAGGAAGTCACCTCATTAATGAGTGGGGTCAGGGGTGAGGAAGCTCACCAAGGATAAGAAGGAAGGGATAGTAGCAAGGAAATCATTCAATATTCATCTATGTTTGGTCTTTTGACTACTTGCATGCTTCATCTGTTTAGCTGTAGTTGCAGCACTGTTTAGTCCAAGGGATTCTCATGCGGGAATTCCATTCTCTTCTTTGGATCAGCTTGTTTAAGGGATCTAAAGGGAAGGTTCTGAGCTATTTTTCCATCATATGACTTAAGGTCATTCAACATCAACATCTACAGCACAGTCACTTCCAGTAACTGCGTCTTTTCTGTAGGTGCAGCAGTAGTAGCATGGAAAATTTTAGGGGCTAATATTCGCAGCTGGGCTAATTTTCCATGTTTTTTCCAAAAAAAAGATTCGTCAATTTCCATTTTTTATAAAAATGATTTGCCCAAATTTTACAATATATAATTATTTAAACTTAAAAATCGTTAACATTATATAGAGAGTATATAGAAAATCATTATAAATTTGAATAATTTTACAAATATATCAATGAACATTTTATAGTTTTCATATTAGGGACTAGTGAGATTCGCCAATGTTTTAAACTTTAAAATAATTTCTGTAATGTTCCCAATTTTAGCCTCAAGCTAAAATGGAACATTATAGTGGCATATTTTTATTTATTTTTAATAAAATGGGTAAGGAGACCCCTTAACCCCTTTTGATGGAAAATAACACTCCTTGTGTGAAAGGAGAAATAATAAAGTAGCTGAAATAAACACCCCATGGTGTGAACATGATGAGGATCACCTTGAGTTGGCCATTTTAACCAAGTCAACAGTGCTACCTTAGAGGGTTAGCTTGCTTGAGAATACAACGTAGATTTTGGAGGGAAAACATTAAAAAGTGAATGCAAACCCTAATGGTGGGACCTATGGTGAAATAGAGTTCATTTTCTTTATAAGAACGAAGGAGCAACTCATTTGATTCATTCTTTTGATTCAGAAATTTCGTGGTGAAGCCAAGGACTTGCACATCCAAGTTGTTTAGCAGGATTGTAGTGCTCTTGAGCACTGGGGGTTTTCCTGGAAGGGGATCCCCCACCTCTTCCTTATGGGAGGAGAGGATTTGAGCTGCATTTCCTCATTCCAACATTTGGCCAAGTTCACTCCTTCAGTTGTAGTGTTATTCCTGTAGCAGGATGGGGTTGTGTTGCTGGGGTAGCAGTAGAGGAACTCATAGAGTCTTTCCTTACTTGATTTTTTAGTGGTGGTGTGATATCTTCATTGTAGGAGCTGTAGAGAGGGCTCTTGGACCATATTTCAGATCTGTGGCATCAGGCCACTCATTCACCATCTCCCATTGCGCAGTCATTTGGAGAAACTGCGTTATTCCATAAGGGCAGTGTTGGGGGAGATTCTTGTGCTCATCAGGAGGAGTGATTTTGAGTAAAAGGGGATCAAACCCTTTTCCTTTGAGAGCATTATCAGAGGAGGGCATCAGCATTTCAGATCAGCCATAGCCTCATATTCATTTGGTTTCAGTTGCAGTGAAATTTTGATGTCACTATTGTATTTTGTCCGGCATTTCTAGCAATCTCCCTGAGATTGGCTAGAAATCCCATATGTATCCCATTTTTCTCTCTTAGGCCATTTCTTTGTATTCCTTCAGCTACATTATAATTTTGTATGTATTCAGTAGCTTCATCTCTCATAGAGACTGCGCAGTCACTGTCTTCCGACATTTTGTGCAGCAGCAACATCTCATGTATTACACTGCTTATTCATTGGAGATTGGTTATGAGAGCTTTAGGGCCTTGTTCCTCATGATATTTTTGTACATTCTTGCTGGTATATTAATATAATTTTGGCTGTATCATTTACCCTCTCATGATACTTTTAGATTTGCAAAGTTTCAGATTGATGTTTTGCATATTGTTGTAAGTTCTTTCATTGAGCCTTATTTTAGAGATCTAGTATGGGGAGATCTGTATAACCCATCTAGAATAATTTCTTTAAGCTCATATTCTACAGAGGAGTTATATTATATGTTTTCTAGGGCAGCCCAGCATTGGTTAGCCTTATTTATGCAATAGCCTTATTTATGCAACAGATTCCTTATACAGCGTCCTCAAGGACCCTGTGGCAGAAATTCCCAAGGTGGAATATTGCATATCCATAGGCAGAGTCTGTGAAGGGCCAGCTAGCCTCAGGATCTCTCCCTTCTTTGAAGGATACATATCCTATAAATTCCCCAACATTCAATCTCTGAAATGGACTTGTAGTGTCTCACTGAAGAAGGAAAAATGGAATATCTTCAGATATTCCCGATAGAGCAGAAATTTCCAGATATGGAATATTTCAGTGGTATCAAAGCATGATCTTGGCTCAGCCTATTCCCAAGATCCATTGCTATCAGAAGAGGAGCTTCTCTCCGAAAGAGAGGAGATTTACAAGGAGACAAGGAAAGAATGAAGGAAGATAATGTTTCCCTTCTTCTTTTCCATGGCATGATTGAAGATCTGATGAAAGGGAAAATTTTGGAGGAATTTTCTGAGAAGGGTTTGTTGATGAGACAAATCCTAACTACTTCATTAAGGGTGCGAGCATTCAGCCACAAATGTAGATCCACAGCACAGTCCTTTGTTCACTTGCATTGCAAAGGAATGGAGGAAGAGATGAGGCCATTGGAGGAGCAACACTATAACTCAAGGTATGGCTCATAATTGTTGGTTTGAGGGTTTCATCTTTCATTGACATGCAAATGCAAGAACTTGTGATGCATTCACTAAGGGTTTGATGGAGGAAACTTGGTGAAATTCATTGTATCATAAACACAAACACTTTGCATGCACTGGAAAGAACCAACAGCACTGTCACATTAAAAGGAGATCCATCACCACATGGAGGAGAAAAGGGAGCCATTGCTTTCACTAGAGGAGCCCTTGTGTCTTTGCAAGGAGATTCCAAATATTTTTGCATGTGGGTACCAAGACACAATTTCGGAGCCATATGTAGCACTTTCTGGGGATTGTGAGATGGAGAAAGAAGAAGAGAAGGATCAGCATGAAGGGATGATGATAATTCTCCCTTATCTATTTCAAGAAATTTCTGCACAAGGGAAGAGACTGCACTGCACAGAGGAGAGAGGGACAAACCAATCCACTCATACATGCAGTCTATTTCAGATCTTGATGTCTCACTTTTGGAGGCTTCCCACTTGGAGGCCACTTGATCTAGAGATGATGAGAGGCATCATGCTTTTTGGTTCACCACTCTTGGATTCTGGAGAGGGGGAGGCATTAGAGGGATCCAACACAGTGCAGAGGGTTTGGGGTAAACTCAAGGAGGAGAGATATACTCTCTCATTTTCAGTATCACCCCTCTTCATCAGCTTTACTGTGTTGATAGAGTTTACTGCATGGATGGAGGGTAGAATCTTTATGATGCGGGATGACTGCTCCATGGATTTAGTGAGAGAGAGATTACTTCGTTGGGGAAGGAATCTTTCATGCTTGGGAGTGGATGGAGGCCACTCATGCTTACATTTCCCAGGATCGGGAGATTCTTTGGAGGTGATTGTCTCTCATGGGAGGCTTATTTTCAGAGATCTCATTTCTTTTGAGCATGAGCAGCTGCATGATGGCTTGGAAGAAACATTGGAGGATGACTTTGACATGAGAGGATGTCAAGTTAGCAAGCAGCAGCATGATGGAGCACCCTATTGCAGAATATCAGCGCTGTCTATATGAAGGATTGATCCATGCTGGAGGACTTAGCTTTTGGTTGAGAGGTCCCAGGATCTTGGTGCATGCATGATTCTTGATGACCAGGAGGATGATGATAGATACATGGCTAATGATAGGGTCATCTATGGTTATGGCAGGATATTCTTGACTAGAGCTTTTAGTCTCAAGGAGAAATTTCTACATGCAACACATAAGGGCTTCCTAGCTATGCACTTGGATGCATACTTTGATTGGCTAGAGGAGTTCACTTGGAGGGAATCCATCATGGTACCTATCAGCATTGGGAGATGCATAGCCCGCTTGATTATGGTGGAGAGAACCTCACAACCACTTACCTACTCATTGAGGGTAGAGGGAAACTTCAGTTGGGCCATTTCAAGCTCAAGAGTTCAAGTACAAATTGCAGAAGGTATAATCATTCTATATTGTACTTTCCTTCCTTGTTTGAGTAGCATGATGAGTCAAGAAGATTTGATCCCTTCTTGCATGATGTACAAGGATGTATTTGTATCCTTTTGTAGCAGAAGAATGGACTATTCTTATGGTGGTTTGTGGAGGAAGCCATGTGCTCATTGGTGTGCGCCATTGGCAGCAATCTATATTTTCATGTTCCTATCTTTGAGATGTGTGTGGCAGAAAAAAGTGGCTGGGAAAAGCACTTGTTATGTATAGCCTTGATGAAGGAAAGAGGCTCACTGCGTTTGTCCCATGAGAGGAGTAGTGGCCCACTCTCTAGTTGCCTTATGGCAGCTTGTTTTCATTGTATTATGCTACCTTGTATCGTTGATGCTTATTTTTCACAGGGAGCACTATGTGGAGAGTGACTTATATGATTGGGACAGCCCATTGGGAGAACTATTCTCCCCATTACACATGTTCTATTTTGCAGGAGATACCATGGGCAAACCATGATTGCCATACTATCACTTTTCTCTTCTTGTGGGGCAAACCACTTGGATAATTTGTAGAGGCATTTCATGGTTGGATATTTTGATAGGGTAGCTTGAGCCACTCTTGGAGGCCATACCATTTCAGCCCAAGGATAGAGGCAGCCCCATATGTTCTATAGAGGGAGAGAAGAGCTTATTGGGATGAAGCAGTAAAACTCTCCATTCAGCCCCACTACTTTGCAGAATCAGGGGCAAGATTTCCATTTGATGATAGCATGGTTGAGGAGATCATCAGTGGGATTATATTTCCCATGCATGTCATCACTCCTACCTTGAGGAGGCCATGGTTCAGCAGGGATATTTCCACCTACACCTTCTATATTTCTGTAAGGTGCACCATTCCGGTTTTGCATACTTGGGAGGAGACATTGGAGGACAGTTTTACTGCAGTATATCTTGAGAAGCGGTGGAGATTGTTGATGATGAGGCCACAAGAGAAGAAGGGGGATAATTTTTGTTCTCTCTATGCAGTTTCTTGAGGACAAGAAACATGTGGGAGGGCAGGACTGTAATGTTCCCAATTTTAGCCTCAAGCTAAAATGGAACATTATAGTGGCATATTTTTATTTTTGTTTAATAAAATGGGTAAGGAGACCCCTTAACCCCTTTTTATGGAAAATAACACTCCTTGTGTGAAAGGAGAAATAATAAAGCAGCTGAAATAAACACCCCATGGTGTGAACATGATGAGGATCACCTTGAGTTGGCCATTTTGACCAAGTCAACAGTGCTGCCTTAGAGGGTTAGCTTGCTTGAGAAGACAATGCAGATTTTGGAGGGAAAGCATTCAAAAGTGAATGCAAACCCTAATGGTGGGACCTATGGTGAAAGAGAGTTCATTTTCTTTATAAGAACTAAGGAGCAACTCATTTGATTCATTCTTTTGATTCAAAAATTTTGTGGTGAAGCCAAGGACTTGCACATCCAGGCTGTTTAGCAGGATTGCAGTGCTCTTGAGCACTGGGGGTGTTCTCGGGAGGGGATCCCCCACCTCTTCCTCATGGGAGGAGAGGATTTGAGCTGCATTTCCTCATTCCATCATTTTTCCAAGTTCACTCCTTCAGTTGCAGCGTTATTCCTGTAGCAGGATGGGGCTGTGTTGCTGGGGTAGCAGCATAGGAACTCATAGAGTCTTTCCTTACTTTATTTTTCAGTGGTGGAGTGATCTCTTCATTGGAGGAGCTGTAGAGAGGGATCTTGGACCATATTTCAGATCTGTGGCATCAGGCCACTCATTCACCATCTCCCACTGCATAGTCATTTGGAGAAACTGCGTTATTCCATGAGGGCAGTGTTGGGGGAGATTCTTGTGCTCATCAGGAGGAGTGATTTTGAGCAAAAGGGGATCAGCCCCTTTTCCTTTGAGAGCATTATTAGAGGAGGTCATCGACATTTTATATCAGCCACAACCTCATATTCATTTGGTTTCAGTTGCAGTGACATTTTGATGTCACTATTGTATTTTGTCCAACATTTGTAGCAATCTCCCTAAGATTGGCTAGAAATCCCATATGCAGCCCATTTTTCTCTCTTGGGCCATTTCTTTGTATTCCTTCAGCTACATTATCATTTTTTATGTATTCAGTAGCTGCATCTCTCATAGAGACTACGCAGTCACTGTCTTCTGGCATTTTGTGCAACAGTAGCAGCATCTCATGTATTACACTACTTATTCATTGGAGATTGGTTCTGAGAGCTTGAGGGCCTTGTTCCTCATGATATTTCTGCACATTCTTGCTGATATATTAATACAATGTTGGCTATAGAATTTACCCTCTCATGATACATTCAGATTTGCAGAGTTTCAGATTGATGTTTTGCATATTGTTGTAAGCTCTTTCATTGAGCCTTGTTTTAGAGATCTAGTATGGGGAGATCTGTATAACCCATCTAAAATAATTTATTTAAGCTCATATTTTGCAGGGGAGTTATATTATATGTGTTCTAGGGAATCCCAGCATTGGTTAGCCTTATTTATGCAGTAGCTTCCTTATACAGCATCCTCAAGGACCCTGTGGCAGAAATTCCCGAGGTGGAATATTGCATATCCATAGGCAGAGTTTGTGAAGGGCTAGCTAGCATTAGGATCTCTCCCTTCTTTGAAGGAGACATATCCTGTAAATGCCCCAATAGTAAATCTTTGAAATGGACTTGCAGTGTCTCACTGAAGAAGGAAAAGTGGAATATCTTAAGATATTCCCGATAGAATAGAAATTTCTAGATTTGGAATATTACAATTTCCCATCCTTAAAATTTTCCCTAAGTAGAAGGTTTAAATCCCTTGATTTTGTGCTTGTATTTGAGGAGGAGGTGTCTATTTCTCTCTGAAAAGTCTAATAAGGAGGGACTTTAGCCATTTTATGTATTGATCAGCTATTTCATTTTATATTCAGTCATGTCAAATACAGAGTTGCAGTAGACTGTGTTATTTTCTGCAGTACTACCTTTTATACATGTGCAATGCTGGAAAACCTTGCTGGGTTGTCTTATTTCTTGTGTAAAAGAGGTTAAAGCTCCATTTATTGGCTATATGATTAATATAATCTCTAGATCAGTATTGATTCATCATTTTCTGTAGAAACCCTCATGTGAATTACGCTATTGTAGTCTTCAGAAATTTTGTTGTGGAAAGTCATGGGATTGGGGTGTTTTTAAGCTATCTTGAGCTGGGGAGATCAGTTTAATGTAGCTAGAATGATTTTTTTTCTAATTCCCTTTGGTATTTAAGACACATACAACATATATAAGAGGATCCAAGTCCTGTTTCATGTTTTTATAGCGCAATTTTTTCTGAATACAGTGTTTTCACTGTCCAGAGTACAACAATTCCTAAAAAGGAATATTACAAAACCCCTCTATATTCTATTGTATATTCACCAAGGAATCATGAAACAATTACAATGAAATCTTCTCAAAAGATTCTCTTTTACTCTCACAACTGTCTCACACTGACCCAGACAAAATCAACCAACACTTAGCCAATTTCCTGCCTCTAATCAACTTGCCTTGCTTGCGGAATTCATGTGGAATGAAATACCTATTCTTTAGGAAATTCATCCTTCCAGAACTGTGCAATTCTCATGGGCAATCCTATTGTTGTCTTGCTGCATGCGGGCAACATACTAATGATAAAACTGATAGTTAACATCCCTTTAACCTTTCTCTCAACTAGGTCTCCAGTGGAACTGACATGCATGCAACTATTAATAGTAAATCATCAGTTGCATGGAAGATCAATGCATGTGAATTAAATCTGATTTAATTCACTTGATCTCTCACTAGTGCAACAAATAGTTACAACTAGTTCAACTGACTTTCACTCAATTAATTGAGTTAACTCATTTATCATGCATTAAACTAATGCACTAACTGCAACCCGAGCTCCATAATTTATAAAATCACTCTGCATGCCTCACCAACCAACCTCAAATAAAAATTCATGAGCTAACCAAGTTTATCACACTCAGATAACTATTACAAGTGATTATGAGATAAGATTAAATTTTATTTTCCAATTTAATTAAGGGAAAATTAAATTAGACACACATTTCTTGTTGACTTTTCAACAACTCCATGATGTTTTTCAAGAATGTAAAATTGGTGTTTTGGGCTGATGCAGATCTATTTTCTCTATACATAAATAATATGTGTCCTTCTAATACAATCAAAAATAAAAATCCTTATGATATGTGGCATGGGGACATTCCTTTTGTAAAGCATTTCATGGTCTTTGGTTCCACCTGTTATGCTTTGATACCTAAGGTACAAAGAAATAAAAATGGTGCTAGAAGTCTAAAATGTATCTTCTTGGGGTATCCCAATACCTCCAAAGGATATTTTCTCTATGATGAAGTTAATAAGAAGTTTGTAGTATCTATAGATGTCATATTCCTCGAATCTTCCAAGACTGATGATGTTCTTGAGCAGCAACTTGATTGCTTGGATAGATTCAAACATGTAAATTCATTTCAAGGATTTGATAATCAGATTCCACATCTTTAAGGGGTGATTCCTATACTGAATCAATCTATGGAATCGTCTTCCGAAGCACTCTCTCCCCTACATGAAGAACCAACCATGGAAAACACCTTGAATGATGTGACTGACAGAATTGGGAGATTGAATCTTGATTCAATCCAAACTCAGTCAAGTGAGCAGGCTAGGCCATATTAGAAAGGTCCCAAAAAATGGCTGACAAAGAAACTGGAGAATTTTCGTCCCAATGAGGTTGGGAAGATAGGAACAAGAAGTTCCACCAGGAAAAATGGAGGTTATGTAGATAATTCTGATTCACCTATTGATATGGACATTTCTTATAATTTTGAATTGAATTTGTCTACAGATATTGAACAAAATTCCTTCAAAGAAGCCACTTCTCATGATAAATGGAATGAATTAGTGCAAAAGGAGTATGATTCCTTAATAAAGAATGGCACTTGGAAGCTGGTTGATCCTCCATTGTGAAGAAAACCAATTTACTGGAAGTGGGTCTACAAGAATAAGTACAAGGCGGATGGATCACTTGACAAGCACAAAGCCATGCTTGTGGCAAAATGTTTTTGATATAAATAAGGGGTCGATTATGAGGAAAAATTTTCCCCCACAACAAAATGGGCCACCATCCGGACACTCTTTGCCTTAGCAACTCAAAAGGGTTGGAAATTCCATCAAATGGATATAAAAACCACCTTTTTTAATGGAGATCTAAAGGAGAAGGTTTTTATGTCCCAATGAGAAGGATTTGTTGTGAAGAGCCAAGAACAAAAAGTATGAAATATTATAAAATCCTTGTATGGCCTCAAGCAAGCACCACGAGCCTAGTATGAGAAATTAATTGAGCATATTCTTATACTTAAATTCAAACATTTTGATCTTGATATTCAAATTTGTTTTTTAAGAAAGTTGCAAAAATAGTTGTATATCTTGTGGTGTATGTAGATGATATTTTGATGACAGGGAAAAATGAGAGTTATATTTCATCCATAAAGAAGTAATTGAAGAAAGGTTTTGAAATAACTGATTTGGGATATGTTCACTACTCTTGGTATTGAAGTAACTCAACATCCTAAATTTATATTCCTTTCTCAGAAGAAGTACATTGGATATCTATTGAAAAAGTTTGGCATTGCTGAATGAAATCCTTTGACCACTCCAATGGGACAAAACTTGAAGCTCACATCCATTGAAGGGATGGAATTTGAGGATGCAATGAAGTATAGACAACTTGTAGTAAGTTTCATATACCTGACTACTACCAGAATAGACATCTAATTTGTTGTTGGAATCCTCTCCAGATTTATGCAAAAACCTTGTGAATGACATTGGTCTACTGCAAAAAGAGTTCTAAAGTACTTAAAATGGACTCAAGACTTTGGAATCAAATATACACAGGTGGGCGACTTCAAGTTGATTGAATACTCTGATTCAAACTTTGATGGAGACAAAGAAACTAGGGTATCTAATTCAGGTTAAACTATGAGTCTTGGATCAAGAGATGTCTCCTAGAGATCACAAAAATAGTCAGTTCTAGTAGATTCCACAACTGAGGTAGAATATATGGCAGTAGATGAAGCAACAAAGGAAATTTTGTGGCTCAGGAAAATCCTAGAAGATTTGAAGATGAAACAAATGCATTCAACTCCACTCATGATCAAAAACACTTCTGCAATAAAGTTTGCTAAGAACCCGAAGTTCCATGATCGAATGAAGCACATCAATACAAAATACCATTTGATTCTACATCATGTTGAGGCCAAAACTATCCATCTACATCATTGTTCCACAAATGAGTAGACTACATACATCTTCACCAAAGCGCTTGGAAGAGAAAAGTTTGAAAAATTCAAAACGATGCTTGGAATCACCAACATCCCTTCAGATTTAAGGGGGGGGGGGATTTTGACACCTAAGCGTAAGGTATTGGGAAAATTTTTACGTTAGTGTAAAATAGTGTAATATTCCTAAATTAGCATGCAGCTAATTGGAATATTAAAATCTAATTTTTCTTTCTTGTTTGATGAATAAGTGGGTAGAGAGACCCATAAATCTCTTTATTAGGAATAAAACCACTTCTCGTGTGAAATTGGATCATATTTTTAGCTTAATAAAGCACCCTAAGGTGTGAACAGGGGCTAGAGTATATGGACTGGGTCAACTTTGACCAAATCAACAGCACTGTCATGGAAGAGTGGACATTTATGGAGAGACAACCCAGTTTTAGATGGAGACACATTACATGGAAGTAGTGTCATTAATGGATTGGGCTTAGGATTTGAAAGCTTATTTCTTATAAAAGGAAGAGGATGGCAGCCATATTATTCATGTTATGATATGTTATGTTTTAAATTATATGGTCTATTTAGACATATATCTTTCTCTAGCTGTTTAGCTGAGATTGAGTGTTGTTTAGCACCGGGTGTTCCTGATCGGGAATCCCACCTCTTCCATTGAGAAGCTCTTGGAGGATTTCACACTAAAATTCCAATTTAGGTTTTAGAACAAGCTTTAGTCTTGTGCTACAGTGCAGTTTTTGTTGAGAGATGTGCTGAGTTGCAGGGTGCAACAGAGGAGGATTGTATTGGGTGTTTTTTGAGCTAGTTTTACAGTGGAAGAAGGTTTCCTTCCATTGGAAGGCCAGTAAAGGAGCCCATTAGCCTTATTTGACATATTTTGAATCAGGCTAAGATGATTTTATCCTCTACAGTGTATTTTCAGTCCAGATCTGCATTATTTTAGTGAGTTGTTGTAGTGGGCAACCCAAAAAGGGTTGAAAATCCAAAGTTAAAATATGGCAAAACGATTTCTGAGTTTTTATGGGTTTTTTGAGTAGAATCAATGGTTAAAATCCTAGATCATTCTAAACATTCTAACAGCCTTCTACACATGGTTCTTCTCCTCAGAAGTAGCAGTTTCCAACAGCAGCAGTTTCCTCAGTAGCAGTAGTTTGCTTTCCATTGAAGGGATCAACCCTTGATTGAGAGAGTACTTTTGGAGGATTTCTTTCAGATCTACATTATATTCAACCACCTCCTTCTATGTGCTTCAGTTGCAGTGCATCTTCAGCCCTAGGGCTTTAGGTCCACCATTCATATTTTGTGTATTTCCGGAAACCCTTCCTGGGTTGTCCTGGAAAAGTGTTGAGGAGCATAGAACTCCATTTTTAGCCCTGTATGCACATGATATTATTAGAGATCCATTTATATATGTGTTCCATCTGTAGTATTAGTCACTAAAACTATGCTATGCCTGCTTCAATACTTTGTGTAGCAATGTATTACATGTTTTGGGTACATTTTGGCATTGGAGGCTTCTTTTGCCTATCTTGAGGGGATGGATCCCCAAGATATTTTACTTATTTATTTCTGTTATAAATAATACCATGGATATATTATTTGGATCATATGGAATGTGTTAAATTTTTTTGCTATTTCCATTATTATGAGCTATATTCCTACTTTTCCCATTTGGGAATATTACAGTGGTATTAGAGCATAATCTTGGCTCAGCCTGTGAAGACATTGCATCAATGTTATCAGAAGAAGAAGAAGCTTCCCACAAAAAAGAGAAGTCTTATAGAAGAGACAAAGGGAAGTATCCATTATTTTGGGAAATGGAGGGAAGGAAGTTTTCAGGACTTCTTCTCTGAACTATGCATGAGCTTAAAAGATAAATCAAGGGAATGAGGATGGAAAGACATGAAGATCCCTCAAGAATATTTGTACATGAAAAAAGCTCCAGTTATTCATATTATGGGTGTGAGCATTCAACCACACAATCAAATATACAACGCTCTACCATGCCTATGTTGATAGCAAGCGAGATGGAGGAAGGAGATGTACCAAAGGAGGAGACTCTTGGTGATTATCTCCAAGAATATAAATCTCAGTCTAGAATATTCAAGGAGAAAATAAGCTTCCAAGGGTTTTTTCAACTCAAAGAACATATAAGACCCAATAACTACAATAGAAGAAGAGGGTGCATGCAGCACACTTTGGGTAGATTCTTTCTACCTACTTTTGATGGGTCACCCAAGAGCACAACCAAGGCTTGGGTAAAGAAGCTAGACACATATTTCCAGCTGCATCAAGTTTCAGAAGAGGAAGCCATTAGAGTAGAAGTGCTGAATTTGGAAGGTAAGGCTTATGCCTAGTGGTTATTTGAATCCTTTTTGTTGAATAAAACAAATATATCTACTTATGCAAGGTTCACTAGGAGGTTAGTGAAGAGATTTGATCAATAACATTATGGAACTTCTTTCGGTAAGCTAACCAAACCCAAGAAACCAAAACTTTTGCATAAGTTGGAAGGATCCATGAAACTAACTCCATTTCAAAACATTTTTGAGGGGGTTAAAGTTCTACAACATGCTTTGCCAAGGGCAAAGGCCCCACTTTAGCAAGAACTGTCTTCTCAAGAAGAAGACATAAGGGTTCCTCCTTCAAGAGGAGATCAAGCCAAAGGATCTCTTAATGATGAGGTATTCTTAAATTATGAGGAGAAGGGAGAGAGAGAACTATATAGAGCCTCCAGAACTACAATAGTAGGAGGGGATCCACCACTATTTGGAGATGGAGATGAAGCAATTACTTCAGCTAGAGGATCTCTTGCATCTTTGCAAAAAGTTTCAAAGGATCTTACACATGAAGATCATGAGCAGCATGTGTCTATGTTGATAGGCAATGAGACAAAAAAGTGGGGAAAGTGTGTTCCGGCATTGAATACCATTTTGGGGACACACACTATGGTAGATCATTCTTTTTTGATTGATACTTTTGACACCAATGAGATTTTGGGTGTACATAGTTTGATTACAATTGAAAAAGACACCCTAGACTGTGAGATCTTGCAGAAGGTAGGAGTAAATGAGAAGGAGGGCCAACAACAAATGATTGGGAACATATACACCCATCCTTTTCATGAGGTTTATGCACAGAAGCAGGAGGATGATTTTCATAGCGAGGGAAGGGACAAATGATTCCACTCACATATATAGCCTGCTCTAGGCCTTGATGTTTCATTACATGGAGGAATTCCACCAGGGAGATCACCTTATTGGAAGAGGATCAAAGAGTTCTCTCAACATGTTGCACCACTCATAGATCCAAGAGGAGTGGGAACAATGGGAGGTAATTGTACAACGTTGAGAGTCTTGGGTAGACTTAAGGAGGAGGGAGAAATTCTCCCAACATCATCATTACCCACTCTCATTTCAGATTTTGTGCTGTGGGAGGAAAAGCATGGGAAGGATAGCGACCTTCCAACATATCAATTTGGCATGGGAGACGTCATGGATAAGGGAAGCCATATGACATATGTTCTTTGTGATAGATCAACAACGTTGTCACTATGGAAGATAGATCCATATTGGAAATCCCAATTGTTTGTGGATTATTCAAAGGATATTTTTACATGTATGATACTTGATGACAAGCTACATGAAGAGGGCTATTCAGTCCAAGATGAGGTCATTTATTATCATGGTAGGATCTTCTTATCTAGAGCCTCCAAGATCAAGGAGAAGTTACTACAAAGAGCATATGAATATTTTCTCTTCAGAAACACTTATTCCATGAAGTCATACAACACTATCATGGAGGAGTTTACTTGGGAAGGCCTTGAAGAGGAGGTATATCATCATTTGAGGAGATGCATGGACCATGTGGAGATGGTAGAGATAAATAACTCTATGGAGGAGTTATCACAACCACCTATTTTCTCTTTTGGAATGGGAGGGGATCTACCAATGGACCACTCCATGTTTATGAGCAGAGATTATGGTAAGGAACATTTTTATGTGCATGATGTTTTACTTCATGATTATTTGCACTCCTTTACCATGTGTAAAAAGGCCATTGCTCCAAGCACGAGCATTATTCTTTAAAAACTTCATGGCCAACTTTGGGCCATAAACATTCCTGAACATGGACACTCCCTAGGAGGATATAGGGAGATGATATATCATTCTGGGTGTGAACCAAAGGCACCAAACATTTCTCACCTTTTCAGAACTTGTGAGAAAACTATGGCAGAAAGTAAGTGGTGGGGAAACCACTTAGCATATCATGATTTGAGACAGTTAGGAGATATACTGCGCTGGTTCCACATGTGGGACTATGATCCACCTCCATTATTGCATTTAATAGTTTATGTATCACTGGTTTTGATCCCATATATTGATGATGTGCCTACTCTTTTTATGGGAGTGATTAGAGGGAGGATGAAAGGATTGGATGTGCCCTTTGGGAGACAGATTCTCCATGGTTCTTATGTTTCATATTTCTGGGAGAGCATTAAACCATCCATGATTGTTACATTGGATCTCCTTTTTCCTTATGGGATGATCCATTTGGGTAACTTGAGCACTTGGGATGTGCCTCTCATGAGTATATGGGAGGATTTTTTCTATGAATTACCACACTTGAGGGTGATTCATTTTATATGGATGATATCTTGGAGGATGGAGATTCACATGGGGATGAGGGTTCCCTATATTTCTCAAATCTATCCTTGAAGTTTCTTGAGGACAAGCAACATTTAGGAGGGGAGGATTGTAATATTCCTAAATTAGCACGCAACTAATTGGAATACTAAAATCTAATTTTGCTTTCTTGTTTGATGAATAAGTGGGTAGAGAGACCAATAAATCTCTTTATTAGGAATAAAACCACTTCTCATGTGAAAGTGGATCATCTTTTCAGCTTAATAAAGCACCCTAAGGTGTGAAAAGGGCTAGAGCATATGGAATGGGTCAACATTGACCAAATCAATAGCGTTGTCATGGAAGAGTGGACATTTATGGAGAGACAACGTAGTTTTAGATGTAGACACATTGCATGGAAGTAGTGCCATTAATGGATGGGGCTTAGGGTTTGGAAACTTGTTTCTTATAAAAGGAAGAGGATGGAAGATATATTATTCATGTTATGATATGTTATGTTTTAGATTATATGGTCTATTTAGACATATATATTTCTCTAGCTGTTTAGCTGAGATTGAGTGTTGTTTAGCACCAGGTGTTCCTGATCGGGAATCCCACCTCTTCCATTGAGAAGCTCATGGAGGAGTTTTCACTATATTTCCACATTCAAGTTTTAGACCAAGCTTCAGTCTTGTGGTACAACGCATTTTCTATTGAGAGGTGTGCTGATTTGCACAGTGCAGTAGAGGAAGATTGTATTGGGTGTTTTCTGAGCTATTTTTGATGTGGAAGAAGGTTTCCTTCCATTAGGAGGCCAGTAAAGGAGCCCCTTGGGCTTATTTGACATATTTGGCATTAGGAAAAGATTATTTTATCCCCTACAACGTAGTTCTAGTCCAGATCTACGTTATTTTAGTGAGTTGTTGCAATGGGCAACCCAAAAAGGGCCGAAAGTACAAAGTTAAAATTTGGCCAAACCATTTCTAGGTTTTTCTGGGTTTGTTGAGTAGAATCCGTGGTTAAAATACCAAATCATTCTGAGCACTCTAACATCCTTCCGCACATGTTTCTTCTCCTCAGAAGTAGTAGTTTCCAGCAGCAGCAGTTTCCTCAGCAACAGTAGTTTGATTTCCATTGATGGGATAAACCCTTCAATGAGAGTCTTTTTGGAGGATTTATTTCAGATCTACATCAGATTAAACCACCTCCTACTATGTGCTTCAGTTGTAGTGCATCTTCAGCCCTAGGGCTTTAGGTCCACCATTCATATTTTTTGTATTTTTGGAAACCCTTCCTGGGTTGTCTTGGAAAAGTGTTGAGGAGCATAGATCTCCATTTTTAGCCTTGTATAAGCATGATCTTATCAGATGCATTTATATATATGTTCCAGCTATATTATTAGTCACTAAAACTGCGCTATTCTTGCTTCAATACTTTGTCTAGCAGTGTATTACATGTTTTGGGTACATTTTGGCATTGGAGGCTTCTTTTTCCTATCTTGAGGGGCTCGATACCCAAGATATTGTACTTATTTATTGTTGTTATACATAATACCATGGATCTATTATTTGGCTCATATGTAATGTGTTAACATTTTCTGATATTTCCATTATTATGAGTTATATTCCTACTTTTCCCATTTGGGAATATTACAAATAGGAAATAAGGAAGTCTAAGAGACATCGGGAAATGAATCCCTACGATCTCACCTCCATGTGTATATGCATGAGCACCCTCAATTAAATCTCATGGTTCATTTTGTGGAGTTACCTCCTGGCCTGACACTCTTCATTGTATCCCCATCCATTTTCCAATCACATTTCCTGCAACATGCCCACAATAGAGTCAAGTAAAAATCAAACGAAGGCACTGACATTTTTTTTTTATCTTTTATATATGTAAAATTTGAATTTGATTTCTTTTCAGGAACATATTAATTCATATTTAAATCCTTCCTATCATATGAGAAGGTATCAATCAATTAGGACATCAGAAAAATTGACCTCAATGAGGTCCTCAAACAATTTCTACAATATCAATATTTTTCTTGTTGTGATATCTTGGGTAGACAAAAGAACATACTTGCAAAAGAGAAATCCATATATTACTTAGGCTAAAACTATGTATATGGTGTATTATTAAGTTTTTAATATGTTCCTCCTCCTTTACCAAAGTGAACTCTAGCTTGGTTAAGCTATGTATCCTTTCATTCAACATCAATTTTTGCAAGATAAATGATAAATGTCATATGCGATTATTTCCGATTTCTCAACATGCTACATATGATAAATTAAAAGTCGCATAAAACCAAGAGCAAACCATTTTATAACCAAAATAAAAAAACAAACAGTGCCTCTAATAAAACTTCATTCTAATATCAATAGATGAAAAGAGACGGTTCATTTTGGTTGCTTCTTGATTTTGCCTGTTTTTGTTATGAAAGTGCTCGAGCTTCAAGAACCAAAAAATGTGAGGGTAGTTGTGAATGTGAAAAAAACTATGATGACCTTTTTAGACTTCAAAATTTTGTGAATGAAGCCATTTTTGGATGTGGTAAATCTCATAATAACAAATGGCCACATTGGATGCAGAGATTAAATATAAAAACTTGTGGACATGGCATGTATACTAATAAATTGCATTGCAATGACTACCATAGGACTCCAAGGGTTACATGTCCTTAGTATGTTACTCTTTATGATGAAAGAGATATGGAAACAATAAGCATGGGTTGTCCTAGTTTTTATGGTGGATATATTCAAACCAAGGTCATCATCTTAATGAACCTAGGTTCTGACATGGTAAACCTGGATGAAGTCCTCGCCCAGTTTCATTCCATCATACTTTGTCAAGACTATAGAGGACATAATGGTCCTTCAACTTATAATAGGGTTTCTTTTGAGGTTATAGATAAATATTATCCAAAGAAAATGGATTTTTTGGCTCTAAGAGATATGGATAATTTAAATTATAACAGTCATATGCTTTTTTTTCACAAGATTCAAATGTAGGTATAAATTTTGTGGATTTTAGCAACATATATAACATTGAGAGAAATAATCCATGAGGAATGTCTACTGATCACTGTGATCAGGGAAATGCTCGAAGATAATAAGACTATTTAGGTTCAAATCAACAATGTTTTTGATTCTTATATCTCCTCAGTTGTTGGTAGTTTAAATTAAACAATGAAAAATAACTTTGTTGGTGTTTACACACAAAAGGTTACACTTCTGTAAGATCAAGTTATAGTTGGACAGGAAAAACAATAAGAAGTTAGTGGCCATACAAAGATGAAAAAAATGTTTCCAGGAATGGTGATGATAAGGTCCATGGAGAGGATATACATTATGGAGACATTGGGTCATCTAATTAGAAAATAGATACCATAGGGAGAAATCATTGCATAGTAGAAAAGGCACATGAGCTTATCAAAATTTATGTCATCTAGCAGCCATAGTGTGATTCATACAAATAGAGATGTGGAAGATCCAAGTATCAAACTCAAATTTTTAACAAATAAATGTTAGGTTTTGACTCTCCTGTTCAATAAATACTTCTGAGAATGTTTATTTTGAACTTCAAAAGGATTCTAAACTAATAGTTCTAAGTGACTCAAACGAAAAAAATGTGGATGATGAAAACATTGGTTACTATCTTCTTTTGGAATTTTCTAGTTTGGATAATTTGGGTGAATATATATAGTTCCATTCAATTATTGTGAAGCTTTGTAGGAGGCGTCACAATTTTATTGCAATGGAATTACCTTAATAATCCCATTTCACACTAATACTAATCTATAATGTTATGCTAATGGATTTTTCATGTGTCTGATGCATTGCAAGTAAACTGGAAAATTTATTAATGTGATTTTTGAGTAAAACTATACTTGACTTGGTCCTATGTTTCCCTTCTAAATTTATTATTTATTCCTCTTCTAAAAATTATTTAGTAATAGGTTCTATATGTGAATCAAGGGCTGCAACTTCATCCAACCTTTTCACGTTTCCTGGAATCCGAACCCTTTGAGTTGTGCCTCAAAAGTAGTCCTAACAAAATCAAACACTCTTGAGGTCTTAAGAGGCTTTCATAACAAAAATTTGAAAACAATAAACTATTTCAATACAAGGTTGAAGTCTCAAAATAGAAGAAATGCTCATATAACAGAACTTTTCAGGACATCTTATATATTAACACTATTCACAAAAGTAATGCAGAGAAAATCCCCACTTACTAGAGAGATTCAAGGGTCTTGATAACCTTAATCACAAATGGAAATAAAGGAGAGTTATAGTCCTTCACATTTTAACTTTCAATTCATCTCCAACAAGTGTTTATGTTAATAAGAAAGAATATAAACTATCATATAGAATAAGTAAATTAGATTGAATTTCACTAGTTCTTGAATCTTTATTTAAGATAATAACTTCAATGAAATACATTGGCTCCATTTTAACAAGAAAATCTCATTACAAGACACTCAACATAAAAGTTTTACCTGATTCTTCTCACTTAAGAAAGTAGCATTTTCCATCACCTTCATGCACTTAAGTAATAACTCGACACTTTCAGCCATTTTAGTTGTTATGGATGATTTGAGAACAACATTTGAACCTCAGACCTCGACAACCTCATGAACACAATAATTGGTAGGGATTTTATGAATTGAAAATTTTTTATACGCCTAATCATCTCAACTTATCCATTAAAAACCTTCATCATGGTATCTAGGAAAACATCAAACATTAGTTCAGAAACATTTAATGTAGAAGCCAATGCTATTAAATAAACATAAAATATCTAAACAATATTCCTACATTTAATTTCATATTAATGAGAATTCTATGCATAAATTTTTCCTTGAAGGATCTCACAAAGTAGACAAAAGTCACACGTAAACACCAGGCCACTGAGATAAATAGCTTAGTTTTGTAAAGATACAACGAGTTGAAGTACAACACTTCAAAAAATAATTTAATAAAAATTAACAAATAGATAAAGTGATAAGGCATGGGTGAAAATTGCAAGAGTAGAAACAAATGAGCTCTAAAGCACTACAAAATTGACAAGAAAACATATAAAATGAGACATGAAACAATATAATAAAAATTACTTGGATTTTCTCAAAGGTTGTTATCAAGGGAAGATATAAATTCTCACTTTTAGAATAGTAAAATAATTCATAAGAACATCAATAAGAACATTGTTTCTTTGAAATCCCCCCCGACTCTTCTAACTATAGGAGAGTACCCCCTGGGAAACGTGTTGTAGAAAGTTGTAATCATAAGAAAAATGGAAAAAAATGCCAACCAATCCACTCAAATTCATTTTTATTGAAGTTTTCAAAGGAATCAAAGGGTGAGTGCTCTCCTTTGAGTGTTTCACATTGATTTTTATTAATATTAAAAAGGAGGGTGTTTTGGAACCATCAATTGCCTAGTCAAAGACCTTTGTGATGGAAAAAGGTCTATACGAGACATTTTAGTCCCATGAGGCATTTAATTCTTTGCATTTATATCCCATTTTTTTCTTGTGTACATTGGATATGACGTTGATGTTTGAAGTCCATAATCATGCTATTGGAGGAGTGCAAATGTGTTTTCCTAATCCTTTTTCTTGACATGACAACCTAGATTTTCTTCTGTATCTTGCTAGATTGTACACTTGTTTATATTCTGAACATGTGAAACCTTTTCATCCATCCAGTATAACAATAGATGTCCTCTTGGGAACAAAATACCTTAGTGGAATGAATTAGTACACCAAGGTCTTTGGCGAGAAGCATTTGACCGCCTATTGGGAAAAATTAATGATTAGGGGAATTTTGAGGTCTAAAATGGGCCTCCTAAGGAAATTATAAAATAATAGTGGAAATAATAAAATAATATTTGATTACATCATCAAATTTTAGAGGGAAAAAATGAAAAAACTATTTTTTTCAACTCGTATTTTGAACTTATCTCCCTAAGTTTTTACTCAAATTTCGAATGGTAATACTCGTTGCATACAAAATTTAATTCCTCATCCAAGGAGTACCCATGTTGCATAATTTTAATGGAATTCGATATACGAATAATGGGAAATACATAAAAATCATGATAGCAATCACATTTTTTTATGTATTTCTCATTTTTAATGTAGCAGGGTCCATCAAAAATATACAACATGGGTACTCCTTGGATGAGGAATTAAATTTTTCATCCAACGTGTATTACCACTTAAAATTTGAGTAAACCCTTATGGAGATAAGTTGAAAATAAGAGTTGAAAAAGTAGTTTTATTATTTTATTATTTTTTAATGTTTTTAATTTTTTTACTCCAAAAATGGTGAATCATCCCCTATGGTTGACATCATCATCTTGAATACTATTGGTTCTTATAAAGTTAATTTTAGTTGTACAATTTTCTTAGGAGGCCCATTTTAGACCTCAAAAATCCCCTAATGTTTCCTGAATTCACTAGACCTGTATGCCCTTCCTCCTGTGAAGGTGCATATGTACTAGAAATCATTGAAAATATAATATCTATTAAAAATATTAAATGTGGAATCATTGATAAATATTTTGAAGAAGGTTGGATGGTTCCACATCCACTTGAGAAGAGGACAGGGTATGCGTCTTTCATTTATAATTCTTATTTCCATTCTTATGATGCTTATAATTTTGAAAATAAATTAGCGCTTGTCTATGATGTGGCGAACTAGAACTTGATATGGATTAGTCATTGGGTGCATGAAGAAAGTTTCTATAGTGGGCAGTGGGCCAACTGGTTTGGCTATTGCTGATCAACTAAATAAAGCTAGGCAATATGTCATCATTTATGAATTTGTTGATCGAATTGGAGGTTTGATGTTGTATTGAGTTCCTAATATGGAAACAGATAAACTTGATGCTTTCCAACGATGTGTTGTTCTGATGGAAGAATAAGCTGCTAATTTTTTTGTGAATACAAATGCTGGAGTTGAGTCTCTTTTCTCTATGGAGAATTTTAACATAAAAAATGATGCTCTTCTTTGGGCATATGTGCAATAAAACCAAGCTACACTTCTATATTTGATTTCAATTCTAGAGCTTATGGATTGAAGACACACCAGAGTCAGGTATGGAGCTTCTGGATTGAGGACACACCACCTTTTAGGTAGGTATTTCACACCACTTGCACCAATCAATCCCATATTCCACTAACCTAGACCTAAAAGATCAAGTGGATATTTTGGGTTGTCCATCATACTAGAAAATTCCCCAATGGTTTTCAAGTTACTAGGTGATATGATCTTAGCACCTTCATCAAGAAGGCTAAACAAATATAATTCGATAGCTCCACTCTGCATCAGAGTTCCCTCGCCACTCATCACTTTTTTTAGAAGGTTCTGATTGAAACTATGTGTATACATGAGATTCACATTTTTATCACCATCAATGGACCAGCCCACTTCTCCCACAATAATGGGAATATTAGGGAAGTCTGCTTTCTTGAGAGCCCAAATCAAAGTATCAATATTTGCATCAAATACATTTCAATATTGCATTGTCCCATCAATTACTCATTGGTTGGTACCATCAAAAAAGGAAAATTCCAAAAGAAAATAGTAGTTATCATATAAACTCAGAAATGGGTAGATATTGACTCTAAAATGTGCTTCATTTCCATTTTGAAACTAAATAATCTATATCATGAGATCACAAAATTCTAGCCTGAAATCACAAGTTGATGGCACTGAGTTGGTTTCTAGGGATTGGTGCACATCTACATTGAGGGGTGAAGTCACTTTGATTTGGTCTCTTAAACCTGCTTTGTTGAGATCTTGCTGAAAATTTTGAAGAATATGAAGGGAAAAATTCAGATGTGTCATTATATGTCTTTAGGAAAGGCTCATTTCCAGCTGCAACCTACCTGCAGAGTGCAAGAATTTTTGTAACCAATCTTAGTACTCTGGAAATATTGAAGTAGATAAATGCAAAACAAATGTTTATCTTATAAACCAATTAGATTCTCCTACCTGGTAAGAGTACCTCTAAGGCTCTTATTTTTCCAATTTCCCAAATCTACAGTACAATGTTTTTGTAATATTATGACAACAAAAGAAACATAATTGACCATTAAAGTACTTTCATAGGAAGCAATATGCATCAATGAAGATAATCCCAAGGAAAGGTACATAACAAGAATATATAAAATGAGTAACCAATTAATTTAGGGCCCGATGCCTTAATCATCTAAACCAAAGTTACAAACACATAATGTGAAATCCATGATATAGAATATGGAGGCCAATTTAATTCACAATTAGTTGGGTAGTTTGTTGCAGAATGTTTGCATCCAAGTTTTTCCATCATTGTTTTGGATCATGTCCCTTACTTCTGTAAATTTTTCATCATGTTTCCAGAACAGTTTGGTAACATTATGTACTCATTTCCTTGATGTGTATTGTCTACCATCAATTTTTATGCTCTCGAGCACCGCTGTTTCACTGTATAATCACCTCTTAATAAATAATGATATGATTCTTTCCAAGTATGTCCTCCTTTCCTCACCAATTTATTATTTCTTTTAAAATCTTGCACCTAGTATGGTTTTGGAAAAATTAGATAAAATCATTAGGTGCCTCTTTTGGAATGGTGGTAATGGAGACACTACATAATTATCCCTTGTCAATTAGGAGAAAATATGCAAACTTGTAATGTGTGGTATCTTTGATGTTGAAAAACATAACGTTTTGAACAAAGCTCTCGAAAACCAACCACCCAAGCAGTTTACCCTAAAGCAGAATTGGCGACTCCGCTGGGGAATTTTTCCCCATAGTTTCCGGGCTATTTTTCCCTTCATTTCTTCTCTCCTCTGTTTTGTATCCTTCCAACCATTTTTTGATGCCCTGTAGACATACCAATCGCTTGCAGAGTTCGATCCTGTGCCTGTCTGGCCAACTGAAGAGCTTTTCCCTGGTTAACGCGACCTATGCAGTGTATCCAGTGCGTTATAATGCAGTCTAGGCTTAAATACAGTGCGTTATAACGCTGTATTTGCTCACAGACAGAGCGTTACCCAGCCAAAAAACCCTGTTGTTCACTACCGTGACTGTGTTTTAGCTGTGGAGTTTTTTGGCCACCAGTACCTTTCACAGACCGAATCCCTGTGCTTGTCTGCTAAACTGGCATTGATTATTTGTTTCTCTTATTTAGTTAAGTGTGCAAAGAATTTACTTTTTTAAAAAGAGAATTTTTATTTTTATTTTTCTGGATTTAGATGAGTTTATTCTGAAAAGTTTGATTCACAGACTGTTAAAAGAGGTAGATAGAAAGCTGAATCTTAAAAGTTGAGCTGTGTTATTTACATGTTGGTGCATGGATGATTGATAAAGAAACCTCTCCTTGTAGAAACATTGTTCATTGAAGTTAATATCTAGAGCATGTTTTGCATGGTTTATTGAGTCAACGTCTCACTATACTTCATACGTCCATTTCCCCTCCGCAAGACTAATAACAAAGTACACTAAAAACAAAGCGATAATAAAATCAATCTAATAACTCTTTTGAGCTCACACAAACAGTAGTTCAGGCTAGGATCTTGGGTTAGGAAAGTGAGAAAACTACCCAAGATCTCAAAACTTGAAAACTAGAGTCATTAACGAGTGAAATCCTGCTGCACTCACATTATTGGGACCGTTCCTTTACCGGAGCTCAGCGTGAGACAACACTTGGGTGCACTAGAAGGTAGCCCGCCTTCGACTGCATCCTGTGGGTGTGTTATATACTGGGGTTCCCTTCGGGGATGTCGAAACTAGATCGGGGATCTAGGTATTCTACCCATATAGCACACTGTCCTTGACCGTGGACCCCCCTGATAGTGTATGTGATTTGAGGTATCCTTAGTGGCTATACTTTTAGGGACTTACACAAGGTGACTGGGACGGGCTGTCCTGGTACCTGAAACAGACGGACCTACTCTGTCGTCAGTCTTTAGGAGGGTACTCGTCTTCACGAGAGTGCTTACACCTATCGTCTGGGGTTCGGGCGAAGCTCTAGAGTAACCGTAACTGTACTTTCGACCAACCCTCTCTGTATACTATTGTGAGACTGGATTTCATCACCAGTGAACGGTAGTACTCAGACAGGGCACCCTATACTGGCTGCTTGTTGATTGATTTTAGAGAGTCTTTTCTCTTTTTAGTAAGTGTGTGGTTACTGTCACTTGAGACTTCATAATATATCACATTTTAAATAAAATTTGTTAAAATTCAACCGGTCACCGTGGTGTCCCCTGAACCACGCCGTCAGTCTAGACGACAGCAAGGTCTACCTCCTCTCACCTTAGAGGAAAGATTGAACCTTGGTGAACCTGGGCCTTCTACGGAAGAGCAGTCTCCTTTGACTAATCTGGATCATCACATAGACCCTTATCAGCCGGAACTCCCGGAGGACCCTTTCACTGAAGGCGTTGTACCTAATTACAATCCTCTGCTCACTGATCCGTTAGGACCGGTGATAATCCATATTCCACCGCGCCAAGATATGTCTGCGGCAACACCAACATCTATTTCTCCACCGGTATCCACAGGGTCGATACCAATGGCAACCATTCCTGGTTCGCCATCATCCTCCCCGCCGGTGGTCAGTTCTATGTCATTACTGGGTAACCCCAGTAGTCAACATATGCCTACCCCCAACCCTATGGTCAACACAACTGTCAGTAGTTTACCGAACCCTTCGGCATCTACTCCTACCGTGACCACGTTGGGGACCACGGTAGCTCCCCACACGAGCACGACTACTTCGGTGCCCTTTAGCAACCCTTTCGGTTGGAACCCTCTGTTGAGTTCAAACCCCCTGGCCACTATGCCAGGGGGCAGTGTTGTCAGTACACAGGTAGCTGGGAATATTTCTCTTCCTATGCAATCCTTAGGACAAATGGGACAACCCATTGTAAATACTATCCCCTTAAGTGGTTCAAACATAGGCGTAGGATCTATACCGTTGCCAAATTATGCAAATACTAGTATGCCTCCGGGAAACTCTATTGCATCAATTTGGACTAACCAACCCCAACCTCCGTCTGGAGTGGGAGGGCACTTTTACGCTGGGGGCAACCAACCATTTTCCCCTCAATACGCTATGCCCTATGGACAGCAACCGTATGTTCCTACTCCTCCACCTATGGGAGGTTTTTATCAAAGTCCCACTTACCCTTCTGGTAACACGTGGATGGGGGGACCCTATGGTCCAAGTAGTCAGCCCATACTGCCTTGGTTAGACTCGGGGGAAAATCCACAATTTCCTTTCTTGGCAGCTTTGGACATACCCGACATCCATAAGCTGACAAACGACCCCATCAATCACAACTTGCTTTGGCCTCCTATACCGCATAAGATTCCTTCAGATATCCCAAAGTTCGATAGGAAGCATGGAGATGACCTAGTTGCACACATCACTACCTTCCATTTGTGGTCCATATCCAATTCCATGGTAGATGATAGTGTCCGCCTTCGACTGTTTTCCCGCACCCTTACAGGCAATGCCGCCAAGTGGTACATTGAATTACCACGCGCCACCATCAATACGTTTGGCGCTTTAGCGACGGAGTTCTTAAAGAACTTTCAACTACCAATTAGAGTGGAAACCGGCACAGAATTGTTAACATCACTGCGCCAAGACACCGCCAGCCACATCTCCGACCATATTCATGAATGGAGACGTAGGAGGAGGCTTGTCAAAGCGCCAATTCCGGACCATCTCTTGGCAAATTGGTTTTGCAAGTCTCTTTTACCCCATATCTCTAAAGACATTGGCCTTTCTGGTGCGGTGACAGAAGATCAATGTATTCGTCGTGCCCAGCACCTGGATTTGATCTATTCACAATCTGGCACGCTTTACGATCTGCTCCCCCATGCCCCTAGTAACCCGAACCCTCCGGCTAATAAGAAAACCGGAGCTCATGCCGATGGTCTCGTTGGCGCGATCTCTGGTGTAGCCACCAATCAGTCTCGGGGGCAAACCTCCCATCCATCCTCGGCTGCCACCGCCCCCCATCAAACGACTCCTCTCCCTTCCGCTGAGGGAAATTCGGTGCAAACCTCACAAAAACCCAACGGGAAAAATAGGAAGAATAAGAAGAAAACATCTTCTTCGGAAGAGCAGTCGAATAATCAGAATAACTCGAATCAGAAAAATGCTGCTAACGAAAAAGGAAAGGATAAACCCATGAGATTTCCTTGTAAAATCTGTGCGGAGGACCACTTGACATACAAATGTCCTCGGTTGCAGGAATGCACCGATTTTATTGCTAACAAGGATTCTGGGAGAACACCTGCCGTTCTTCACAATCCTTTCCCCAATCAACAGCAGCAACATCAACATATGGTTGACAACCCGCCACAACCCCATCAACGGGGCAATGGTGGTTCGAATCCTTCCGGCGAAGGACCATCTGCCATTTATGGCATCGAGAGTATTGACCTCCAAACTCACGCCAAGCTTTATGGAGCCCCTACCATAGATGCTCAAGAACCTGGAACTAGTTCCAATCCGCCGCCGCCTAACGATTTGCATATCGAAAGGCCTAATGCTGAACCTGTAATTCGTCCCCCAAAAGGGACACTTCGACGCACGACTCATAATACCTCTGCACGTGCAGCCCAAAACTACACTATTGTAGAAGATTTGGCGCAGGCACCGTCAGCCATGTCTGCACTTGAAGTATTACAAACCTGTCCAGCACAAAGGAAAGCCTTGCTTTCGGCCATTGGCGGAATAGATCCCCAGGATTCCATGCTAGCAGTCTTTGATATGGAAAAGGCTAAACCTCGCCTCTTGCATCAACTCGCATTCCAGGTGCAGGTTGTGTCGAAAGGGAGACCCATCCATCGCACTGTCATAGACGAAGGTGCTTCGACCTGCGTTATGTCACAAGCTTGCTGGCTGAATTTAGGTTCTCCTACTCTAACCCCGCCATCGAATTCCCTGAAAGCTTTCGATGGCCACACGTTCCTACCCAAAGGATACCTTGCTAGCTTTCATGTCACTCTTGGTGGGAAAACGGTAAACGTGGACGTTGAAGTCGTAGAGCGTCATCTCGACTATAATCTATTGCTCAGTCGCAGTTGGTCTTATGCTATGACCGCCATCGTGTCTTCGGTCTTCCGACTCATCCTATTTCCATTGGATGAGAAAATAGTCACGGTCGATCAACTATCCTTCTGCACCCCTGATTATTCCACTTTACCAAGTAGCTCTGTACCCTTAATAGGAGGTGTCCCTGACTCTTACGTCAGTATCGGTACCGGTCTTCTGAAGGCATCTTCCCTACTGGGTTGTTTTCCTCTACCGCCGCCTCAGATCCCAAACACGGTTGCAATGATATCCACCTCTTCGGATGGCTCTATCGACCCATGGATCATTCCGGCACCTTTAGAAATTGATTCCTATGGAGATCAGATGCCGCTTTCGCCGGTTGAGTTGGCTTACCAAGCCATCCAAGTCGCATCTGAACCCTCCACTGATATGGTTTCGACCACAGGTACACCCCTCTCTCCCATAACGGTTCTCTCTAAGGATCTCCTCAATGAAGTCTAGCCTACAGACAAAGCTATTCGAGAGATCATGTCATTAGAAGAACGACCTTGGGGAGAGTTCCACCATCGCGCTTTGACGATTTATTCGGAGGCGATAAAAACTGAAATCCCGTTCTTTGACCAACTTGAGATCGTTCCCTCCTCTTATACGACTGTCCACACTATCGATTCAGAAGGGAACATGGGTAATCTTTCCAAAACACTACTCATTGATATCTCGGTCAAGACAGGTATCATGGAAAATATTCCGTATTGCTTTTCAAATATCATACCTTTCCAGCTTGCTTTCGGCCTAGAGGCAGTACTTCCGATTGAGTGCGAAATCCCGTCGCTTAAACTAGCCGTTGAACTCCTGCCTGGCACCACCGCCACAGAAGAGCGCTTTCTCTCGCTCGATCACTTGGATGAAACTCGTCGAGATGCTACACTAGCACTCGAAGCTCACCAGCGCCGAGTTAAAGCTCAATACGACAAATCTGTCAAGCCTCGTTCTTTCCAAGAAGGCGATCTTGTTCTACTTTATGATAAAAAACACGACCTCTTGGGGGCAGGAACACTCCAACCATTGTGGTCCTTACATCGTTACTAAAGCCCTCTCAAAAGGAGCTTACGAACTACAGGACTGTAATGGAATTCCACTCGAGGAGCCCCGCAACGGGCTCTATCTGAAGAAGTATTTTGCCTAGTTTCACACTAGGCATATGCTTTGTAATTTTATGTATATAAGTTTTGCCTATTTTTATTTTGATGCTTTTGGATTACTTGTTTGGTTTAAAGTGTTTTTCTCATGTAATCTTTTTCTTTCGCACAGATGTCATCACACTCGTTATCATACGTTGGGTATGCGGACGGTGCTAGTCGTCACACTAGACACATTGCTTCAGCTGCTTGGGTTCTCTATACTCCCGAGTCGGACCTCCTTGGTTCCGGGGGATCTTCCTGGGTAACGCCACCAACAATGTCGCCGAGTACATGTCAGTGATCCAACTCCTCACGGAAGTGGCATCTCGTGACATCTCCGATTTAGTGGTCAGGTTAGATTCCCAACTCATCATTATGCAGCTAAACAATCATTACCGCATCCGCCACCCTGTATTGTTGCGTTATTTTTTACGAGTACGACTTTTAGAACGTTAATTTCAAACAATCACATTTGAGCACGTTCCTAGAGAATTTAATGCATTAGCTGATTCTCTGGCAAATTATGTGTTAGATTGGCATTTGTCACATTTATTGTAAAAGATTTACTCATGAGTACATATATTTTTATCACATCAAAAAATGCATAAAAATTTAAAAACATAAAATCACCAAATATATATATATATATATAGATATATGTCGTGTCCAGTACATAGAGAACATCAAAAGAAAATCTCCCAAAACTTGGGGTGTTTTACAAAATTTGGCTCACTAAGCCATGCTCTGACACTAATACATCTACTCCAAGCAGCTAAGCCTGATGCTCATAATAGCATACAACTGCTCTAGCTATCCTCCTCAGGGGAACTAGGTATCTCTCTGGCACACCCACTGTATGCCGCTGAAGACGAACTGGAACCTCCCGCATAGGAAGCGGCGGTATAACCATACTTAGACCCTCCAGGTTCCTGGAGAGTTCATGTAAAATCTGGGTGTCATCGTCGTCGCCGGCTTCCGCCTCCTCTATAGGTGCGCCAGCCACAGGTAGCTGCAATCCTCGCCGTGCATGGCGAGGGGCCCCAGCTGGACGGACAGGTGCCACATCTGTGTCAAGCAAGAAAACGTTTCATGTCAAAACTTAATTTTCACCCCTTTTTCAACAAAAAAATTTACATAAACATTCAAAAGCTAAAAACAAAAACTTCTTTGAAAACAACTGATCATTTTTCTTACCATCGGGCCCCCACTGGGTGCCAGGGGGCAGGACTAGCTCGGGATCGCCTGTGAAGTTCATCCCTGCATAGAGATAATTCTCAATCATGATGATCTGAGAGTCCAGCCAATCAAAAAATCCCTCATCAAAGTAGTGACGGACAGGACCCTCTCCAGTTCGTGGAAGCAAAGTGGCCCACCGAGCCTGCCTCGGCTCGCATGGACCCAATGGCGCTGTTGGGATCCTGGGCCTCATCAGTGGTATCCGCTCCAATATGAAAGAAACAATCAGTGTTCCGTACCCAAATTCTCTTTGAGTACGGGTCTTGCATGCAGTAAGCTCTGCTCGGACCCGACGGACTACACCGTCACACCAGTCGAAAACCTGAGGCTGCATACAATCCAAGGCTAGGAGCATTTGGGCCTTGGTAGCCACATGCTGACTCTTGGCGCCTGCCAAGTGAACAATCATCCATAGAATATACCGCAAGGGTCTCAAAATCACCTGTGCAATAGGTATCCGGTTACTCATAGCCTGGGTGCCACGTATGCAGTGCGCATGGATCAAATCAGTAGTGGAACGAGGGTCAGCTCTGGACCCCGTCAAGTTGGGCCTCGCCCCACGACATGACAAGCCGGTCAAAAAGTAAACATCATCCTTTTTGATGGCGAGCTCGTTGCCACCAATCTGAAAGACATGATGTCTCTCATCCCACTGCTGGATCAGCCACCTCAGGAGGTCCTCTTGACCCCTCATCAGTTCTAAATGGCCATACTTAAGCAATCCGCATCTCCGGAGAGCCATTAAAGTTGCTGCATCCGTCACCATTTCTCGTTCTTCCCACTCATGCTCTCTTTCTCGCTAGATACTCATGATTAACAGCTGAACACCTGCAAATGAAACATTTCCAACCGATTAAAATTTGCCGGAACCACTTCAAGAATGAAAAAATTGAATTCTTAGAAAGCATGTTGCACCTAACGCGGACATTAGTACAAAACAGAGCGTTCTAACGCGCTGTTCCCTCATGGGTTATGCGTTTAACGCGGCTGTTGTACTCCTGACCCGCGTTAGGCGCAAATATTTTTCTAGGGCCTCAAATTTTCCTAATTTTGAACCAGCAAAAACTAAAAAATTGTCAATTAAATAATAACAGGAGGTTCCAGCTCTTACCTAGATCTCGCGGAATAGAAAATTGTTGCCCGGATCGACCGTAATCACCAGCTGAAGTTTTCACCCCTTTTGCACTCCAGAGCTTCTTTACAACACTCGAAACAGTGAAAATGAATGTCTTCTGACCTTCTTATAGCAAATTCTGGGGCATGACTCTCTTAAGTCAGTAGGCAAAGTCGTGATTCCTCGCGGTACACATGTCGCAACTCTTGAGATTTGGTACTGATGATTCTAATAAGGGATCAAGATTTATGAGCAGACACACTCATGTTTTACCGAGCATTCTTTTTACGGTATTTTTCTTGCTCGTTAATCCGAAAAACCTCGAGTTCTCTTCTTCGGACTCGTTAAACTTACACGAAGTTGGCATCGAGCGTTCTTTTTATGGTCTTTTCTTGCTCGTTAATCCGAAAAACCTAGAGTTTTCTTCTTCAGACTCGTCAAAACCATGAAGAAGCTCTGAGCATTCTTTTTAGGAATCTTTTTCTCGCTCATAAAACCGAAAAAATCCCGAGTCACCTTTGTCAAGCCTCGTTAAACTACTGAGACAAAGAACAAGGAGCCATTCTTTTCCTCTTTTTCAAAGCTCTTTAAACAGAAAAAGTGTATCGAGTTTTCTCCGTGTGACTCGTTAAAATTTCACGGAGGTATCGAGTTTTCTCCGTGTGACTCATTAAAATTTCACGGAGGTATCGAGTTTTCTCCGCGTGACTCGTTAAAATTTCACGGAGGTACCGAGTTTTCTTTGTTGGACTCGTTAAAATTTCACAAAGAATATTGAGTTTACTTCGTCTCCTCGTACTCATAACAAAATGAGGTAGACGTCGATTGAACATAGATTTCTCACTTTTCCGGATTCGATGGACTAACTAACGGAAAATGAACTGTTTCGGGCTTACTATTACCCCTTTGCCGTGCCCGGTTATCAAGACATGACAAAGGTACCCCAATGGAGCCGTCTTTTACAACATTTTTCAGACTCCCTAAACATGAAAAATTCACCGAGTTTACTCGTCTGGACTTGTTAAACTTAATCAGACAGGACATGGAGTTGTCTTTTATGACATTTTTCAGACTCTCTAAACATGAAAAATTCACCGAGTTTGCTCATCTGGACTCGTTAAACCTAATCAGATGGGGCACAGAGTTGTCTTTCCTGACATTTTTCAGACTCTCTAAACATGAAAAATTCACCGAGTTTACTCGTCTGGACTCGTTAAACTTAATCGGACGGGGAAAAATTTGGACAAAATGGATACTACCTCTGTTACATTTCCAAAAAAGGTCGATTTGGCAGCAAAATTCTTGAACATGGCACTTCCCAGAAAACTCTGTCGCAGTTAGCCGAACCCTACCATCTATGAGTATTAGCCTCCAATTCCCAGTGTCCCTGCACCGGTAAAATCCTAACACACTCTTTGGTGTTCAAAAATGCTTCAGCTGCCTAGTACCCTGCTAGAGTGCCTTCTATTGTTCAAGCAGATCTCGTTATCTACTGCTCCTATTATCAACCAAACCGTTCATTATGCCAGAAATTATTTGTCGTCTGACGTTCCCATTTACTCTTCCTTATCTCAAATCATAAACAAAATCAGTTGGTTTCCGTTTCGTGTTGACTGATGTAGGACGCCTCAGTGCCTACCTCTCAACAGATCACTTCCTATTGACTTCAACACCTTATCTAGGAAGTTGATCCAGAAACACATCAGTACCCAGATACTTGCAGACATCAGTGGCAGGTAGTCTTGTGTTTGATCAAGAGTCTTCATCATTGGCTCTTGGTTGAATGATTCTACGAGTGTTCGACTTCAACTCCTTTTATTCACACTCGCTAGATTGTACTAGGCATCTTAGGGACCATCATCATTATCGGTGGCCACCTTCGCGTCTATTAACAGTTTTCATTATTGACTGGTAATCAGACGATTTCTCACATGTTCGATGACAACTCCCTCATTCACATGTTGAGAAATATGCAGTTTAAGTGAATCGGCGGTCAAGACCTTGGGGCAACGGCTACACCATTAAAGTTGTGTTCCCTTCCCCAAGCTGCGATATTGTTTATGGAGACAGCTTCTTCAGCCTGATCCTGTTATGACAGACACTTCCACATTATGCCTATTGGTGGATAGATTCTTCATATCTCTATTCTAGAGAAATCATGTTGTTTAAAGCTACTGAGCATGGGATATGCCCGACTCTTGGCCAATACTATATTTTCTGACATATGTTGTTGTTTCAGGTTTTCCTCAGTCTTTCAATCTCTCTCTCTCTAAAAATTATAAAGTATTTCGGCCATCGTCTTCGTCTCTGACCTCACACTTTAGGGGGCATCTGTTACAGGTCAAAATACCTCCTCATCACCTCAGAGGGGAAGACAAATATGGAAGAAGTACAAAGACCTAAATTAAACCTATTTCTGCCAGGGTAACGCATACATAGAACAGAACAAGGGCGTTATAACGCAGTCAAGAAATATATTGGCCGCGTTAGTGGCTAGGGCAACGCTCTGTTTACACTAAAAGGTCGCGTTACCCGTGTTTTAAGTTTGAATTGGGAAAAGAGCGCGGAGAAAGATTTGAATCTCTGACTTTCCCTCACGAAGGAGTCAGTGCACAGAGGAAACTGCAGAAGCACCAGTTCATTATTGGTCATTGCCATAGAAGGCTGAACTCCAAGAGAGGCAAAAGCATGGAGATCAAGGAAACATCTAAGCCTTTTCCATTCCAAACTAGTGGAAAGAGAAGGGCAACAATGGCTTTCTCCCTCTCCTATAAGAAGGAGATGAAGGCTCTTAATTGGAGGTCGAAGGATTGCTCAAAATTTCTTGCATACTTGTGGAATAGAGAATAGTGTGACATTGTGAAGGCCAAGAGTCAAAGAGGCTCCTAGAGAGCTTGTTGGCTTGGACTTCTTCACTTGGTAGAGAAGAGAGATTGGGAGACTGAGGAGGGCTTGGTACAACCGATGGTTGTAATCCTCCTTCTTTCAAAATCAATAGAACTATGTTCGTTTTTTCCATTCGATGCTTAATGTTATATTGTTATTTCAATATTTGTTTAGTATGATATGAATGGCTCATATGTGTATAATCTAGACGTTTATTGTTGATTTAATTGATAGAATACTTGTTATATCAGAAGTTACGCGGGTGCTTTGACTGATTGCAGGATTCAGATTTGGAGCCGGTGGAGGAAGGACTCTTGCTTTGCTGCGTAGCGCTCTCCAAAGGATTCTAAAGTTGTCAAAGAGGTAATTCTCTGTTGTAGTCCTTCAAGTTATTTCAGGCTAATATGAACATGCTCATACCATCTTTGTGAACAGCATAGCTAATCTAACTGTCTGCCTCGGGCACCGAAAAGCCCTGAGAGGGATATACGAAAACCAACCACCCAAGCAGTTTACCCTAAAGCAATCATCTGATCCTTGGTATGGGGATTTTATCATTTATCTCCAGACCCAGAATTTTCGATCTGATACCTCTCTCTCTGACTAGCGACGTATTCGATACCAAGCCAAAGATTATCTGATCGTCGACGATACACTTTATCGTCGTGGTGTCAATACAATTTCAAGAAGGTGCCTCACTCATGAGGAGGCTAAAAAGGTT
Organism: Pinus albicaulis; assembly: GCA_034641835.2. Classification (NCBI taxonomy): domain Eukaryota; kingdom Viridiplantae; phylum Streptophyta; class Pinopsida; order Pinales; family Pinaceae; genus Pinus; species Pinus albicaulis. The sequence continues at coordinate 1,167,367,840 of CM076578.1, forward strand.
TTAAATGATTGTCATGTTGGGGCTTGTGGTGGACACTTGTCTAGATACGATACCGCATAGAAGATACTCCATGCCAGTTACTTTTGGCCTACCATATTTCGTGACTGTATCCTCGCGGTCAGAAGTTGTCACACGTGCAGAATATTTGATCATAAAATTTGCAAACCTCCAGTGCTAATGCATCTTGTTGTCTCTATGGGACCATTTTCGAAATGGGGCATTGACTTCATGACCTGTAACCCTCATTTGTTCAAGGGGCATGGTTATATTATTTTCACAGTAGACTACTTTACCAAGTGGGCCGAAGCAATGCCTACATTCAATAGCACAGGACAAACAACTGCATTTGTTTTCTTTAATCATGTCATTGCACGGTTTTGGGTCCCACAAGTTGTAGTCATAGATCATGGGAAGCATTTTTTCAACCATATGATGACTGAATTGGCTGTCAAGTTAGGATTGTCACATGATAATTCTAATCCTTACTATCCACAATCAAATGGAGAAGTTGAGGCTATCAACAAGATTATTAAATGTATGCTTCAATGAATGATAAGAGTTCATAAAATAAACTGGCATTTGATCCTGTACTCGGATTTGTGGGCATCCCAAACCTCGGTGAGAAACGCAATCGGATTTACTCCCTTTCAATTGGTGTATGGTCTAGAGGCTATCCTGTGAATCCAATGTGAAATACCATCGTTGAAACTCACAATCGACTTGTTACTTGACACCTCAAATGAAGAAGCGCGTCTTTTTAACCTCATCCATCTTGATGAAATGTGTCGTGAGGCCCAATTGGCCAACGAGGGACATAAGAGACGTATAAAGGTGCAATACGACAAAAATGTCCTGCCTCGCATTTTCTCAGAGGGTGACTTGGTCCTTATTTATGATCAAGAAGCCAATGTAATAGGTACAGGGAAATTTGAGCCATTATGGCATGAACCCTATATTGTCAAAAGATTTCTTGCTAAGGGTGCCTACGAGTTGGTGGATTACGATGGAATTCCATTGGGGCAGCCCCAAAATGGGTTGTATCTGAAATGTTACTATGCTTAATCATGAGCGTAGTAATTTTTTATATTATATTGAATATATATGATGTTGATTTGCATTCACTGTCTTAGTTTATTTTCTTAGAGTTTTCTTGATGTTAGTAATCCTCTTTACATTTCATCGTAGATGTCTGAAACTTTGGAACCATTTGTTGGGTATGCTGATGGTGCTAGTCATAGTACGCAGAATCTATCCTCTGCAGCGTGGGCCATTTTTTCTCCGAACGACGAGTTAGTGAGTTTTCAAGGGATTTGTATCAGTAGATCAACAAACAATATCACTGAGTATAGTGTGTTGATCGAACTTCTCTCTAATGCCATTTCATTTGGTATTAACCACATCATCATAAGGTTAGACTCACAACTTGTGGTATTACAACTTAATAGTGTTTATATTGTTAGAAATTTAACACTGCATCGTTTGTTCCTAAGAGTTCAACTTTTGGAAAGACATTTTGATTTTATCCAATATCAACACAGTTCCAGAAACTTGAACACATTGACTGATTCTTTAGCTAATCATGTTTTAGACAGAAAGTTGCAGCACATGTAAAGATACATTCACATAATTGAATAGGATTGCGCAATAAACATAGGAAAACACTGAAATCAAATAGATAGATAGTTATAGGTTTTTACAAAAATTTGTGCCCAAGACACATTGGTCATCTGACCTCAAAATGTATGCAACATGTCAAAAGTAAAATAGTGATGCTCATGGTAACATGCTATAGATCTAGCTATCCTATGAAGTAACCACATCCAGTGGTTAGTAACACATATAGTATGGCGTCGCAGTCGCATGGGTAACTCTTCGATCCAGCAATCTGGAATCCCCAAGGTCAAACCCTTTATGTGCTGCTGAAGCTCAGAAAGAGTCTTAGCTATGTCTAAATCTTGAAGGACTACTCTCCCGAAAACCCTCTCTACTGGCTCATCCGCTCCATGCTCTGGTTCCTCCAGTGGTTGAACTCGACCAAAATTTGTATTACATTAAAAATTTATTTTAGTCCTGGGAAAACATCAAAATATAAAAACATTGTATAAACCTTAGAAAAATAAAAAGCATGGTCAAAACATTATTACCTATTGCACCTCACTGAGTGCCTTCTGGTAAAAAATTGCAGTGAAATGAAATGAATTGAATACTGAAATAAATAGAGGGTTTATGGCACCAACCTAGATCAAACGGAAATGAAAACCATCCATAGAATTGATCGCAATCAACGGCTGAAGTTCGGGGGAAAAAACAGGTTCAGAGCTCCAAAATGCAAATGGTAACTTTCAAATGGTAAAAATGAATAGTAAAACTCTTTTAATTAGTCATTTGATTATTTGAAAATCATATTTATTGTTGTGACTATGGTTTTATTCTATTTTTAGCATGAAACAGGTATTTTTAATCCATTTGATGTTGTTCTGAACAAGTTTTGCAACTGATGAGCAGATTATTTGTGCAGATTTATTTCAAGAATGATTTGACCACAAAGCCTACTTTTATCCTTATTTTTCGAGATTTATTAAAAATGAAGAAGGACTTGAAGCGCACTTTTATCTCTTTTTCGAGCTTCGATAACAACGAAAAAGGAACCCCTTGAGTCTTCTTTTAGATCTTTTCAGACTCCAATAATGTGAAAATATTTTCGAGCACTTGTCTTTTCGAGCTCCTAAAATTAAATGAATTGATATCTACTCAGTATAAGTTTAAATCTTTTTTGGACTAAGATATATTATTTAAGAAAAAGGAATGAATTACTTGAACATGGCTAGAAGGTTCTCCCAGATATTACTTTACACTTTTTCAGATCTGAGCAAAAACTTTACGAAAAAGTACTTATGGAGTTTTTTTCGTCCTCTTTTTCAAACTCTCTAAATATGAAAAAGGACTAGGCTGTCACTGTCGATCCGTTAGGCTCGTTAAAACATAAAATAGCGACGGGCTTGTCGATCATGGCAGGAATCAAGTTTCATTCATCGCTAGAATCGTTAAATTATTAAAAAGCAATACATTATTCGTCTAAAGGGTTTAATGATAGATCAAGCATATGTTATCCTCCTCAAGATTTTTAAAAAATAAAGAGGTATTGGTCGACAAATGATTGGGGAAAATTTGGGAAAGTGAACAAATTTTTTTACGGTAGCAGGTCGCTCTTGAACATGAAACTTCACTCCATCATCGTGACTGTTGGGTTGGGTAATCTTCTTGAAAGTTCATTCATACCTATGGTTCATCATAACTTCACTTTGGCTTTTGGTTAATGCTGCCAACTCATCTCAGTGTCACTGATATGTTCAAGAGAAGTCATCCAGTGAATACTCATCCTTCTGCGATACTCATAAACCTTCATTCTCATGACAGTCATCCCTGAACATTGCTATATCAAGTCATATTTTGTCTCTAAAATCAATAGCTCCCATTTCACAAAAAAGTGGCTTTCTGTCGACGTCAAACCATCATCCAGGAAGTTTACTTAGAAACATCATCTTCTAGTACCTACAGCATCGACAAGATCCTCGCTTCTAGACTTTTTGACCGAAATATTTTGTTTGGCGTTCAACATCAAATCATCTATTCACGCCTTACGAAATGTATTGTGGTACCTTGAGGGCCATTAACATCAATGGTGGTTCTCTCATGTTTGTTAACATCTCACATCATTGGCTGGTAATCAAACAATGGCTTACCATGTTTGACTACACATCATATATTTGCATGGCTAGACTTGTACCCGAACGATCGAGTGAACGGGATAAGAAGACCCTGGATCTCGTTTCAGCCATCTAAGATGACATTTTAGGATTTTTGTACACATCATCTGTATGGTTACCTTACATACATATCGTCATCCGAACATGGGCCTAAATTTGTAGGCATGTATGTATTGGGCAACATTCAAATGTAGACGAATTTCTGAACTATGTACATGTTATTAGATAGTTTATGTGTTGAGCATGGGAATGCCTTCCCTTAGAAATTCGTGATCAAGAGGATATATGATTATGTAATGTATTGTAAGATTGATGCAGGTCACCATTCTGCTTCAGCTCCAACCCATCACAGTGTAAAACATCTCATTCAAAAAATATTGTTATTATTATTTTGAATTCATGCTTTAGGGGGAAATTGTTATAGGTCAATTTGGGCACCATTCCTAATGACCTGGTTAAACTGGAAATCATCCCCAGAACCAATGAATAAGGTTTATCATCCCCTATAATTTTAGTTTCTACAAGCCCTAAGACAAAAAACAAGAACAAATCATCCAAGACTTCCATTGCAAGGTTTCCAAGATTTGAAGTACATGTCATATCACCTATGAGCTCACTAATGAAGCCTATCAAGGGACTAACTACTTTGCATATGTAGTTACCTTCATTCAAGGGTGCTCTACAACAAACTTCCGATATTCAGGAGTGCGTTGTTCAATTGGGAGCAAAATTCTCATTTTTCTGGAATCTCCACATGGCCAGTGCCTTCTAGAAGAGTCCATATGTGTCAAACTTCAAATCCATGTGTCCATTCAACACCTCTGAGCTTGGGAAAATGTCTTGCCTTTTATTAGAAAGTGATTTATTGTGAAACTACCTTCAACTGATCTATAAATTGAGCACAGATCCTAGTGCTTGAGAAGGAATAAATTGGGTAAATAAATGCTGTTGGTTTCTCAATTGAGTGTTTTATTAGAGTGATATGCTACTAGAGATATTTTCATTTTGATGATGCTGGAATTGGTGACATCAAATCAATCACTAGTTGTATCCTCTCCCTTCTATCCATTAATAAATATTGTTGCTCATTTTCCCACATATGTATCTGTATAAGCTTCTATCTTTCATATTATGGATTCTTAGTTGATGTATATGTTCCATGTTTCATTGATTTAAATGATTAATGTAAATATCCATCTGTATATTGCAATCTCTTTGTTTTTTAGTGTTTATACTTGCAGGAACTAGTGTGGCGATCAAAGTTGGATTGGAAGCTACAACAGGAGAGACAGAAGGAGAATAGGAAGTGATTCGATTCCAAGTAAGTTTCTCCATATTTCTATGTGTCTATTTACTCCTAAGAAAAGTGTCTACAAAGTCTTTGATCTGTTGTTCTAAATGCATAGAACCACATTTAGGGAATGTGTTTTATCCATAATTCATAATTCCGCATAACAGATACATAGCTTAACCAAGCTACAATTCACTTTGGTAAAGGAGGAGGAAAATCTTAAAATTTTTCTTAAGAATACACCATAACATAGTTTGAACATAAGTAATATATGGATTTTTGTTTTGCAGGTATGTTCTTTTTTATACCTGAGATATCACATCAAGAAAAATATTGATATTGTAGAAATTGTTTGAGGACCTTATTGAGGTCGATTTTTCTAATGTCCTACTTGATTGATTCCTTCTCATATGCCAGGAAAGATTTAAATATGAATTAGTATGTTCATAAAAAAATCATATTCAAATTTTATAGATATAAAAGATAAAAACAAATTCCAATCCCTTCGTTTGATTTTTATTTGACTCTATTGTGGGCATGTTACAGGAAACATGATTGGAAAAACGATGGGGACACAATGCAGAACATGTCTTGGATATGATTAATTTGTTGTTATATATCCTTGAGGTACCTGACCCATCAACTTTGGAAATGTTTCTAGTAGGGATTCCTATGGTTTTTAATTTTTTTATTCTTTCACCTAATGGTTATTTTGGGCAAGCAAATGTTTTCGAAATTCCAGAAAAGACATCGATGGACAGGTAATGACATTTTTTGTAATTGTAATGCCCATTCCATGATATCCATTATTTATTGTTTGATTGTATTTTGAATGTTTCTTTTTATTTTGTTCTTTATTTTAGCTATGAAATTGAAAATACTTGCTATCATGTACATTTAAACAACAACAGAATCTTGAAGATGAAATTAGTATTACATGATATTGATTAGAAACATTATAACTATTTTGTGTTAAAATATTTTCATTTCTATGAAAAAAGTTTACTTTGATGTTTTTATTTGAGTACATGTTGTTTATATACTTGACCAAGTTCATGTGTTAGAAAATGAGCCATACTAAGTTACTAATTTTTTCTTTTCTATGGTGACATTTTATTTTATTTGTGTATACAGGTCATCTTGTCACATAGTGGCCACTATCTCTCAACTGAAGAGAACTTGTTTGAGTTTCTTTCTTGTATGTAGAAAAATGGATTTGACATTTCTGATGTTGAGGTATATGTTGTATAAATTCTTTATAGTCTACTTTAGTTTATATTCTAGTGTTCATTGTCTTTCATGTCTTACACTCTACATTGTCATTAGGGGAATTTTTGAGGTCTAAAATGGGCCTCCTAAGAAAAATGTACAACCCAAATAATATTTATAAGAACCAATAGGATAAAAGATGATGATGTCAACCGTGGGGGATGATTCACCATTTTTGGAGTAAAAAAGTACAAATATTAAAAAATAATAAGATATTAAAACTACTTTTTCAATTCGTATTTTCAATTTATCTCCCTACCTTTTTACTCAAATTTTGAGCATGAATGCGCATTGGATGCAAAATTTAATTCCTCATCCAAGGAGTACCCATGTTTCATAATTTCGATGGACCCTACTATATGAAAAATGAGAAATACATGAAAAAACGTGATTGGAATCATGCTTTTTCATGAATTTCTCATTTTTCATGTAGTAGGGGCCATCGAAAGTATGCAGCATGGGTACTCCTTAGATGAGGAATCAAATTTTGCATCCAATGAGTGTTTCCGCTTAAAATTTGAGTAAACCCATAGGGAGATAAGTTGAAAATATGAGTTGAAAAAATAGATTTTCCTTTTTTCCCTCTAAATTTTGATGATGTAATCTAACATTATTTTAATTTTTCATATATTATTTTATAATTTCCTTAGGAGGCCCATTTTAGACCTCAAAATTCCCCTAATGATCTTCTTTTGTTTTCGGAAAAAGAACTTAGAATTGATGGTAAGAATCAGGAATTGAAGAAAGAGGAGAGAAATAACACTAGCGAGACAAATGCAAAAAGAGAGAGAGAGAGAAGAGAACCACTCTTGTGATACCCGTAGATCTGATATCCCGCATAAGACACACACATAGATACTGATGGTCAAGTATTCAGAGTTAGCAAATTCACCTGCAATGCGTTGGCAATACAATGATAATGTTTTGAAGTGACGAAACATCATTTCATGTGTAAATTTTAGTCTCGCCAATATTAAGTTGGAAAATCATATTGTAATACTTTAACATTTCACATAATATAAGTTATATGGTTGAAACTATTTATAGTGGCACTTGATATTGTTTAGTATTGTAATTAACATATGCAACTTTGCGTTTTCATATTAGATGAACATACACATTGTATGCCATTTTTTAAATTTATTTGTAAAAGAATATTGATTAATGGATGTTGATTAATAATGAACACATTAAATCAATCTAAAACTACTAAATTAGTAGTTTATATTGATTAATGATGAACATAAATAAAATGAGTATACAACTAAATTAGTCATTTATAATGATTATTAATGAAAGTAAATGAAATGAATATAAACTACTAAATTAGTCATTTATATAATGAATATGAAATTACCAAAAAAATATATATGAATACTGCTAATAATAAACTTGTTATTACAAATGACAACTAAATTTTGCATTTATACGACTATTACTAGCTAATTTATAGTATCTTATAACACGACTAAAATTTAGTCATATTTCTTTGGTCAAAATTGATTTCAAACAATGACTAAAATTTGCATATATATGACTATTAATAGCTAATTTATAGTATCTTATAATGCGACCAAAATTTTGGTCGTTAATTCGTTTTTTTGGGTGATCATAGAGTAATATATTTTTTTGTATATTTTTTCATTAATTGTGACAATTAATGACTAAATCCATGACTAAATTAATGACCAAATTTATGACTAAATATACTAATAGACGATAAAATCACGAAAACCAATTAATGAATAAGCTAACAACGACTAAAAGTTGGTCGCGTTAAAAGATACTGTAAATTAGCTACTACTAGTCACCGACTGAAAAATGGTTGTTTATATGCAAACTTTAGTCATTTTTTTAGTCACTAATTATCCATTTTGTATTAGTGCTTTATCACCCTCTTGAATTTTTCATTTCCTATAGCACACTCTGGCTTTTGTGTAGCACACCATTTTTTTCTGTAGCATCTCTTTTTCTTCTCCTTGGAGGTTTGTGGGTTATTCTGACTATTTTAAGGATGGTAATCTAGTAGTGTTCCTTCTTAGATAGGTCATGGGGGCCTTGAGTTTGGTATTTGGGGAAGTAACTTCTTCAATTTTTCCTTCCTCTAGATATATGCCTTCCTTCTTGCTAAGGGACTCTTCAATGGTAATGGGGCCCTTTCTTGGACTTTGAGGCCTTCCTTGTTTCACCCTATTTATTTTTCTAGTCTTAAAATACATGAGAGTATGTATTTTACTTTTCTTCTTGGGTTTCATAGGGGTGCTTAAAGTGGCTAAAGTGGCAGCCACCTCATTCTTAGCGTTTCCTAGTGATAGACTGGTTTGTAGAGGGGACATGTCAGTGGTATTTTTGGCGCTCAAAGCCTCCTCCTCTAATTCCTTCTCTTCTTCCTGATCATCAATTTTCCTCTCTTCCTTTTCATCCTATGTTTTTCCTCCTCCTCTCTCCATCTCTTCTTCTTCTATATTCTTATTCTCTTCTACCTTTGTTCTAGTATCCCTATCTCCAAGGCTAGAGGCAGGGCTATCTACAGGAGTGATATTATGGGTCCCTATGAGAGTCTCCCCGTCCATGTCAATGAAAATAAACCATAACATAGGAATCATGAGCTTTTTGATGGCATCCTATACTATTATTTTAATCAATACATGGTGAGCCAAGTGCCGATGTTTTCCTTTTCTAACACTTTGGCTCATGTATCTGATGGAGTGGAGGAGAAAGTAGGGTATGTTCAGCCTTTGATCCAAAGGAAAATACTCCAATATAAGCTCATGCAACAATATATAATGGTATCCATACACTATACACAATATTACTTCACAAGAAACGTATTTTAGGATGTGGTAGGCTACCTCATTCCATGGGTAAGGTAAAATTTCCCTTCAGACCCAATTTTTGTCTTCTATGTGATTCTCATTAGTCAAGAAGAAGTTTTTCTTGGCAGTGGTACTAGTGAATTTTTTTTCTCTATTCAACTTGATTCCTATGGGTAATGTGGTTATTCTGTTGATAAATTAAGGTGTGATGGTTATGGCTAGTCCTTTTACCATAGTAGTGGCACTAACATCTGATTGAGACTGTAGATCCATTAAAAATTATCGAGCTATATCATCATAATATCCCCTTAGGATCTCAATGAAACCTAACCATTTATTACTCCTAAAATTTCTGCTACAAGAGGGTGTAATTGAATTCTCTTTATATCTGTAGGTTCTAGTCTATTAAACCCTCCCCCCATTTCTCTTTGTTGTGTATGTCTTGGGTTAAAAAGGTATTCTTCTATGGCCTCAGCATTAATTTTACTGGTGACAAGGGTTTTAAGACTCTTAACACTTCACAATGAGTGTGTTACCCCCTAACTCTTCACACAACTTCCCCAATTACCTTAATTATCACACTACTGCATGCAGACTGATTTGGAGATTTTTTGAGAAATTGATGGAGGTGATGGTCACTTAAATATTTGAATATATGTTCTGGAATGGAGAGTGGTATTTTTTTGGTAATTGAACCTTTTGGTGTCTTTCCTGTCTCTTTTCAGCACACTGTAGCACACTTTGAAGCTTCTTGTAGAAATGGCGGGTTTTCCTGTAACACTTCCTGCAGGCACAATCAACTGATGATCAAACCTCCTCAGTGGCTTCCAAACTTATTCCTTTGTTTAAATATTTTTTAAATGAGCATAGATGATAGGGGGAGTGAGCTGAGGTACATTATATGCCATTTCAAGTGCGATGGATCATTGTGCTGAGGTGTTCCTCACATGAGATTTCCTCATTTGGACAGTTGGCCACACTCGAAGTGATCATTCCCTCTTGCCTCAAAATCACCTCCCACTCTTCATAATATCATTGACACTAATTTGATAGCTCCACCTTGCATTCCAACCCCACCAAACTCTTTTAGTTCCACTGTTAAGGGTGGCCATGTTAATTGGCCACCTTTTAGCTTGTTAAACCCCCTCTCCTCGAGATTAATTCATTTAGCCAAATACGCATAACGAGAGGGTCATACCTGACCCCTACCTCATTTCCAATTGGTTTCAGGGTCCTGGATGTAGAGATTTGGAGTATTGGAGCAATCATCACAAGAGATGCCTTTATTATCTAATTAATGTTGCGTCTTCATTTTATGTTTGAGGTGCTTACTTTGTTTGTTTATTTTGTCTTTGTAGATACATCATGGAGGCTTCAAGATGATGATGCTGAAATAGATTCCTCCCTGGAATCCCATGGTTTCCTTCAGGATCAAATATTCAACCTTTCTCTACTACTCTAAAGGTGCCCAACCATAGTCGTATTATTCTGGTGTTTGCACAAGTGTGCTACAGGAAGAGATGATGTTCCTATAGAAGTCTCGTTTCTGTAGATTCAGGAGCCCAAAATGACCAAATATTGTGAGGGAATGGTGTGGAAAAGTTGTAGGTGGTGTTAGGATGCTAAGGTAGTGGTTTTTTAGGAGAAAAAATGAAAATAAAGACATTGTGTTTGTGAAAAGAAATTATTTTACCACAATGGTTGAATCGAGGGTTAGAGAAGAGGATCTATATGTATGGGATGGTATAGTGATGAGGGGGTGGTAGGAACATGTAGGGTGACCATTTTTATGATGTTTCTGAGGATTAGAAGGTTTTGGATGACTGATTTTGGTATTCTTCTTTCATCATGTAGGTGTTCAGGACTTCCTGTAGAACTACAAGGTTTCCTATATCTTTCTAGGACATCATGTAGCAGTACAAAGGCATGAATACATTCAAGTTTTCTTGCTCATAGAGCAGTGGAAATTTTTGATGGAATGAGTCATGGAGTTGGAAATTGAGTGAATATATAGAGAAGAGAAAGGGAGATGGAGGAATGATGTACCATTGTTCATAATATGCCACTATTCATCAACCTATAAAACATAAATAGGTTAGTTTCCTTGGTGTTATTTCATTTTTTTTTCCTTCTCTTTTCTCTCTTTCCTATTTTTGTTTTTTGTTTTTTGAAGACATGTGGGCTACCTCAGAAGAGGTTTTCACCCAAGCCTCTTTATTTATTTATTTTTGTTTCTCTAGGAGGGTGAGGGACTAGACACTATGAGGCTCCTAATTACATTCACCTATCTGCTGATTGTGTTGATGAATTTTTACTTGGACATGGGACTCTTGTACATTTTCATCCTGTAAGCATTGAAAATCATATGGAGCCCCTCCTCATCTATGGCTATGATTTGAAAAACTTCATTGTCATGGAATCCCTCTATCTGATAGGGTCCTAACCATATGGTCATTAAATTTCCCTTTAAGTCCTTAAATACGGAGTTGTAGAGAAAAGCCCAATATCCTTCCTAAAATTTCTTCTCTCTAATGTGCTTTTCATGCTTGACTTTCCTTTGTACTTGTATTAATTCTGTGTGAAGGAGGGCCTACATCCTAAATTTTTACAACCCATTTAGTTGAATAAGTCTTTATTAATGTGCCCTTGTGATATCCAAGTCAAATTGAGCTGCCATCATGAGGGTAGTATAATCAAATTCAATAGAAGGAAAAGATCTCTTCCCATAAACTAGATCATATGGAGTAAACCCGGTAGTTGTCTTACATGTGGTGTTGTAGGCCCAAGTGGTCTCCATCAATATTTTTTCCCAATTTCTTATGCTGCTACTCACAATTTTGATAAGGATGCTCTAAAATTATCTAATGGTCACTTTCACCTACCCATTGTTTGATGGTGATAGGCAGTAGACTTCTTGTGGTTGATATTGTGTTGCCTCATGAGATTCTTAATCACATGGGATGTGAATAGATCCCGCTAATTGGTGAATATCTCCCTGGGATACCCAAACTTGTATAACACATTCTCTCTCAAAAAAATTTCCACATTCTCTTCTATTGTTGCATTGACAACCTTTGTTTCAACCCATTTTGTCAAAATAATTAGTGCATACAATGATGTATCTCTTCTATCGAGATGGTGGATAAATTGGTCCAATGAAATCCATGCCCCACTTTTAAAATGGCTCCAAGGCCACTTAATGTTGCAAAGCCATTTCATCCCTAGGTGTAGGCTTCCCCATCCTATGAAACTGAACACATATGTTAGTGTTTCTCCTTGCATCTTGATGGAGAGTAGGTCAATAGTAGCCAGCTTGGAAGGAATTCAATGTCATCTTCTTAGCAACACAATCACCCCCACGCCTACGTGGTGTAGAGCAGTTGGTGATGGGGTGTACTCTTAAGGCACTCTGTTCTGCAAGGTCACCGGTTCAAAACCTGTGGGTGGGATGGGAGGAGAAAAATGGGAAGATTAAGATTAGTCTGAATGAGAAAAAAAAAAAAAAAAACACAATCACCCCCACAATTCCCATCATTACATGATGAGAGGATGTCATAGACTTCCTATTCCCTGATACATCTCCCAAGGATTTGATCTGGTCTGAATTTAAAAATATTTCCACTAATCCAAGTAAAAGCAGTGCTCTTACTTACAATTCTTCTCTTTTTTCTAGATGAAAGGTTTGGATGAAACCGCCCAACAACTAGGTAGTTTCCTATGTCAGAGAACCAGGGAAAGAGTACTGAGATAGAAAATAGGTGTTCATTTGGAAGTTTATCATAAACCATCCCTTCATCGTCTGAAGGAAAATCAAGCCTAGAAATAAAATATGCAACAACATTTTCTTTCCTTGGCTTATCAATAATTGTCAAATCATGTTGTTGCAAAAATAATAACCATCTAATAATTCTAGCATTTGCATTAGGTTTGTTCATTAAGTATTTAATTTTTTCATAGTCAATATGCACAAAATTTTGGCACCCAATAATATAATGTCTAGCCTTATTCAAGGAATGGAAAACAAATAAAAGCTCTCTCTCGGTTACAATGTAGTTTAGTTCAGCCTTAGACAGGTTTTTGCTGATAAAATAAATTACATAAGGAAACTTATCATCCATTTGTCCCAAATTCCCCCCCAAAACTTTATTTGATACATCAGTATGGATATGGAAAGGCAGATCCCAGTTGGGACCTATGATTATAGGGGAAGTGGTCAGTTTTACCTTTATGATATCTGTTAGCCCCCTATAAATTTTTTGACAAGAAAACAAGGGGCTAAAATGTTTTTGAGCCTTCAAGGAATGCATTTCCTCTGAAAACACATCATCCTTGAAGCCTCCTTGTGCCTTTTTTCCTTTGATAAAATCCCCTCTACTGATCCTATCATGAAGCCTCTCTGTTTGTGAAGAGAATGCCCAAAGGCCCCCTTTTCCCCTTATTCCATTCCCTTTTAACCTTTGTTCTCTTCTCTTTAAATCCTCTATTTTTCCCCATTAACCCTCTAAATCATACCCAAATCCCCTTTAAATCTTACCATCACCCCTTGTTTGATCCATTTCCCATTTTTTCCCTTCTATCGTTCCCCTTTCTGACCTCAAAATTGCATTAAAAAGGGGCAAAAAACCCACTTTTCACTTTATATTAGGGCTTAGCCCCTTTCGGCCAGCCCCCTTCAAACCACTTCCCCATATGCCCACACCCTGGACCAAGCGCTTAAGCCCCGGGCAATAATCGCAATCGCAAAGTTTCGGGCGAGCGCATTTCTTTTTTATACCAAATTTCCCGATGCGATTGAAGTTTGGTCTGAAAGCCCCGCGCTGCGATCTCCACCATCGATCCATACATATCCGATAGCTTGGCGCTAATCGCATCGCACCATCTCATCGTGTTCCCTCCTCTGTGCTCCCCGATTGTGAACCCTCCGATGGCCCTCTCCACCATCGATCCACTTCTAAATCCGACGGCCATCGCACTCCCGCTCCAATCGCAATCACAAATTCCAATCGATGCCACTTTCCGCCCCTTGCAATTACGATCCCCCGATTGAATCCAAGCCATCCATTCATCCAAACTTGAGGGACCCGTGCTAATCACACTGCGCCCATCGCCCCTGTCCATCTGCTTCTCCGATTACGTGTGAGCCGTCGATTTGTCTCCAGATCGGACAGCGGCCGTTCAATCGCATCACGCCAGTCGCATCGCATCCCCTCCTCTGCACTCCCTAACTGCGATCTGCTGATAAAGGTTTTAGCCATCGATCTCCTCCTGAGATCCGATGGTCCTAAGTGAATCACCCTCCACCCACGCCGGGTCCCACCACATCAAAAAGTTTCATATGTTTTCCGTGTATTTCCTATGTATTGCATTCAAAGGACCAAACTTGGGTTTTGTATTGAATATCGTGTCATCCCGCCAAGAATCAAAATTTTAATGTTTTACATTGAAGTTTTCATTTCACCGGGCTTCCACATACATTTTCCCCCATTTCACTGCATTTCTCCATCACTCTCTGTTACATCCGTCGTTTCCACAATTGCCACCGCCGTTCTTCTAGGCCTCCATAGCATTGCCTTCCACCACCCTTTGTTTATATAATTGGTTTATTTTATTGTTGCAGGGTTTTATAGAGCGGTAATTGACTCCGTTCTCATAATCACAGCCATTGTGAGTCGGAACACAGAGAGGGCAATATAGCGGCCAAGCGAAACAGAAAAGACGGATTAGAAGGGACCAGACCTATTAATTGTATGTTTAATTCTTAATCCTGCATTCAAAGGACTCAAGGCATAGTTTGAAGACCAAATTCACATGCAACAATCCATATCTGTGTTAATGTCAGCAGAGCACCGTTTCTCCAAAAGGACACCTTCCTACAGAAGCCTCCATGCCTCCTTGAGCCCTTAAACATATTTTACAGACAAAAGCTTCTTTAAGACTGTCTGGACAGCAGTTATGGAAGCATGGATACTTGATTACCTCTTCAGTCACCTTGCTTGCTTCAAAAGACAAAACAAACGGCCTTACAGCCAAAAGGACATTCAAGAAACATCAGAGGTCAATCTTGGCCATGACAGAGTCTCCCAGACCATACCAAAGGTACTTACAGCGATGCAGATTGCCATTAAGCAGAGTGGGCATGAACTCTTTCTCCACTCTGTCTAGATGAGATGTATTTAATGAATGTCATCTACTCTTGTTGTTTCTCTTCGCCTATAAGAATCCCATAGAACAAATTGTAAAGGTTGTTGTTCGGTTGTTGCCGATTGCTATTAGAGGGATTCATTTTGACTGTTATAACAGTCTTGGGAGGGATTAGCAGAGTAGTTGTTATGTATTAGGCCGGGAGGAGAAATTCTAGACTATAACAGCCATTGAGCTCAGTGTATGTGACTGGTTTGGCATCAATTAATCAAGCACATTTCATAGGATCCTGGTCTATTACTACGGGTGATGTTTATCTCTTTGTATCTTTTATTTACACTTTCATGCTATTCATTACTGCTGGCTTGCATCAGAAATATGGCATAGGATTTACCCTTGTTAGGTACCCTATGTCTCTGCTCTCCTTGCCTTCAATGTTTTCTGCTGTATGTGTCATCTAAGAGTGAACTTAGCTAATTTAACCAGTGTAGTGGATGTTATTTCCTTCTAGCTGATGTATGAATTCGGGGTTTGCTTCTTGGATGTTCTTGCTGGTGTCAAAGCATTGAAGGTTCAAAGTCCTTCTCTGATCTACAAACCCTAGCTCTGTTAATCTTATCTCTGTTTTCCTTTGGAGCATGCTAAAGCTGACCTGGAGTTAAATGACCTCTGGTCCGATCTATAAGCTACCCCTTTGTTCCTCCTTTGAAAGCTTCCTTTGAGTATGTCCAAGCAGGTCTGGAGTTAAATGACCCCTGACCTAATCTATTGATAGAAATTGGGTGTCTTTCCTTCTTTCAATTTCAATCCTTAATGTTCCATCCCACCATCTATCTAAAAATATCCTTTAGTGTAGATGACTTGCCCTCTGAAAGCCTTGGCTAGTCGTTGCAAGTAATTCTCCTTTCATGACTCCATAGCCCAATGGATGGCACTCTCTTGACCTATCCCCTTAGCTGAAACACCGTGCTGCTTTGTTCCTTTCTCCCATTACTTTCTCAATCTATGATCTCATGACCAACCCAACAACCAACCAACCAAATCATTTTAAAACCCCTCTTTCGTGCTTCATAAATAGCCTAATACCTCATCTTGAGCTTCAAAGATATATCATTCTTTGTTTTATTGGAGAGATCCCTCTCCGGGTCCAGGAGGGCTAGATCTTAGGGCCCCAAAGTGGTTTTATGTTGTCTTATCTCTTGGTATTGCCAAATCTACCAAAACATAGGAACCCCAACAATATCAAAGGGCTCTTAACAAATACTTGACCAACAGAATTTAGAATCCTTGGCCAGCAATGCAATCAATGGTGAATCCACCTTGCTAAATTCCTTGATTAACCTCCTATAATAACCAACCAAGCCTAAGAAAATCCTAAAGTCTCTCTTATTTTGAGGAATAAGCACCCTTTTTATGATGGAAATTTTGTTTGGGTCTTCTTCTACCCCTGCCTGAGATATGGAGTGGCCAAGGACAATCCCTTCCTTTTTCAAGAATTCACATTTCTCAAGGCTTAGAAGAGATTCATTTCAATGCATTTCCTCAGTATTTTACCTAGATTGGAGAGAGCCTCCTAGAAATCATATCCATAAGGAGTCAAATCGTCCATGTAGATTTCCACATAATCATGGAAAAACTCTAGAAAAATGCCCAAGACTGATATCTGAAAAGTGGCAGGGGCATTGCATAGGCCAAAGGGAATAAATCTATAAGGGAAGGTTCCCTAAGGACATGTGAACATGCTATTGTCTTGGTATTTAGGGCTGATATGAATCTGATTGTACCCGTTGAATCCATCCAGGAAAGATAATAAATTATTCCTTGCAAGACCATCAAAGACTTGGTCAATGAAATGTAAAGGGAAACGATATTTCTTAGTGGATTGTTCAATTATGTATAGTCAACACAGATCCTCCACTTCCCATTCTTCTTTGGGACTAAGACAAGAGGAGACACCCATTCACTATCCAATATGGATTATATAAACCCTGCATCCAACAAATTCTGTAATTCAACCTTCACTATGTCATTTGAGGTTGGGTTCACTCTCCTCTGGGACTAGCCCATAGGCTTGCATCCCTTTTTGATATAAATATGATGTGTGTAGACTGAGGGATGCACCCATTTCATGTCTTTGTAATCCTGAGAAAAAACATCTAATTTCTCCCTCAGCAGCTGACATAATTGCTCTTCCTCTTTGGCTGAAATGTAGGTTTTAACCCTGAACAGAAATTATCTACACACGAATCTTATAACAGAAAATAAACAGTAGCGAGAGCATAAAACATAAAATAGATAAACATAGATATTTTCCCCTGGATCCCAAATCGGGATGACCAACTTGATTTTTCATTATATTCCTTTTAGTGTTACAACACATAGATATACATGCCGAAGTATACATAAACCCCAATCCATTAACCCTGGATTAGAACATAACCGTAGTTCCCTTGACCGGATCTACAAAATACCAGGGGCCAAAAACCATTGTACCCCAAAACCATGTGAAAAATCATGCACAAAACATGTGTGGGTCCGCCTATGATTGGGTCCGCACACCAAAACAATTTTCGCCGAGGCGCTGCCCCAGACCCCAACAGTGGGGGCTGCCTCCTCCCTTGTGACACCCTTGCTGCGCCCAGCGCAACGTACAACGCGTGGGGCTAGTCGTGGAAAGAATATAACACATACCCAACATTCTCCCACTTGTTGTTTTCTTTCCACAGGGGACCATAGGAGAGCTTAGTCATTGGGCCAATTCTTCAACACCCATTGTTTCTCTACACCAAGAGAACTTCTGAGGGCTCATAGACTTCATCAATGCATCTGCAACATTCTTCAAAGTGTCCACCTTTACCAGTAACACTCTTTTAGCCTCAACCATATCTCTAATAAAGTGATATTGAACATCAATGTGCTTTGTCTTTGAATGGTAAGCAGGGTTCTTAGCCAAGAAAATTGCACTTTGGCTATCACAGTCTATCCTTATAGCTTGTTGTACCAACCCCATACTTGAACACAATCTCTGCAACCAAACTGCTTCCTTTCTTGCATGAGTGGATGCTATGTATTCTGCCTCTATAGTTGAAAGAGCCACTACATACTGTCTTTTACTCATCCAACTGATCAGCGCTTTCAAATAGGTTATATATATCTACTTCGTAGATCTTCTTTTGGTCCAACTTAACCCAACATATATCAAAACTACAAATGTCCAAACATTCTTCAACCTCGTCTTCTCGTAGCACAAGCCATAATCACTAGTACTAATAAACATATGAAAACCTGCCATCACCACGTTCTTCTGGCTTAGACATGCAACCTCATTATCTAATCGCATGTGCAATTTCCTCTCCGTCTATATACCATTGTATACATCGACTTACCATCGATTAGATATGGAACACGGACATATCCTCCTCTTTCGTCTTAAGACAATTGTCAGATAGCCTTACACCAACAACAGAATAGGAACATTCACCGTTTTACTATCCTGCATATTGAACCTCTGCAATATAGTCTTGACATACTTCCTCTGGTTTAACCAGAGCTTCCTCTTTACCCGATCTCTCTTAATTTCCATGCCCAAAATATAGTTTGCAGCACCAAGATCCTTCATGTTTAATTTGGATAAAAGTTGGGTCTTCAAATCTTGGATAACTTCTTTGTCATTTCCAATCAACAACATATCATCCACATACAAGACCAAATAAATAACACGGTCACTAATTAATTTAAAATAAACAAAGTGATCCTCCTTGCTTCTGGTGAATCCAAGTCCCCGTATATAGGTATCAAATTTCTCGACACCACATCCCCAGACTGTTTTAACCCATACAGAGACTTCTTCAACCTGCATACCAGTTATTTCTTACCCTTCACCATAAAGCTTCAGGTTGCTTCATGTAGATCTCCTCTTATAGATCCCCGTGAAGAAATGTTTTATTCACATCCATCTGTTCTATCTCAAAATCAAATGCAGCAGCAACAGATAAAAGTAATCTAATAGGAGTAACTTTGGCAACAGGAGAAAAAATATCACCAAAATCAATTCCCGGCACCTGGGAATAACCTTTTGCTACCAACCGAGCTTTGTATTTCTCCACCTTGCCTTCTACATTCATCTTCTTCTTAAACACCTATTTGCTCCCAATGGGCTTCCTTCCAGCTGGCAACCCCACCAGATCCCATGCCTCATTTTTATGCAAGGATGCCATTTCATCAACCATGGCCTCCTTCTAGAGTTTTCCATCCTCTGAATCTACTGCCTCCCTGACAGTTCTGGGATCATCATCAGTTATAGTTAAGGCAAAACCTAAACAGAAAGAAGATGGAATATACCTTTTTGGTTGCCTTCTTTCCCGAACTAATCTTCTCAAAGCTGGGGTTTGTGGCTCTTCCTCTTCTGAATCTTCTTCTGTTGTAGAGTCTAATTTATCCTCCTTTAGCTCAAACTCTATCTTCTTAGGTTCCTTTGGTATGATTTCATGTTTAACAACATATTTCACCTCTCTAAACATGACATCTTAGCTGTACACAACCTTCCTTGTTTCTGGTTCCAAAGCTTGTAACCCTTTAAACCATCCTTATACCCAATAAAGATGCACCTTTCAGATTTATTATCTAACTTGGTCCTTTCCTCCTTTGGAACATGTACATATGCATCACATCCAAATACCCTTAGATGTGAAAGAGAGGGTTTCTTACCAGTCCATACCACATGTGGAGTCTTATCCTCCAACGCTGATGAAGGTGATCTGTTAACTAAGTAACATGCAGTCTCCACTGCCTCTGCCCAGAATTCTTGTCCTAACCCGGTACCACTAAGCATGCTTCTTGCCTTTTCCATCAGCGTTCTGTTCATTCTTTCTGCAACTCCATTTTGCTGAGGTGTTTATGGAGTAGTCTTCTGCCGTGCTATACCACACTTCTTACAGAACTCTTCAAATTCCTTCTTGCAGAACTCCCCACTGTTATATGTCCTTAGCACCTTTATCTTCTTCTCTGTCCGGTTTTCCACCAGAGCCTTAAATTCTTTAAATCTGTCAAAGACTTCAGATTTCTTCCTCGAGAAATATATCCATGTATTCCTTGAGAAGTCATCTATGAATGAAACATAGTACACAGACTTTCCCAGTGATGGAACTGACAGAGGTCCAAACACATCACTATGCACAAGTTCTAATATCTTGTTCGTCCGCTTAGCACCAGAAGGAAAACTCACCCGATTCTGCTTCCCATATACACAATGTTCACAGAAATCGAAATCCAGAGAGAAATTAGACATACCTTCTACCATACCATTTCCATGTAGTGTCTGAAGGCCCTTCTCTCCAATATGTCCAAGCCTTTGATGCCATACCATGGTCTTTTCTTCAGAGACAGCTAAGCTTTCTGCTCCACTTTTAGGAACCACATAACTATTACACCCATCAATAACAGTGCTACCTTGTAGCTTGTACAGAGTTCCATTCTGAACTCCCCGCATTAATACCAGTGCTCCCCAAACCATCTTGCAAACATCTTTCTTGAACACTGTTTTTACACCTGCATCATCCATCTTGCTTACAGAAATCAGATTTCTGGCCAATGCAAGAATATGCAGAACACCAGGAAGTGTTCTAATCCTTCCACCTTGCATCTTCAACTTGACCTTTCCACGTCTGACGATTTTGGCCTTCATATCATCCCCTAGGAAGACATCACCATCATATTTCTCATACTCACAGAACCACTCCCTATGGGGAGTGAAGTGAAAGGATGGACCTGAGTCAATCAACCATGACTCATGATGTACATGTGTATTTGAAGAAGAAGCCAAATACACATCCCCACCTTCATCTGAGGTGGTTTTTGCCTCTGCAGAAGGAGCATCATCAGATCCCTTTCCTTTCTTAGGAGCTTTAGATTTGAACTCCTTTTTGTAGTGCCCTTCCTTTCCGCATTTCCAGCATACCTTTACAAAATTTCCAGGAGATTTAGATCTCCCACTCGAAACCTTATTCTTGTTTCTATTTTGGGACCTTCCTCGTCCAGATAAGGCAACTCCATTCTAGCCCTCCATATTTCTCCGTCTCATTTCCTCCGACATCAAGGCTGAGACAATGTCATTAAAATTCAAGGTAGTTGTATTGCTACCTATTGCAACAAGCAGACTATCCCACGAGTCTGGTAGAGAACACAACAAACTGATGCACTTATCTTCATCTGATATTTTAATATCAACAAATGACAGCTGACTTACCACAGTATTGAAGGCGTTCATATACTCTGTCACTGAGTCTCCATCCTTAATCCTCAGGTTATACAACGTTTTCTGCAGGAACAACTTATTTACCAGAGACTTAGATTGGTACAAAGTCCCAAGTTTTTCCCACAAATTTTTCTTCGTAGCTTCCCCAGATACATTCAAAAATACTGAATCTGAGACACACAACTGTATTGTGCTCTTAGCCTTCCGATCCAGTTTCTTCCAGTCTTCATCTGACATTGCCATTCGTTTAGTACCTGGATCTACCGCGATCCACTGATCTTTATCCACCAGCACATCCTCCATCTTGAGCTTCCACAACTCAAAACTATGACCATTAAATTTCTTGATCTCTATCTTTCCACCGCTCACCATCTTCTTTCACCGCAAGAATCGATCCCGCAGATCTCCCACAGAACAGGGTCTACCTCAGGCCCAAGTAAAAAACCCTTAGTAGCAAAGGCATCCCCTTGAAGCTAAAAAAACTCTGATACCAAATGTAGGTTTTAACCCTGAACATAAATTATCTACACACGAATATTATAACAGAAAATAAACAATAGTGAGAGCATAAAACATAAAACAGATAAACACAGAGATTTTCCCCTAGATCCCAAATCGGGATGACTAGCTTGATTTTTCATTATATTCCTTTTAGTGTTACAACACATATATATACATGTCGAAGCATACATAAACCCCAATCCATTAACCCTGGATTAGAACATAACCGTAGTTCCCTTGACCGGATCTACAAAATACCAGGGGCCGAAAACCATTGCACCCCAAAACCATGTGCAAAATCATGCACAAAACATGGGTGGGTCTGCCTATGAGTGGGTCCACACACCAAAACAATTTTTGCCGTGGCGCTGCCCCGGACCCCAACAGTGGGGGCCGCCTCCTCCCTTGTGACCCCCTTGCTACGCCCAGTGCAACGTACAGCACGTGGGGCTAGTCGTGGAAAGAATATAACACATACCCAACATGAAAGAGCATGGTTGATCTTTGGGGATCTAGATTGCAACAATTATACAACTTTGGTAGGTTCAGGGGTTGAGTCAACTGAACATAGCTCAATCCAAGGGCTGATTTCAGATTCTCTTACCAGGTCATTGAGTGGAATGGTAGTGGTCAGTTCGCTTTGAAGGATATGGTGAATGAGGTCATATTGATCATGTTTCCCCCCTCTGATAACATCATCTAAGGTACAAATAGGGTAGGGTGTGGCATGTTACACTTCATCTTCTTCTTCATCCTCCAACCATAAAGGTAGGTCATGTTAAATGGAGGGCTAGTTAGGAAGATATAACACCAGTTGTTTTAACAAGGGACCATTCTTCATAGTCATGTTTCCAACCCTACAACTGATATAAGCATCAACAATGGCCAACCAAGGTATTCTTAGAGTGAGAGGATAACCATTAAACTTGGTTTAGGGTGGAAGTACCATGAATTCAGTGGGATATTCCCAAGAGTCAATGAATACCATGACATCCTCAACAACTCCCTTAGGAGCTACTGTGGATCTATCTGCGATCTGAAAAAATGTAGTGGTCCTCATCAAAGATCCATAGAGGTTGAGTTTCAACATGGTTTCTTTGGTCATCACATTAATGGATTTCCCAATATCGATCAATGTATGGGGGGAAATGATACCATCAATGTGTAAATAAACTACTGGACTTAGAGGGTCCAGGTATTTTGGGAAAATCATTCTCCCCAGCATCAATCAAATAACTGACCTACAACATTGATGGTGAGGGTGTCTCTCTTCTTTCTCCCAGTATTTTTGAATAAATTTCCTTTGATAAGATTATTGTAGATGGGAACATCATTAATAGCCTAGAGAAGGGTTATATTTACACACATATTCCTCAATTCTCCCATAAGATCTGTCCCTTCTGGGGTGTGCTATCTATGGTGGCTTAGTCGCTCAGGAAAAGAATATGGATTTATCTGAGGGATTCCCTCATCCTTTTCCTCATCAACTACTTTAGGTGGATATGGAGGATGATTGTCTAGGATAACTCTCCCAGACATAAGGTTAATCTCATGGATCTCCACAACATAGACTAGGTAGGATGTCTCTCCACTATACACCTGATGTTCCTGCTTGTTGTCCTAGTTTAGATTTGGTTGGGAAGGCATCTGAGGTAAATTAGGGGGAGCAGGATGGTATGAAACCGAATCAAAAAATAGATGAAAAGAAAGATCAAATACTTTGAAATTAGCCACTTCGAGGGGGAAACCTCCTTTACATTACATAAATGAACAATTCTTGGATGCTTCAAATGACAAAACTAACTTCTATATATAGGAGTCTAAGGGGTCACAATAGAACAATATGGCGACCACATGGGCACAACAATAAGAATAATGAGGCTAAATCTATGGGGCACAATAATAACAATATGGGTACTACATGGGCACAGCAATAAAAATAATGGGGCTACACTAGCAATAATAAGGGGCTACACTAGTATTACGGGAACCTAACATGCCCCTCTCCTTCAAACAAGTGTCTTCCTCAATGCCTCGGTAGTTTTGGATGTTTCTGTATAAAATTCTCATCCTCCCATGTCGAATCTTCAGTGTGTAAGTTCTTCCACTTGAGGAGATATTATGAAATTGATTAATTTCATAGTTGTCGAGTTCTTATTTCTGCGACTACTTTAGGATCCAATATGATTTTCCCTTCCTCGTCAAGTTCTAGAAATATTGTTTTAACTGGGAGATTTTCACCTATAACCTTTTTTAAGCATGAAACATGGAAAATTGGGTGCACTTAGAAGATGCATGAAGCTCTAATTTGTATGTCATAGTACCAATATTTTGCAGCAACTTGTAAGGACCATAATAGCTTGATTGAGGGACATTTATTTGTATGGTTGTAGCCATAAAAATACCCAACCTCCTACATCAAAAATTATTTCACTGTGATGTTGATACGCTTGTTGTTTCATTCAATTTTGCACCAAAGTGAGGTTATCCTTTAAGAGTTGGATAACTTATTGTTGATACTCAATGTGATATTCCAGTGCTTGAACCTTAGAATTGTCTCTTAAAGATGACGTGATAGACGGTGGATGATATCCATAAAGTGCCATAGATGGGGTCATTTTTGTTGCAGTATGGAAGTGTTATACCACCATTCAGCCAGAGGTAACCACTTGACCCATTATGTTTCTTTATCAAATACATAGCAAAAAATATATCCTTCCAAACATTTATTATATAGCTTGGTTTTCCCACTAGATTGAGGATGATATGATGAGCTATGAGCTAATTAAGTACCCAAATAAGAAAATAATTTCGTCCAAAAATTTATTGTAAAAATGGGATCTTTGTCGCTTACAATAATATTTTGGTTTCCATGTAGCTTTTTAATTGTTTCCATAAATGCAGTAGCAACTGTACTGGCTTTAAATGGATGAGATAATGCACAAAAATGTGCATACTTGGTAATTCTATCAACTACCACCATGATGATAGTCTTTCCATTGGACTTACATAAAACAATGATAAAATCCATTGAAACCTCTTCCCAACGTTGACTTGGAATGGATAAAGGTTGTAACAGACCCATGGTATTAATTGTATCAACTTCATTTTGTTGGAAAACCAAAAATTCCACCTAAAACTTTTGAATATCGTATTTAAGGCCATCCCAAAAAAATTCCTTATTGACACAATTGTAAGTTTTTAAAAATCCTGAGTGCCCTCCTAAGGGAGTGGTGTGCAATTCCAAAAGAATATTTTTTTTGATTTAGGAATTCTTACAAATATATAAGCGATATTTGTACCATAATGAATAATTTTAACAGCTAAATGTTAAAGGTGTACTGTGATCTTGCTGAAAATTTTGAATGAGTGTCAAAACCTCTTCATCATTCTTCCATTAATCCCTTGCTTCAGTTATCTACTTAGGATGGATAACATAAATGACAAAAAACAATTCTTCCACATCCTCATCCTTTCTTGAGAGTGCATCAGCAACAACATTTTTCTTCCTTTTTTTGTAGATGATTTCAAACTCATAACCCAACATCTTTGTGACCCATTTTTTCTGCTCTTCTCAAGATAATATTTGTTCCAAAAACTATTTAAGACTATCATGATTTTTTTTTACCTTCAAGTGTTTTCCCATTATTTAAGGTCTTCATCGCTTTAGTGCATGTAGTATTGCCAACATTTCCTTCTCATAAATAAGTTTTGTTAAATAATTTCCTTTGATTGGACAACTTTCAAAAGAAATGGGTCTTCCTTCTTGCATTAAAACCACACCAATTATATTTCCTGAGGCATCACATTCCACAATATTTTTTTTTAAAGACTGGTGTAGCTAATACCAGCGCTTGGCACATTCCCTCTTTCAGATATTCAAAGGCCTTAGTTTCTTCTGGAGTCCAAGAAAATTCATCTTTATTCAGTAATGATGTTATTAAGTGTTGATATTCTCCCATAATTCTTAACAAAATTGAGATAATATCATGTTAACCCAAGAAATCCTTGAAGATTATTTATGGTTGTGGGGATTTCTCATTCCTTAATGGATTTAATTTTCTTAGGGTCTACCTTAACACCCTCATGAGATACAATATGACCCACATATTCCACCTCCTGTACTCCAGAGAAATATTTGGAGGTTTTTGCATATAATTATTTATCCTGCAATAGTTTGAGCACCCTGTCAACATGTTGAACACGATCCTTCCAAGACTTGCTGTAGATTAGTATATCATAAAAAAAAACTAACAAAATTTTTCTAAGTAAGGGTTCAAAAATGGAATTCATCAAACCTTGAAATGTGGAAGGTGCATTAGTAAGGCCAAAAGGCATGACCAAAAATTCATAATGACCCTCATGAGTTCTAAATGTTTCTTTCAAAATGTCTTCAGTCTTCATTCGAATTTGATGATATCCATAACGAAGATCCATCTTGGTGAAGTAAATTTCTCCATGTAATTCATCTAATAATTCATCAACGACGGGGATGGGAAATTTATCTTTAATAGTGAGTTTTTTGAACTCCATATAATCTGATCACATATGCCATGATCCATCTTTCTTGTGCACCAATACTACTGGAGCAGAGAAAGAACTTTGACAAGGTTGAATTATACCAACCTCTAGCATTTTTGTAACCATACATTCAATCTCACTCTACTGAGCACATGGATATCTATAAGGCCTAATGTTTGGAGGAAAAATTCCTAGAATAAAATGAATAGCATCATCATGATCATGAATAGGTGGGAGTCCTTTTGGAGTCTAAAACACCTTGGAATGATTGTGCAAGACTTTTTGGAGATTTGGAGAAATAGATGATTTTGATGTTTGAACCTATAGTGAGAATAACAATGAAATTACGCCTCATTGTTCATTATTCAAAACATTTTTCATGACATTAGAGCTGATTATGTTTCTCGACTTCCTTGCGATACCCATTAATTCAACTTCCTTTCGTTCTACAAAAAAAATTCAAGAAAATTTCTTGAAAATTAAAAGCTATCGTCCCAAAGTATTGTAACCATTGTACTCCTAGTACAACATCAACACCACCCATTGGAATGGAGAGCATTGGAATCTTCAATACATATTCCCCCATGGTTAGCTTGATATTATGGCACTTTACGAAGCAATTTATATTTCCTCCATTTGTAACCATCACTTGACACTCTGCTTCTAGGCATAGGAAGTAATCTAGTTCCTTGGCTACTTTACAATGGTAAAATTATGGGCACTTCCTGAATCAATAAACACTATTACATTTTTTCTTTTTGATATGTCCTTCTATATTGAGAGTTTAAGGAGTGGTAATTCCTGCCAATGCATTAAAATATATGGTTCGATTCATTTCTTCTTTCTCTAGTGTTGGTTCTTCATGTCTATCCTCTTCTTTTGAAGTTTCTAGTTCCTTTTCTTCCTCCTCTTCTCAATCTATGTAAACTAATTTCTTCTCAGCACACTTATGAACTTTAGTGTATTTTATATGACAACTATAGAAAAGCCATTTTTCTATTTTTTGTTCCAATTGTTGTGGTGTCAACCTTGTAGGTTGTGGAAGTCTAGGAATATAAACACTTCCATATCTATAGTTCTGAGTGGTAGGCTTCCTTGTCGCCATAATTTTTCTTTTAATTTTTATTTCCAACCCGGATGCCTTCTCCGATGAATTGGGTTCCCAAAGGTGAACCTCATGTTGTATGTTATCCCTTAAAGTCCCTATGAAGGCATTAATCACGTGCTCCTTTGGAATATCATTTACCCTTATATTCAATTTTTGGAAGTCCTCAATGTGCTCCACCATTGAACCCTTTTGTTTGAGATTTATCAATTGGCTAAAGAAGGTGTTGCTTGTTGTATCCTCATAATGTGTTATCATTTCATCTGTAAAAATTGACCAAGTGAAACTTTTTTTACGAGAGTAAATCCATCGATACCATATAAACGTATTGGGTTCTAAATATAAAGTTTCAATGCATACCTTTTGTGCGTTTTGCACATTATGGAGATCAAATTATTTCTCCATCTGTATTATCCATGTTATAGGATCATTTCCATGAAAAAACCTTATATATATATTTTGAATATGGTGGGTCTTCAATCCAACATTAGAGTCTAGGAAATCATTATTAACATTTATTTTGTTCTCATCATGAGTTTCCTCTGCTACCTTTTCATCATTAGGAAGCTTTTCTTGTAGCAAATGTTCCAAACCTTCCTTCAAATCTTCCATGCCTTTCTTCAAATATTACATGTTTCCTTCTATAACATCGATATTATCTTCCATTCCATTCATGTCATCCTTCAAACCATCCATCTCAGCTTGTAGTTCACTTTTGGTTGTTCTATGTGAGAGAGAGATTGGTTGCACTTGGTCTTATAATTTTGAGATATCATGTTGTAATTCTTCCTCTTCATGTGTCATAGTAGATCTTTCCATGGGCTTAATGGGTGTAGAATTAATTTTTGGATGGATTCTAGAACTCAATAATAATATATATGCTTCAATATTCCATTGGAATCACTTCAAACTAAATTTTCAAACAAAATTTATGCAATTTTTTGTTTTTTAAATACACACATTTTTCTTCCTTTTACGACTTCGATCATTAAATGGTTATAACTCTATAATTTCTGATTGCCAAGATCTGATATTAGGTCTTGAAGCATCCTTGTGAGTCTTCTCTCTAGGGACAAGTCAGTTGGATGATTGGGATAGCCTCTAGGGGTCCTATAGCAGGTGGTATAGGTATGTGTTATGGTTTGTTTCTTTGACCACTTCCTTAAAGTAACCAAGGAGGTTGAGTCTATCTTGATTGCCCCTCATCTCATGTGTACCCCTGTCGGCCTATTAATTGGGTAGATGTGAGGGTAGGTGTACGTTACATGTGGTATTAGAGCGTTGTTGCACTCTCCTTGGGTGGTATGGTTATTGTTAACCCAAAAAAATACCCAAAGGAACCAAAATGTATAATAGTAAGACTAATTAGAATATTTTAGGCTTCAACCTGCTGGTATAGTAAATACAAAAATTAGGCCTCAACCTGCCGGTAGGAAACTAGGTCTGTTGTCTGAGTGCATTGAACGCCATCCAAAACATGTACTTCCTTAGTTTACTACGAATATTCTTTAGGTAGTTGATATCAAAGTTTACTATTACTAACATTTACATAATGCAAAAGAAAGCTATCTGCTATCAAAAACTAAAAGAAGTGAGTCTGGCTAATCCTCAACTGACTAGCTAGTCATCATCTGACTCCACTGGGGCTAGATCTTTGACGCTCGAACCTGGAATATCAACATGATGCATGGCCAAAATTTCCTTCTCGATTATGCCAAGAGGAGCATACTAGTGGTGTTGGCACAAGTTCATTTCCTGGATGCTTATATTAATCTCTGCCAGAGTGGTAACTGCCCTGGGATCTCCTCCTACTTCCTCAATTGACATAATTTCCTTAACTAGAAGGCCTTTTATCAGCCAACAGGTTTTGATTGAGTGGTGAAATAGAGAAAGCCCCCCCCCGGGTATGACCTGGGTCTATGATAACTTGTTGTTGTTCTTCTACTACAATGTCATCCTCTTCTTCAATTTTGGTTCTAGCTTCCGTCTCCCGGCCATGAATGAGGGATTTTATAGAACATGGTGTTTCCTCTGAATAAACATGGAATAAGGGCTCCATGAGTTCTCTGCTGGATTTCCTGCTTCTCTTGGCTGGCAGACTTGAAATTTTGGCCTTTCCTTTTTCCGTATCTACCTTTTTGCCTTTGTTTTTCTTCACCATAGTTAGATTTCAGTCAAACAGTAACATGATACTGAATAGAGTAACTACAATACCTGGAGTAGAAACATGATAACAAATACCCAACCAGTTGATGAACAGAGAGTAAGAAATAAAATGGTTGGAAACAACAACACTGGGATAATGATGGTCGTGAACCCCATGATAATTTACGAGGTGAGAAATATTCCTAAGACTAAAATCATTTTTCCTACCTACCATGAAATTCCTAACTGTATTACTACCTACCCGAGTCACTAGCAAAGGAAGAGTAACAGGCGAATTCAACTAGAAAACAGAGAGAGACAAACAATTTCTGACTTTGACTTTGAAACTATTACTGCATTCACTCCGCAAAGAAAAGCAACTGTCTTCCCGATTCACAAGCAGAAGACAATAAGCAAAAGGGTTCAACCAGAAACCAGAGAAAGAAAAATGATAAATTATCCCTCCCCTACCCGAACCAATGTTAACATCATGCAACTGCATGCATGCATTTTACCAATCCCTGGAAAACAATTCCGACCCGAACTGAGGGTGGCTGATGTAATATTCCAAAATTTGCAAACAAGCAAATTGGAATATTAGATTTTGATGCTTTCACCTAGGAGAGGAATAAATGGGAAATGAGGCCCATGAATAATATAATATGAATAAATTCCACCTTATTAAGGAAGGAGATCACGTAAGGAGCTGGTTTTACACTTCCAAGTGTGAACAAGGGAGAATTAGAGGGAGACATAGTCAAGTTTGACTAAGTCAACATCCATTCTTGAGGAGGAAGAACACTCAAGTAAGCTAGCTCAATATGAACAAGGATCAGCCTAGACACACATATGAGAACCGGATTGAATATCCCTTAGTGTGAAAAGAGGCATTGCAGGTGGATTAGTTCCAGTTGACCAAGTCAACAACGTTGTTACAAAGAGGAGGGAAACTAGCTAGGGTAGTGCAGTTTTGAAAGAGGAAGCTTCACTAGGAAGTCACCTCAACATTGTGTGGGGTCCGGGGTGAGGAGGCTCACCAAAAATAAAAAGGAATGAATAGCATCAAATGGATTCATTCATGTATTCATCTATATTGGTCTTGTGGCTACTTGCATGCTTCAGTTGTTTAGCTAGAGTTGTTGCACTGCTTAGTGCAAAGAATTCTCGTGCGGGAATTCCATCCTCTCTTTGGATCAAATTTCTTAAGGGATCAAGAGGGAAGGATTTGAGCTTCATTTCAAAATTTGGCTTGGGGCCCTTCATCCATATTCATCCATAGTGTAGTCCCCTTCAGAAAACTGCGTCTTTTATGCAAGGGCAATAGTAGCAGGGTTGCACCCTTTGATTTTGTGCTAGTCTTTGAGGAGGAGGTGCTTATTTCCCTCCAGGAGATCTAATAAGAAGGCCTTTGGAATTTTTTTGTATTATTCAGCTTGTACATTTCATATTCAGCCATGTTTAATGTAGATTTGTAGTAGACTGCTTTATTTTCTGCAGTCCTGCTTTTTGTATATGTGTATTGCCGGAAACCCTTGTCGGGTGTCTTTTTCTTGGTGTAAAAGAGGTTAAACCTCCATTAATCTGTTATTTGATTAATGCAAGATCCATATAGGTCTTCTCTCATTATGTTTTGAATAAACCCTCATTATAGTAACACATTCCTTGCTTTAGTACTTTCTGCATAAGCTAGGCTATGGGGTTTGGGCTTAATTGAGGCATATTGACTTGGGGAGATCTGTTTATATGAGCTAGAGTGATTTGTTTCACCTTGAATTCTGCATGTGAGTTTTACATCATGTCTTCTAAGGGATCCAAGTCCCATTTCTCACTTGTATAGCGTTATTTTCTGAAGACAACTATTTTATGCTCTATATTGCTGCATTTCCCCACCCGGGAAGGAGAATATAGATCATATTTTTGCTAAGGTTATTTCATCTACTGGTATGATGTTATTTTACATCTAATGAGCTGCTCTACATTTCCATGCTCATGATTTTCTGAAGCTCCACATTGGTAATAACTCAGATTATTCCCAATAGTGTAGTTGTTCCCATTTTGGGATATTACAGTGGTATCAGAGCTGCCATCTTGGCTCAGCTTGTGGATTTCAGATCCAATCAGAAGATAAGAAGAAGAGGAGAACAAAATTATGGAGAGGATGAGCTTACTCTCATCCATTTTCAGATCGAAGAAGAAAGAAGAAGAGAAATGCATTGAAACTCCAAGAGGGTTTCAAGGAGGAGAGAGTTACAGTGAGATCTCTAGAAGGTTTCAAGAAGCATAATAAGATGCATGCACTTCCTGTTCTCATAGATGAATTGGAGAGCAAGGAGACCACTTAGAGCATGAAATCCTCAGTGGGTATTTGGCAGAATACCAGTGCCAACCTAGGGCTTCCAAAGAGACCATAGATTTTCCTCAGTTTATTCAACTAAGAGAAGAAATAAGACCCTATAGCAAAGGAGAGATTAAATGCAATATGTTCCTATTGTCTACATTTTATGGGTCAACTACAGCTAGAGCTTGGGCAAGAAAACTTGAGGCATTCTTCCTACTTCATCCAGTGGTAGAGAGGGAGGCAGCAGAAGTTGTAGCGCTGCACCTGGAGGGTGAAGCCAATGCTTGGTGATGTATTCACTTAAGCCACACAAGAGTGACTTATTTTTCTAAGTTCACTCAAGAGCTGATCAGAACCTTTGATGGAGAAAGGTCAGAGGAGAGAGGGCCCACACCACCAGTGGAGGAGACATGTCCCAACGCTGTCATAGCCTTGGAAGAGCAACCTTCTACATCAGCAGCTAGGGAAACCATTACATTGGAGGGAGGAGCCTTTGCAGCTCTACAATATATTCTCATCTCACCAAGGTATGGGAAGATTTCCACTTTTACTTGTTGCAGCAAATCTCTCTAAAAATTGTGGAAATATGTCTTCACATGGCCCAGGATCCAACATTACTACTGAGATAGAGCAGTAGGATTGCACTGCGTTGTGCAACATTGAATGGTTCAAGGGAGGTTTGAGCCATCAACCTCATGTATCACTAATGAGTTTCACACAACCCTTGAGGCTGGAGTGTGATATTTTGGAGGGAGTCATGAACTGGGAGGATGGAGTGAACTTAGCTCCAAAAAAATTCATGTAGAACCAAATGTTCATCTGGGAGTTGAGACATGAGATAGCCAAAACACCCTGGAGGAGGGTTACAGCGCTATCAAGAGGTAGCATCAAGGAGGCTTTACCTTCAGGCCCCTTGGATCCTTATGGGTTCAAGATGATCATCGGTGAGAGATCTTCTCTAGGAGGTATCCAAGGAGTTACATTTCAGCATCCCATGAAATGCAAGAAGAAAAATATGATATGGGAGGATGGTAATCTTCTTTGGAGGATTACCAAGGTAAAGAATGGTAGGAGGCATCCATCGGTGGATAAGTGGATGTGGATAAAAAGCAAGGAGCTGGAGAGCTACTTGCAACTCTATGATACTAGGCAGCAAGAGGAAAAACTACATTGGCTACTCTTGAGAGTTTGGCCATCATGAGACATATCATTTGTTCAAGGGTGTGTGGGAGGAGAATACTTGGTAGAGTACTTGCATCATGGGGCATCAAGGAGTGTGGATGCATTATGATGATACAATCATTATGTTTTAACCACATGAGTTATATGATGGAGGTATGTCGGGGAAGCAAAGATATTTGTTGCTTTGGAGGATTGAGAGAGAGTAAGGGTAGAGTTGCTCTCACATTTTGCATGATGTTGCAATGGGAGGAGATGGCAACATTATGGGAGGAGCCTTTGGCATTGGACATGTCAGAGAAATTATTTATGAGTTGGTAGGAGCATATTTGCATAGGCTAATAGCGTTGTCACTTTGGAGCAGGAGTTTGTTGATGGAGTGTTCCCAGGATTACTTCATATTTGATGCACTTGGTGGGAATAAAGGAGGTGATATTGGTAGAGTGGTGGATGGAATCATGGGTTATTGTGGTGTGTCCTCCTTGAATTAGATTTACAGACATGAGAAGGAGGATTTTCATGCAGCATGTGGTTCATTCCTCTTCATATGGGTATGTCATGCCACTATGGAGGATTCATCTATGGATCTCGTCACCATCTTTTCTTCATTACATGGTAAGAATTCTATTTTTGCATTTATTGATTGTACCACACAATATTTGCATGCTCTTACCATTTCCTTGCAATGCATTGCTCTCCAAAAGGGTAAGTTTCTCTTTAGGCTCCATGGACCATTTTTGGCCAGCTATTATGATGGAGACAACCATCTACTATATTATCTGGGGCAAGTGTTTGGTTACTCCTTGTATGCTCAGTTGATATTTTCAGCCTTCCACTATTTTCTAGTAGATGTGGTGACTTACACAACTAGCCATCTGCCGAGAAACAACTTGCCATGCTATTGTCTGAAGCTGTAGTGGGGAGACCTGCGCTGTGACCACTTGGGAGACTGTTGGTACCTTCCAGCACCACATAAAACCTTCAGTATTTCTTTCATTATGATGCTGATAATGATCCTACTTACTGATATTATTCTTACCTATATGAGGAGCATGATGGGAGGAGGAACACATGGAGTGGATGTGTTCTATGGGGAGAAGGACCCCCACACTTTCTGCATTACATGTTCTAAGGGGAGAATGGGAAGAGACATGGCCTCTACAAAAAATTATATGTATGAGGAGGGCCATGAGATGGATGGGATGCTTTATGATGATGATTTCTCATCCATCGTGTATGAGATGGTTTGGGCCAACTTAATTCACAGCGCTGGGAGAGGGACCTTTGGAGGTCTAGCTTCCTTCTTGCCATTGGAGGGAAACAGAATTGTAGCCCAAGATCAAAAAATCCTCTACACTCATCTTAAGTGGAGAGGAAGACAACGTGAGGTAGGCTCTCTTGTCTACCATGTTCAGATTTTCAGCCCACCTATTCTGCATGAGCTCAAGATGGAAGAGATCCTGCATGAGTTGCCATCCTGGAGGGTGACTCATTTTGTTTGGTTGATAGCTTGGGGGGAAGAGATTCAAAAGGGGATGATGGATCCCAATTTATATCAGCCCTCATGCTTCAAGAGGACCTTCAAAAAACCTATTGTTGCTTCCATAAATGTTTCACTATCACATAATGTCAGCTATTTAGATAGCTTACACACTTGGGAGGAGCAACTCGGAGATATATTGATGATGTAGCACCTTGATCCTTATGAGACTTCATCTTATGAGGGTGATACAGGGGAGAAGAGGATTCTCTTTATTCCTATCCTTGTAGTTGCTTGAGGACAAACAACATTTGGGAGGGGAGGACTATAATATTCCAAAATTTGCAAACAAGAAAATTGGAATATTATATTTTGATGCTTTCACCTAGGAGAGGAATAAATGGGAAAGGAGGCCCATGAATAATAAAATATGAATAAATTCCTCCTTATTAAGGAAGGATATCACCTAAGGAGCTGGTTTTACACTTCCAAGTGTGAACAAGGGCAAATTAGATGGAGACATAGTCAAGTTTGACTAAGTCAACATCCATTCTTGAGGAGGAAGAACACTCAAGTAAGCTAGCTCAATGTGAACAAGGATCAGCCTAAACACACATATGAGAATTGGATTGAAGATCCCTTAGTGTGAAAAGAGGCATTGCAGGTGGATTAGTTCCAATTGACCAAGTCAATAGCGTTGTTACAAAGAGGAGGGATACTAGCTAGGGCAGCGCAGTTTTGAAAGAGGAAGCTTCACTAGGAAGTCACCTCAACATTGTGTGGGGTCCGAGATGAGGAGGCTCACCAAAGATAAAAAGGAAGGCATAGCATCAAAGGGATTCATTCATGTATTCAGCTATCTTGGTCTTGTGACTACTTGCATGCTTCAGCTGTTTAGCTAGAGTTGCTGCACTGCTTAGTGCAAAGAATTCTCGTGCGGGAATTCCATCCTCTCTTTGGATCAACTTGCTTAAGGGATCAAGATGGAAGGATTTGAGCTTCATTTCAGCATTTGTCTTGGGTCCCTTCATCCATATTCATCCATAGCGTAGTTCCCTTCAGAAAACTGCATCTTTTATGCAGGGGCAACAGCAACAAGGTTGCACCCTTTGATTTTGTGCTAGTCTTTGAGGAGGAGGTGCTTATTTCCCTCCGGGAGATATAATAAGAAGGCCTTGGCCATTATCTGTATTATTCAGCTTGTACATGTCATATTCATCCATGTTTAATGCATAGTTGTAGTAGACTGCGTTATTTTCTGCAGTCTTGCTTTTTGTTTATGTGTATTGCCGGAAACCCTTGCCGGGTGTCTTTTTCTTGGTGTAAAAGAGGTTAAACCTCCATTTATCTGTTATTTTATTAATGAAAGCTCCATATCAGTATTCTCTCATTATTTTCTACATAAACCCTCATTAGAATAACACAATCCTTGCTTTAGTACTTTCTGCATAAGGTAGGCTATGGGGTTTGGGCTTAATTGAGGCATATTGACTTGGGGAGATCTTTTTATATGATCTAGAGTGATTTGTTTCACCTCTAATTTTGCATGTGAGTTGTATATCATGCCTTCTAAGGGATCCAAGTCCCATTTCTCACTTGTATAGTGTTATTTTCTAAAGACAACTGTTTTATGCTCTATATTACTTCATTTCCCCACCCAGGAAGGAGAATATAGATCATCTTGTTGCTGAGGTTCTTTCATCTGCTAGTATGACATTATTTTACATCTAATGAGCTGCTTTACATTGCCATGCTCATGATTTGTTGAAGCTCCACATTGGTAATAACTCAAATTATTCCCAATAGTGTACTTGTTCCCATTTTGAGATATTACAACTGACTCCTTTCTCACAGCATATAACTCCCAAAACATAAGCAAATAGGGGTATTACATTCAAAAACGTATCTATCCAAGAAGTATTATAACCTTGTAGGTGATGACCCAAGCAAATTCGATAATTGACAATACAATTATAGGTTTTTAGATAGACATAGAAAAGATAGTCCAGAAAAATGAAGATTTTCCTTTGCATTCTGTGGAACTCAGACAGCCTCTTCATCATAACAACAAAAGGTGAATTGGATACATACCAATAAACCAGTGAAGGCCACCAACGACGTATGTAGGTTCTACTGAGTTGCACACGCCAGGAACCAGCTTCATTGCAGAGAAGGAATGTAACAATGCTTTGTAGCTAGAGTGCCATTACCTACCTCAAGAAGTCCCGCAGGCACTTTCCCCAACCTTCCTCTGACATCTCAACTGTCCTCCCCAAATGTTTCACTTGTGGAATAATGATCTTCATGACAATCAGACTTGGGAAACATTCTCTCTGGTGCCTTGAAAGTCGTGTTCTACCTCCCGACGCATGTAGGAGCCACGTTCTGGTCCTTCCTTGCCACGTAGTATTTTACCTTATGGTATCGTCTTTGTCTGCATCTTTTATATCTTGTTTCCATAGATACGATCATAGATTAAGAGTGAGACATTAAGATTATACAACACTTTGGTAATCAAAAAATTGCAAGCCCTTCAACTTTGCTTAAACAAAACCAAAAGCCTCTAATGATAGTTGAGGTGAGATGAAAGTATGTATAGAGATAAGGCCACAATTGCAACAATTAAATACAACCACAATTGCAGAAATTAAATACACATTTGTGCATGACTCCAAATCAAAACACTACCAAAGGAGATAACATAATTCAAAGATGACACCTACAAAAAATAAAAATCCGGAGTCCCAATATTGAATCCTCCTTGAAACACAAATCTCCTATTTTGGTTGCACCGAGGCAACACTAATCTCAAATCTTGGTTGCAAGGAGGCTTTAAACCTAAACTGACTATTGAAAGGTCTATGGATGGATCGTGGATGGTGATTTATGGATGCAACCTTTGTGGGTAAATATGGTGGAGAAAGTGGCTGAAAGAGAATGATCAACATTTATAGATTATATTGAGGATAAGATATTTCTAACAAATGTAAGGTAGATAACAAAAATTGGGGAAATGTAATATAATGATGGAAAAGCTATGGGAAAACAATGAAGGATGGTAAATAATATGTAGGGGTAAAATGGGAAATTTGAGAAAATAAAGAAAACTACATACAATTTATAATATTGCAATTCATATAAAGGAACATGACAAGAAAATGGTAAGAGAGATACAAATTTTTGAGGAGAAGAACCAAATACAAATAGAGTAATACAAAGCCTCCACCTAAGTCAAAAATATAAGTGAACAAAAAAAATAGCCAAACAATAAGTGAACCAAAAAACAATAGAAAAACTATACTAAATAGATCATTGAAAAAAATACCTACTCATACTGGTTGTTGTTGGAGAACTCTCACACCATGAAGAACGTAGGTTGTTCAAGCAAGAAGTATCGATTGCCACTACATCTCCTCTCTTTCGTCATCTGAAACAGTGAAACCTAAAAACAAGTTTCTCCTGTTTGGGTTCGTAGGTGTGATTGTGTCATTCCTTGTCAGTAAGAACAAGGCATATTCAGTAGCCATGGATCCTCACTAATACATGCCATGGATAAGGATAACTCTCACCAACACCTCAAATAAGTACCTTGAAATGAAATTGTTAGGGTAGTGGCATTATGCTCCTCCTTTTTGGTCCTCCATAAACACTTGAGCTGTGAACTTTGATGTCAATGGTAATTTTAAATCGTGTTTATATTGGAATGACATGTGTAATATTACACCTTAGGATTAATAAATGTGTAATTTACATGTAATATTTCAAAAAGAAATATTAATAAAAAAAATTGTGTTAGCCATAAATAAAATATTTCAATGTACATAATAATTGAAACTAACAAATTTCTTATTTTTTTCATTTTCAATTATAATAGAATTTTTTTATTTCTTTATTGTTTAAAAATATGTCAATATATCCTTTCAATGAGATATTCGAATACATATTCTATTTAATATATTTAAATATCACTTCAAATATTTCTATATTTATATAAAAAATCAAAATAAATAATAGAAATTTGTATTTTCTTTATTGTTTAAAAATATGTCAATATATCCTTTAAATAAAATAATTTTATATCTATAGAAAACAAGATATTACATTCTAATTTTTAATATGTTGTAGATGTATAATTTATTTAATTATTAATGTAAAATTTATATATGGTATTTAAAAAATATTAAGTAAAATATTTAAATATCTAAATTACAACAAATATATATCTAAAATATGTAACAAATATCCAATAATTGCAAATAAAAAATAAGATCTTTATCTGTCTTTTCTAATGAGAATTCATAATAATTTTTAATCTCATTTGATATTCTTTTAGTTAACACAAGTGAATTTAAATAGAAAACTATAAATATAATAAAATACTCATAGTTATCTCGAGAATACACAAATAAAAATTCAAACCATTATTAAACCATAAATAAAAATTTAAACAATTAGTAAACCCGTCATCATAATGGGCCTGGTGTGTTATAAACACAGTGATCAA
Organism: Pinus albicaulis; assembly: GCA_034641835.2. Classification (NCBI taxonomy): domain Eukaryota; kingdom Viridiplantae; phylum Streptophyta; class Pinopsida; order Pinales; family Pinaceae; genus Pinus; species Pinus albicaulis. The sequence continues at coordinate 1,167,407,150 of CM076578.1, forward strand.
AATAACAAAAACATCAAAATCGGCAAATCAAAGTGGCTAAAACATCAAATTGGGCAACCCATCATCAAAATGACCTAAAATTATTATAAATACATAATGGCCTTCTATAAAAACAAGATCATTAATTTAATTTAATAAATATCAAAATAATCCAGACATATTATAAACCCAAAAATAAAAGTAAAAGAAATTAACAAATCACACATCAATTTGATAATCAAAGCATGTTATAATTAAAACCTTAAAACTTTATTGCTAAGACTTATTAAATCCTAAGCAAACACAAGAAGTAGTAGAACCTTGCATTGTTTAAATCCATAATAGTTAGTTATAAAGTCTAGTTTTATTCCCATACATGTCATAATTAATGCAGAGGAGCCTTATTGCAAGACTTATTAGCTCTCGAGCAAACATAAACACTAATACAATCTCATATCATCTAAATTCATAAACAGTTATAAATCCTAGCTTTATCTAAATAAAGTGACCTCGGTGCACCACCATCGTTATTGGGTTGCCTTCAATGCAACACCAGAATGACCCTTCCTAAGCCCCAAAAAAACACATGATTAGACATGAATAAAAAATTATGAGATTAATCCCATTTTTAAATATGGTAACTGGGTTTTGTTCAGACATTTATTGATATTTTATCTTATTTTGCGAGTAACAAACTATTACATTTAAAAAAATATATATTTTATTTGGGTTTGTTCAGAAATTTGTTATAGTTTATCGATCGATGAGGAATGTTCATAGCCTAGGACTTTTACAGGAGATAGCAGGAAAAAGGCGAAAATATAAATACCCAACACTACTACTATTTTAGAAGTAGCCATTGACATCTACTCAAAAGAAACAGAAATTTTCTAAAATAAGAAAGAAATAAATTAAGTATTAATCAGATGAGATGGTGAAGAGGGACACAGGTCCAAGTATAAATATTGTTATTATTACGAAGAGGGGTATAGGTGCAAGTATAAATAAAGAAATTATTGTTATTATTATTATTATTATCTAATTTTAAGGTCATGTCTAACAACAAATTGGTATATGATACTTCATTGTTTGTGGAACAATTGACCCACTTCCGCGGAAAAATTTGACTGCTATGTCTAACAGCGTACTAACAGTCTACTAAGACATACCTGTTTTGAACAAAATATATAAATAAGATATATTTGAAAAAAAATTATAATATTGGAAACAAAAAATATAAAATATTATAATAATTAATTTTAATTTTGCTTATATTAATTAAGTGGGTAGTTTAATTATGTCATACATGTTTTTTTAATTTAAAAAAAATTAATAATTATCTATATATATCTATATATATATATGTATATGAGAGTTATATCTAAACAAAAATTATATTATTAAAATATATATAATATAATAATACATATGCATTTCATAACCATTATTGTTAAAAGTTATATATAACAAAAATAAGTATATGTAAAGACAACCTTATGGATGTGCAGCATACATCTCCAACATTAGAAAAGAAACTCATAAATTTTTATAATTTCTTTTACTAAGTTCTATATTTACATATTGTAAATCTATTTATTATTTATTTAAATATAATTGAATTATACATAATTATTCTAATGTTATATATAATTTTATTTATTTACTATACTATTATAATCCATTCGCAAATATAACTTTTGTTTTTTACTTTTATCTTATCATTTAATTTTACCTATTTTATTAATGATAGTTATGGAATATGAATATATATATATATATATATATATATATATATATATATATATATATATATATATATATATATATATAATTGTATTATATTTATTTAAATATTATGAGTTTTGTTCAAATATAACTTTCTCCTCATATATATATATATATCATCTTTTTATTGGATTTATCAAGTTTCAATAGGCATCAAATCTCTCAAAGTGTAAACATCTATTTTTGCTCTAGAGCTTGAAATATTTGAGCTTGATAGATCTATATTTATGATGGAGGATCTATCTTAAGTCTAAATATATCAAGCCCTAAGAAAAATCAAATCTCTCAAGGTGAAAACTTCTTTTTTGAGTGCCAAACCCTAGAGATTTTACCTCCCTTGGTCCTTGATAGATCTGGCATTAAGATGGATCTAGGTTTGTTTTTGAGCCTACATCCCAATACTAGAGAAATGTTGTGGCATAACATTATATTTAAAAATAATAAAATAATAATTAGAATAAAAAATTTAAGAAAATAGTTATAACCAAAAAATTAATGTCTATCATTAAAAAAAAATACTTCATTTTACACATTAATTTTACATCCACTTTATATAGAGACAAAATAATCAAAATTAAAGAAAAAAAATTCATTTTGATATTTTAGAGAGATGTTATTATATCACTACTTACTATGGTGTTAAAATATAATATAAAACTAATATAATTGATATGACATGATATATAATTAATTTTATATTAAGTTGACATCTAATGGTGAAAATAAAAATACATCAATAAAAAAAATGATTGTTTGAATATTGATATTAAATAACATATTAAGGTAAGTATCTTTCCACAATCATGCACATGTTGAGAACTTCTAGATACCTGTGTATTTTGATGAAAGGGCCCGACATTTGGGTGAACACTTCACCCATCTTTAGGAGAAAGAAGTTTAATAGATGATAGAAAGAGTGTTAGAGGAGAATATATAGATAATGGGAGAAAACTAGTTGTGTTGTATTAAGCTTTTAGCTAGCTACTAGTTTTTACTCTTCTTAACATGTATTAACCTTCTTTCCCTTGGATATGGGTGAATTGGTCACCCGAAACCTCGAGCCCTTGATCAAAATACACAGGTTTCGAGAAGTTCTCACCAACGTTAAATAACATAGTTTTAAGCCAATTTTATATAAAGAAAAACAAAATAAATTAAATTAAAAAAATATTATATTTTCACTTTTATTGTAAGGTTTACGTGTAGTATTGATCTTTAACATTTAAAGGAAATTATTCAAAAAGATTCAATATTGATTTTATTGAGCCTATTGGCACATTCTACACTCGGGGAAATGTGTAATTCTCTACATACTCAATTTGGTGTTGACACATGTCCCTTAAAAAAATAATAAAAACAATGTCAGCGTTCATAAAAATTTAAGTCATTATATATATTTATTTAGTTTTAATTAAAATAATTATAAAATATCAATAATATCATTCTGTTTGCAATCAATTGTTAATATTACAATCAAGTATCAAAAATATTTGGTAAAAATATGTCACTTTTATTTTTGGAGTTATAAATAAAATATTTACGTATTTATGTTAAATAATATAATTGTATATAAAATTATAGAGATAAAGTAATTAGAAATTATATATATATATATATATATATATATATATATATATATATATATATATATATATAAACCCATATTACATGGAATAACTAATTCATTAACATAAAGTAATTATTAACATACTACAAATTAGTTAATATCAAGTACCTGTTAGGGTTTTGAAAAGCATGTAAGAACTCGTTATGGTTTTGAAAAGCATGTTGGAATTACATATAATCTATTCAAAGCTAAAATATTCAGGAGGAGAATTGATCTAGGTGGATATTGGTGGACACGCTAATATTCCATTTGATGGACACGCTCCTATTCCACTTGGACCCAGCATTGTTTATTTCAGTTTTTTAGTTTCTTTAATTGTAGCATAACTTACTATCCGGTCCTAAACTTGGAGAGCCTTTTTGAGGCCCTAAAAGACATCTCACTCTTATGTTATGATGGGCCTATGAAAACAAGATAGAAAATCCTCAAGCAACCCAACAGAGATACCATAAGATAAAATACCACTAACTCACTTGGATGAATTTTTTTTCTATGTTATATAATATGAATTTGGTTATTTAATTAATTTAAGTTGAGAATTTATTTATTTATTTTTGGTAATGTAAAATGTTTTCTGATTTTTAAAATGTATAACTAGATTTAAGATTTAGAAAATATATTTCTATCTTAGTGATTTTAATTAATTTCTACAAATTTGAAAAAAATAAAATGCTCAAAAAAATTTTGAGATCATAAAACAATTTAACTATGCCAATTAAAACTACGGTAATAATAGGTTTGTTTGTGTGTGTTTAGGCCAGTTAGCACTGCCAAGGAGGGATTATTATGTGACTGGATGCAAGACGTGCTGTTATTTGGATCATGAGTTTGGCTACATCGAATGCTTCTCTAAGGCCACTATGTGACTGGATGCAAGACGTGTTGTTATTTGGATCATAAGTTTGGCTGCATCGAATGCTTCTCTAAGGCCCACCTGCACGCATTTCGAATGAAAAAAACACCACTTGTTGTAATTATGGCTACAAATAGAAAGGTTCATTTCTACATGGTTATATGCCAAGTTGTTGCTATGGATTTGTATAATCCAGATTCCATTAATTTGTATGTTTATTGGGAGTAAATAATAATTGCAAAAAAATTGCAGTGTTTTAATTATTACATGTAAAAACTTTTAATTGTTGTTTTTGTTGTGGTTGTTATTACTGTTAAGGGATTTATATGTCATCTCAAGTATATAATTATTTTTTGAATAATTAGATATAAAAATAAAAAAATATTTCATCCCAAGTATATAATTATTTCTTGAAATAGCTAGGATATAGAAATAAAAAATATCTTATTTGAAATAGCTAGGATATATAAATAAAAAAATATAGGATATACAAATAAAAAAATATCTGATTCAAACAACATGTTATTGTTTGAAACGATGTTGATGCAAAATGTCACAACTATCAAATACTTACCACAAAATCTTTTATTATCATGTTAAAAAAGATTAGCACATTTAATATTGGTACATGTGTTAACTATATCATTATGATTAGTATATTTATAATATAAAACATCTATATTAATATGTAAGCAATACTTAGGAATTCTAAAGGTATTTTATTCTTACTTTTTTACTGCAACATTATATTAATTATATGGTCCTTCGGATTGTGATCTTTATTATGTCAATGATTTAATATACATTATAACTCTATAGTTTGGCCATCATCCACGCGTGCACATAATCATTCGGAATCTGAGTTTTATGAATAGTTTATTATTTGTGAAATCTCTGCACATCGAAATCGAATATCTAGTCCATCCAGTTTCTTGGTAGTTGTCAACTACTATTGATTTGTTGGTAAATGTGCTATCCGTCGATCTGGTAAAACCTAGATCCGACGGTGGACGATTATGTGGGTGGGTTTAGGGTAGCTAACCGACCCTAAGCGCCGCACACATTGTTTATTTGCTCTCTTCACTATTGTGGGTCCACTCTAAAATCGTTTTGCCCTCCAGAGTCCTTTCTCCAGTAGCTAAGGTTTTCTTCTCTCAACAGTGAATGTGGGTTGCTTGCAGTTCTGCATAGTCTCGGGTAAATGTCGCTTGCTCCAGAATTCTGGTTTTCATTTGCGGCACTAAATCGTTTAGCTATGCAGCATTGTTTTAGTTCTTCTTTACATATTGTCTTCTTGCCATTTCTCATAGAGTGCTCTCTGAAATAGGCAAGTAACATTTCAAAGGCCTTTTGTTGTTCATTTTCACTCAGGTTATGAAGAGAATGCTCGGTTGATTTCTTCTATGAGAGTAATTTCTCTTAATATCCTTCGCTTTTTGGTTAATCTTGTTCAAGAAGGTAAATTCACCATGGCCAAGGGTTTCTCATCCAAAAACTATATCATTTTCTCTTTTCACCGAACAAGTTGCAAGACACAGACTTCCAAGCATGCTGAGAACTGGGACTCAGGTAATGGCGAGGTTCCTTCGATGAATCTCTGTTTTTGGAAAGAGTTATTTTCTTAAGAATTTTATGTTTGATAAGTTTCCTCACAGAATATTTTGTTTTGTTTGACTATAAGTTATGGTTGATGTCAGGGTCTTGGAAAAAATGAGAGGTCCTCTCGAGCTTCACAACGCATTTCCATGGGTGGCCATCGTGGGTAAGCCGAACCGATCTTTCACATTCATGCTATTTTTAAGTGTCTCTTAAGGGTTACTGAGGGTAGAACCCTCTGCTTGTACAGGTTCCAAAAACCAGCCCTAAATCTCTTTGCATGAGTGAGCTTCAGGTTCCCCTTCAAACGTGAAGGGTTTTGGCATAGATTAATTTTTCTCAGAGTTCTAAGGGTAATATTAATTCCTCTCCGCAACTGTTCCAATCGGAATATGAGGTTAACTGTGTATTTTCTTACTGTTTTGGCTTCTGTATAAATTTATTTTTAAGGATTATTCCTCTAGATGCTTTTCGCAAAACCTACAGATTTTGTTCAGGTTGACTTATATATATGTGTATCTCTGTACTGATAATGTATTTTATATATACCTTTCTAGACAAATCCTCAGCACAATTGTTAGAAGAGAAGTTGCAATCTGGGTTTTTCATTTTTAATATATATACTCTCATTACAGATACTGAATCTATGAGTTGATTGTTTGAGTTTCTGGGTTATTGTGTTTTCCAAAGTTAATAATTATTTAAGCATCATATCTTCTTCCTTTATTTGCTAAAGTTGGTTTGTTATGTACTCCAAGATTCAGTTGCCAGAGGACTGTGATCCTTGCTCTGTTTACCATGGATCTCAGCTTCTAAACCTTTGAGCCTTATTAATTATTTACACAGAATATTGGGATATTCCGAGTTTTACATCTGAAAAACTACATTACAGAAACCTACTATGAGTCTTGATTTAGACTCGAAACGTAGACTAAAAATGACTATTGTGGATATTCTAAGTTTTACATCTGAAAAACTACACCAAAGAAACCTCCAATATAGCAATTTAAAAGTAGTTATACAAGCTACAATATGCATAAAAAAATTTTCTCTTGTTCTACTCTCAATACTTTTCTTGTTTAATTGATTTTAATCATTTTTTCAATGCATTTATTCAATCAATATAAGGAAACTTGACAGTGTATGGACATTTTTCTCTTCTAGACTTAGCAATGCTTTTATTCCATGATCTTTCTCTACTGTTTACACCTTCTATGATTTTTTGTCTACATATAGTTTAGAGGTGTACCGGTTTGTAGTGTTTAAACAACACGAGTATCTATAATGTATTTTCTCTTTAGCCTTGTCATAGCATTTTTTTGTTCCTTTGTCTAGTTCCAGATTTATTTCATCTTTTAGAAATTATTAGAAATACAGTATTATTTCTAGCTAACAAAGATAATTTAAAATACCAGTGCAGTTATCCCTCTTTATTCATGTAATATGTTCAAGTGCTAAATTTTAAACACATAATTGTTATCATTACCTATAACTTAACCAGTAAACTTAAATAATTATCTCTGTATTCTCTGATAACTAATGGTGCCACCCAACCTTGAGAGAGGCGATCACATCCTCTGCTCCCCCCATGCTCCAAACTAGACTCTAAGGTAGGAGTTATTTGTCAAAATTTAGGCCTCATGACATCTATCGAGCCTACACTCCCTTTGGGTTACAGAGCTCCACTAATATTAAAACAACTTTGGACAACTCTTTCCTTTACAACAAAGTGTTGTTAACCCTTTTCTTATTTCATGAGAAGAACACCTTCCCCTTTCCAGGATTTCATTTTTATCCTCTTGGGGAAGGTGACTATCAAAAAAATTGCCTCTTCCTTTTTACTCTGGAATCTTGGAATTATTTTACCAATCAGTTAACCAATTACTCAATATGAATTTATTCATGAAGTAGAACTCAAGTTTTACTAATGAATAACCATATTCGTTCATCTCTTTTCACTAAAAATTTCAAATATATTTATAAAAGCCTTTTAGACATAACATTAAAATTAAATGGGGTGTTACATCTTCCCCCACTAGAGGTAAACATTGTCCTCAGTGTTTACTTCATCACAAAAAAAATTTCAGGATATGCTTCTGGTATAGATTTTTCGTCCTCCCAAGTAGCATCCTATGGGATAAAGTTATTCCATTGCACTTTAACTTGGGAGATGACTCACCTCCAGAGCATTATTTCTCTTTGATCAATAATATGCTGAGGTTCTACCTGAAATTTTTCGTCTGGTTATAACTGCAAGAATTTTTTTTTATATTTAATTTAAGTAAGGATCCTTCTTTTCTGGAAGTCATAATGTAAACATAACTTACATGTACGATCTTATAGTGTATAACATTCTTGGTGTCATGTACGTATCATTTTAGTAATGATACATGAAACAATTTGTGTACCAATATGTGGCTAGGCAGTTCCAGTCGATAAGCCACTGATCCTACCTGTTCCAAAATTTGGAAGGCTCCATAGTACCTGGTGTTAGTGTCAGTCTAGTCATACTGCCATCAGTGATCAAAACTGCTCTTTTGCATTTGCATATTAGGTGTCTCATACCGAATAAATTTCACCATTCCGCTAGGTCATGGATTCATTGATGGTAGTAATTCTTCATCAGTTTTCCCTCATGTGAAACTTGCTGATTTTTCCCTCTATGGTCTTCAGTCATTATTCACTTTCATTCTTAAAATCATATCAGTAGGTCATAGGATGGGTCTCATTAGTTTTTAGGGTCTCACCATGGTCAAATTAATGAGTCAAATGTCAATAATATTAGCAAGGTCATGAGGAAGTCAATAAACTCAAAGTCACAGCACCAGGAAGAATCAGAGATATCATTTATTCAGTTTGATGCAAGTTTCACCTCAAAACATATATTGTTTGAGGTGAAAACATGATATTTCGCCTCTCTTATTATTCATTATGTAATTATATATCATCATGTGTGATAAGTCACAATTTAGAAGTTGTTATCTCCACAAAATGATGTCCCTTCCTTCAGAGAAGTTTTCCGCAGCATTTTCAGCACCAAATCATCTTCCAAGTAGATCCATCAGAAAGAGCCCGGAAATAACTTTCCAACGGTATACTACACTCTCAAAACTGACTTCTCGATTGAAATTTATGCTTAAGTGAAGTAAAAGCCCCTATATCCTCATATATCCCCTATTTCCCATTTTTTCCCTTAAACTTTGTTTTATTGAAGTTTTAATATTTCCCTTAAAAACCCCTTTTCCCCCTTTCCGATTATAAATTCGCATTATAGATCATTTAATAAAAATGTGATTTATATGTTAACCACTTCCCCTCCATGCCGTAGGACTTTATAGTAAAAAAATTATTTTATAAAGTCCCGTCACATATAACCACTTCCCCTTTCCATCACCCAAAATTTATAATAAAGTTTATATACATAAACTACCCGTTGTTCCCAACCACTTCCCCACCGCACTTTACAATAAAACTTTACAATAAATTCTTATATTATAAACCACCCATCGCAATCGCAAACCTTTTCCAATCACGTGTTTTATTTGAAGTGCTCTGATCCACTGATCGCACCATCCTCCGATGTGATCAATCGCAAATCACAAAGAGTATGTTCCGACCCGCCAATCACAATCGATCCATCGCATCATCCTCCGATCAATCGCAAGTCTTTCCTTCTGATCTTCCGATCACTCCCCTCCTTCGATCCTCCGATCGCGACATCACCTGATCACAAGTCCCGACCCGATCGCAAGTATTTGTCCGATCTCCCGATCGTGCCCCTCCTCCGATCACATCGCACATCCCTTCCTTCTGATGCGATTACCCCTGCTTCCCTCTGATCTCCGATGCAATTGACTATCGGTCCCACCATTTAAAATCCTCCGCTCATCCATAATATAGCCCTTTGCCTTTGCTAAGTCTAATTTTTGTTTATTTCATTTTATACAAAGGCATTTTTCCCCAATCGCAATGGCGTTTCATATATGTATCACTCCGCCTGCCCCCCTCCCCGATTCCGATTGCGATTTCACTATTATTTTCTATATTATATCTCTCCAATCCCATCTGATTCCGATTGCGATTTTCATATGATTTCTGCCCCATTTCCCTTCTCTTTTCCCATTTAAAAATAAAGTTTCCCTTCATGAAAGGCATAAATTCAATTTGTTTTATTGCAACAATATTTTATTAAAAATTCAAAGAATAAAAAGATAATGGAAAGCAAAGCGACATTCAAAGGGCCGAGAGCTTATTTAAGGCAAAGATTGTTACAGCGAGCTGCAAAATAGGAAATTTTTTCATTGGATTACCTATTTTTCCTTCAGTGAAATCTCCAAAGCAGTCAAATGCAATGCTGTCCCTTATTTTTAGGGGAAGATTGTTGTATTTCTTTACTATGATTGTATTTCAGTTCTTGAAGCTGTTAGAATAGCTCCCTTCTTTTGTGGATCTATGTTCCCACATTTCAGCATATTTATTGTAATTGTAAATCATTTGTAAAGAAATCTGAGTTTGAATAATAGGGGAATAGTGTGGAAGAACATATCTGCGCTACATTGTACAGTTTGACAGGAATTAATAAGAGATGCAGCTCTGATTTGTGGGATCCATGTGGTATGAGATTTAGCATTTGTTTTTCTCCTTTGTTTCATATGTGAATTGTTATGTGTTCCATCCATCCATAAACATTTCCTTTTGAATGCTTTCAAGATAGAAAGGTAGAATCCATTTTATATGCTCTGCCTTGGGAAATCATTCATACTCAGTATTTTCTTCTGTTTGAAAAGGATCCATTTGTTGTGCCCTTTTAAGCTCCACACCAGTCTTTCCATCCCATCCTCATTAAATTTTAATTGCTAATTTTCCTGCCTATCTTGCCCCATGAAATACCCCGTGTCCTGATTTAATTCCCGATTTAAACTGTCCCTTTATATCCCACACATCTCTAAAATTCACTCATTCATTCATTTTATTAAACGTTTTTTCCCATCATTTTATCTAGCCTAATATCAGTCCATTTATTGTATTTCATTGAATATTATTTTACGGAGAGAGCCCTCTCCTGTCCTTGTAGGGCTAGCTACAAGGTTGTGCGTGGTTTAGTTGTTACCCTGATTTTCCTTTTGCAGCCTGGGGTCCAATTCAGGTGCTAACATCTCTGGCGACCATACTGGGGAATACTATTGTTTAGCATAGAAGATTAATCACCCCAATAATATTTTCCCGGTAAAGAATGACAGAGTATTATATCTGAATTTTGATGGTGAACAACAATCATATGCATATAAAGGCTGAAAACATTCACCTGGCGACTCCATTCACTAAAAGATCCGGAAAATCAAATCCTTCATGGTGACTCCACTGCAGGAAGATCAGTAGCTTTAAGATATTTTTTTTAAGATGGAATGTATTGTAAGAAGGTATGCTCCCATGAGCCAAGATCATATTCCAGGTTTCCCAAATAAAATTCCCAAGGTGGATTGGCTTCAAAATTTTCCTATGTTCAGAAATGTGGAAGGTAATGACGCTGCTCTTCATTTGGTAAAATTTCACATTCATGTGCATAAATTAAAGATCGATTTTCCTGAAGACTGTTTAATGAAAATGTTTATGGCTACTCTGGAAGATGAAGCTCGATCTTGGTATGAAATTTTTCCACCTGGTTGTATTTATTGTTTAAAATATTTTCATACCATATTCTTTGAAAGATATAAAGAATCTTGTTCATCTTTAATGTTAGTTCAGAACTGTTGCGAACATGTTAACAGTTTCATTGAAAATCTTGAGAATTTTTGTGGAGATAATGAATTCATGGACAAAGAAATCATGGAAGCACTGTGTGAAAATCCATTTCAGCAGCACACAAAAATCTTTGAGGATACTTATCAAGTTCAGCAGGTTGAAGATCTTTGTATAGCTGAAAATGATGAAAGAAGAGGCTTTATTTTGAAACTGATTGAGATAAAGGATGATATGCCGCTAAAGGATGTTCCAATCTTACATACTGATAAAGTTAAGCCAGATCTAGAGTTAAAATGTGATGAGGAAGAATACGATGTTCCAGGTCCCATAAAAGAGAGTTGTATTGTTGAGGCCGCCTCAAATGAAGAAAACAGAGTTATAGATCTGAGTGTTCTCGTTCCATCAGAAAAGAGTCTTCACGAGGAGGTAATCCATTCCCTTAATGAAAAACAAGACGAGATTTTTTTTCAAGTAAGTGAAAGAGTTTCTTTGGATGAAACTGTGGTAGACGACAGAAATGACAGTGCTGGATCTCAAGAACCATCTGAAGTTTCTTCTCTTATGATTGATGAATATGATGAGAAACATGACAATCTGGTTATCATATCATATGAAGATGACCAACAATATATTCAGATTACAGAAGATCAAAGCGTTCAGCACTGCCATTCAGATTCTTCTTCCTATGTCTCATGCTTTGAAATGTTTTTTCAAGAGGAAATTTTCTCATCTACTTGTTTAGAATTTTTTGAAGACCATGAACACACTCTTACTGAGGTACATTGTGAAGGAAGATCAGAATAAGAGAAAAAGACACCTTGTTTCTTCAATAGGAGGTAAATATTCATGTTTTTCAGGATCCCGTGGCAAATTTTATGCAGTCATCAATGAAGGTAATAATTGCAGTATTCAGTGATGAAGGAGATCATGGCCAACTATGCTTTTGCTTTTGGATGCCCAGTTTCAAGTATCTATTGTTCACTAGAGGATCTGATTAGGAGAATCAATCAACAAGGCATCTGCTTGACTGGTTACATTGGAATTTTGATATAGCATGATGCTACATTGACCTTCCAGAAACACAGGTGGTTATCAACAAGATTTGAAACCTCAAGTCTTGGTCATGTACTACTACCAAAGCTTCAAATGTCAAGTTTTTTCTAGGTTAGCTTTGAGTCACTTTTGAGTCAGTTTGTTGGGTCAATTTTCTTTCAGTTTTCAGTCTTAGCCTTCAGTCAGAGTCAGTATGCATTGTATCTTGTTTCAACATTTTTGACTCCATGCCCAATGGATAAGGCTACTTGGTCTACGGTGTTCTTGGCACCTCCAAGGAGCTACCATCCCCATTGGAGCCAATGTTATTGTCAGTCTAGTCATACTGCCATCAGTGATAAAAAATGCTCTTTTGCATTTGCATATTAGGTGTCTCATACCGAATAAATTTCACCATTCCGCTAGGTCATGGATTCATTGATGGTAGTAATTCTTCATCAGTTTTCCCTCATGTGAAACTTGCTGATTTTCCTCTCTATGGTCTTCAGTCATTATTCACTTTCATTATTAAAATAATATCAGTAGGTCATAGGATGGGTCTCATTAGTTTCTAGGGTCTCACCATGGTCAAATTAATGAGTCAAATGTCAATAATATCAGCAAGGTCATGAGGAAGTCAATAAACTCAAAGTCACAGAACCAGGAAGAATCAGAGATGTCATTTATTAAGTTTGATGCAAGTTTCACCTCAAAACATATATGTTTTGAGGTGAAAACGTGATATTTTGCCTCTATTATTATTCATTATGTAATTCTATATCATCATGTGTGATAAGTCACAATTTAGAAGCTGTTATCTCCACAAAATGATGTACCTACCTTCAGAGAAGTTTTCTGTAGCATTTTCAGCACCAAATCATCTTCGAAGCAGATCCATCAGAAAGATCCTGGAAAGAGCTTTCCAACGGTATACTACACTCTCAAAACTGACTTCTGGATTGAAATTTATGCTTAAGTGAAGTAAAAGTCCCTATATCCTCATATATCCCCTATTTCCCATTTTTTCCCTTAAAATTTGTTTTATTGAAGTTTTAATATTTCCCTTAAAAACCCCCTTTCCCCCTTTTTGATTATAAATTCGCATTATAGATCATTTAATAAAAATGCGATTTATATGTTAAGCACTTCCCCTCCATGCCATAGGACTTTATAGTAAAAAACATATTATATAAAGTCCCGTCGCATATAACCACTTCCCCTTTCCATCACCCAAACTTTATAATAAAGTTTATATATATAAACTACCTTCTGTTCCCAACCACTTCCCCACCTCACTTTATAATAAAACTTTATAATAATGTCTTATATTATAAACCCCCCATTGCAATCTCAAACCCTTTCCAATCGCGTGTTTTATTTGAAGTGCTCCGATCCGCTGATCGCACCATCCTCCGATGCAATCAATCGCAAATCGCAAAGAGTATGTCCCGACCCGCCAATCGCAATCGATCCATCGCATCATCCTCTGATCAATCGCAAGTCTTTCCTTCCGATCTCCCGATCACTCCCCTCCTCTGATCCTCCGATCGCGACATCACTCAATCACAAGTCTCGACCCGATCAAAAGTATTTCTCCGATCTCCCGATCGCGCCCCTCCTCCGATCGCATCGCACATCCCTTCCTTTCGATGCGATTACCCCCACTTCCCTCCGATCTTCGATGCGATTGACTGTCGGTCCCACCATTTAAAATCCTCCGCTCATCCATAATATAGCCCTTTGCCTTTGATAAGTCTAATTTTTGTTTATTTTGTTTTATACAAAGGCCTTTTTCCCCAATCGCATTGGCGTTTCATATAAGTATCACTCCGCCTGCCCCCCTCCCTGATTCCAATTGCGATTTCACTATTATTTGCTATATTATATCTCTCTGCTCCCACCCGATTCCGATTGCGATTTTCATATGATTTCTGCCCCATTTCCCTTCCCTTTTCCCATTTAAAAATAAATTTTCCCTTCACGAAAGGCATAAATTCAATTTGTTTTATTGCAACGATATTTTATTAAAAATTCAAAGAATAAAAAGATAATGGAAGGAAAAGCGACAGTCAAAGGGCCGAGAGCTTATTTAAGGCAAATATTGTTACAGCGAGCTGCAAAATAGGAAATATGTTCATCGGATTACCTATTTTTCCTTCAGTGAAATCTCCATAGTAGTCAAATGCAATGATGTCCCTTATTTTCAGGGGCAGATTGTTGTATTTCTTTACTATGATTGTATTTCAGTTCTTGAATTTGTTAGAATAACTCCCTTCTTTTGTGGATCTATGTTCCCACATTTCAGCATATTTATTGTAATTGTAAATCATTTGTAAAGAAGTCTGAGTTTGAATAATAGGGGAATAGTGTGGAAGAACATCTCTGCGCTACATTGTACAGTTTGACAGGAATTAATAAGAGATGCAGCTCTGATTTGTGGGATCCATGTGGTATGAGATTTGGCATTTGTTTTTCTCCTTTGTTTCATATGTGAATTGCTATGTGTTCCATCCATCCATAAACATTTCCTTTTGAATTCTTTCAAGATAGAAAGGTAGAATCCATTTTATATGCTCTGCCTTGGGAAATCATTCATACTCAGTATTTTATTCTATTTGAAAAGGATCCATTTGTTGTGCCCTTTTCAGCTCCGCACCATTCTTTCCATCCCATCCTCATTAAATTTTAATTGCTAATTTTCCTGCCTATCTTGCCCCATGAAATACCCTGTGTCCTGATTTAATTCCCGATTTCAACTATCCCTTTATATCCCACACATCCCTGAAATTCACTCATTCATTCATTTTATCAAACCTTTTTTCCCATCATTTTATCTAGCCTAATATCAGTCCATTTATTATATTTCATTGAATATTCTTTTATGGAGAGAGCCCTCTCCTGTCCTTGTAGGGCTAGCTACAAGGCTGCACGTGGTTTAGTTGTTACCTTGATTTTCCTTTTGCAGCCTGGGGTACAATTCAAGTGCTAACACCTGGGAGTCAATTTGACACAAGTATTCCATATTAAGGTGTTCTTCTTGGGTTTAATTCTTACATAAACATGATCACCCACCTCAAACTCTCAAAAGGTTCTTTTTTGATCAACATATATCTTTTTCCTGTCTTGGGCTACTTTTAAATTCTATCTGATTTTTCTTACCTCACGCTCCATTTCCTCCAGCATGTTCGGCCCAACCATCAGTTTGGTTTTTGAACTGCTCCATTTTATGGGGGTTCAACATTGTCTTCCGTACAATGCTTCAAAAGGACTCATATTGAGGGATTCTTGGTATCCATTATTGAAGAAACCAGATGAAAATACTCTTCCCACTTTGTGGGTTGCTTCATCACATACATGTGCAACATATCTTCTAATATTTTATTCACCCTTTCTATTTGTCCATTCGTTTGAGGATGATAGGTTTTACTAAACTGGATATGTGTTCCCAAACCAGTGAATAGTGCCTTCGAGAAAGCTGAAGTGAACTTTACATCACGATCTGAGATGATGACTCTTGGAATGTTGTGCAGTCTAAATATTTTTCTCATGAAAATATCAGCAATCTATACGTCTCGTAAGTTGACTGGACCGGTATGAAATGAGTTTCCTTGTTGATTCGATCCACCACCACCATAATTGAATCATTGTGGCTCTTTCTTCTCGGTAGAACTGTGATGAACTCAAGTGAAATGACTTCCCATTTCCATTCTGGGACAAGAATAGGTTGAAGCAATCTTGCAGGATGTTGGTGCTCCACCTTGACTTGCTGACACCACAAACATTTGGTCAGGTATTCAACATTGTTTTTACCCATTCCATACTAGAAATAATCACTTCTAATTGTTTTTATCATATTTTGATATCTGGGATGTCCAACATAGGAACTGCGATGATATTCATCTAAAATCAACTCCTTCAAGCTCATCTGATTTGGAACACATATCTTCCCTCGAAATATCAAAAGTTTTTTATCATTAATCCCATAATTTTATTTCTTTCCTTGTTTTTCCGTCTCCATTGCTTTCTACCATAAGAACAAATACTTAGGGTCTCTCTTTTCTACCCCCATTATTTGCTCCTGGAACTTAAATTATGCTTCATTAAAATAAAGTTCATATATTCAATGTAGTTTCCTACTTAAAGCATTCGTTGCACGGTTCTGCTTACCTTTTACATGTTGAATGTCAAAAATAAAATTCACATAGGAACGCATTCCATATTCCTTGGCAGGCATTCAAATCAAATTGTTTAAAGTAGCTAGTCAAGCTACTATGGTCGGTTCTTAGCACAAATATTCTACCCAGCAAGTAATGTCTCCAAATTTGAAGGGCATGTTCTACCACAGTCAACTCTAAATTATAAGTAGAGTATCGCCACTCATGGCCTTTTAGCTTCCTGGATTCATACACTATTACCTTGCCATCTTGTGTCAATATCGTTCCCACCCCTTCCATAGAAGCATCAATGCAGACTTCAAACTCTGTGCTTGGGTTAGCCATTTTAAATACAGGGGAAGGAGTTAAGAGTTATTTTAACCATTCAAACTGGCATGAAATTCATTAGTCCACTTAAAAAATCACCCCTTCTGCTGCAAGGAAGTAATGAGAAAGGCTATCTTAGAGAAGCCTTTGATGAATCGCTGGTAGTAACCAGCTAAGCCCATGAAATAACGTATGTCTACTACATTTATGGGAACTCTCCATTCCATAATCATTTTTATCTTTTCAGGGTCTACGATGATCCCTTCAGCAGATATTACATGGCCCAAATATTGGATATGTTCTTTGTAAAAATCACATTTGCTAAATTTTCCGTAGAGCTGATGTTCCCAAAGCATTTTCAACACCAAGAGTAAATGTTATTTGTGCTCTTCCATATTTTTAGAGTAGATCAGTATATTTTCAATGAATATTAAAAAACTTTTATCCAAAAATGAGTGTAAGATACGATGCATTAGACTCATGAGAGTTTTCAATGCATTGGTTAATCCAAATGGTAACACCACACATTCATAATGTCTATATCTGGTATGAAAGGTTGTTTTGGATATGTCGTCATCCTTAATCTATATTTGGTGATACCCAGATCTCAGGTCAATCTTTTAAAATACAATTGCTCCTTTTACATGATCAAAAAGATTATCTATATGTGGCTACATATATTTGTTTTTGACAGTAAGCTTATTAAGTTGTCGGTAATCCATGCACATCTGCATCGTATTGTCTTTCTTCTTAACGAACAACACTTGTGTTCCCCAAGGGGACACACTTGGTTGAATATACCCTTTGTCCAATAGTTCTTGCATATTCATTTTTAACTCCGTCAGCTCAAGCACACTCATTCTGTATGGTGTTCGTGACATAGGTGTTGCTATGGGTATTAACTCTATAGTAAAGTCAATATCTCATTTTGGGGGTAATCCTAGAATATTTTCAGGAAATACATCCATAAAATCTTGAGAAACTGGAATATTTTCCAACATAAGGGTCTTGCCTTTAGATGTAGTAAACCATACTTGAATAGCGTAAAGTCGACACCCTTTTGTAATGCATTTACCCAATTGGGATGCAATGATGGGGCACAATTGAAGTGGTTTCTTAATTCCTTGTAATTCTTGATGAGCACCATATTCTGCCTTAAAATGGATGATTTTCTCCTTGCAATATACTAGTGACCAATGTCTTCCTAACCAGTCCATTCCTAAAAAAATATCGTAGGAGCCCAAAGGTCGAATATTCAGTTCAACAGTTATATGTTGTCTTCCTATTTCTAGGATACAATCTGAGATTTTAGCATTAAATCTTCTCTTTGCTTCAGTATCTAGTTGTACCAACTAGGGAATTTTAAATCTATGGCTTTGTAGTTTACAATTTTTGACTACTCGAGGATCTATATAACTTAAACTGACACCAAGATCAACCAAAATGTAAAAATTTTGGGAATATAACTTACCTTCCAGTTCTATCATGGTTGGTTAGAAATCTGCTTATCGATCTTCTAGTGCAACATTGATCCTTGGTATGTTTCGTGCAACATCCCCTATTGTGGATGCCTCATGCAGATTGGTTGTAACTTCTTTTCTTCCACGGTGAGGTTAGTTCTTAAAATAATGTTCCTCAATGCATCCCCAACATTGTAGTGGTGGTTTCTAGATCTGTCCATGGTTTGGCCTGTTGGATGCTTCAGTATGCCGTCAATCAACTGAATATCTAGGCTTTTGTTGATTATTCCCAAATTGTCTATTTGCTGGGTTCCTTGCAGCATTTTTATAATTTCCTTGTCTGCTACTTCTAAAATTCGAGGCACCCTTCTACCCCTTCTTTGGTGGCCAACTTCTGCCAACTTCACCTTCATCTTCACCTTTGATTGCTGATAGCACATTTTTTCTTTTCGAATCACCTCATCCATAGTATTTGGAATCAAATATTTTATCCTCTCCTTCATGTAAGAAATTAGGCTACTCAAGAATCACTAAAAATTTTCTTTTTTCATCTCTCAAATATGGTACATACCTTTACAAGGAGGTAAATTTAGTGATGAACTCGTCCATAGACAGTTGACCCAATCTTAAGTAATGAAATTATCGAGATATTTCATCACAAAATCGCTATGTTAGGTACTTGTCCTTAAAATAATGTTGGAACTCATCCCAAGTCACACTCTAGTCTTCAATTACCCACACATTTTTCACCTCCTCCCACCATAATGTGGAATTTTCCCACAATTGATAAATATCCAAGCGAGATTTGAGCTTGATGTTACATTCATAAACTTGAAAATATTTGTTCATATTAATAATCCATGCTTCTACCACTTCTTCAACCTCTCCATCAAAAGTAGGAGGTTTAATTTTATGAAATTCTCCTTGTAAATCCACTTTCTGTTTCTTCATCTCCTATTGTTTTGAAGCATTTCCAAACTCTACTTCATTTCAAGTTATGTTTTTCTTACTTTGTTGAGTATGACTCCCTTCTGGATTGTCATTAACTTGTTGTTGCTTCTCACTACCTTCATGGGTGTCCCTCTCTGGGCTAGGTTGTGCTGCCAGATGATTCTTCTTATTTGAGAGGCTCTTAAGAATCCACTACTATTCTCGCATTAATCTTTCATTGTCGCTTCTTACTCAAGTCATCTCTATTTGGAGCTATTTTATTGTATCTAACAATTTGTGGGTCTGAAATTGTTGTTCTTCCAGTAATCTACTAGTTTGTTGGTGCTAATCCACGTTCAATTGTACCCACATCTCTGGGTTAATTTATGGATTAGGCAGGGAATGTGTTTCCTCGGTAGTTCTTGGTTTCTGATGACTAGATCCTCTCCTCATCGAAACTTATCAATAATTCTTGTCACTATGCATGAAATTAACCAAAATGAAAACACCCAAGGTTATTCAATTGGCCAATCTAGCCCAACGTGTAACCACGCTCTGATACCACTTATCACAACTATCAAATACTTACTATAAAAAGAATTATTACCATACTAAAAAATATTATCACATTTAATATTTGTGCATGTGTTAAATATATCATTATGATTAGTACATTTATAATATAAAAAATCTATACCAATATGTGAGCGATACTTAGGAATTTGAAAGGTATTTTATTCCTACCTTTTTACTGCAACAACATTACATTAATTATATGGTCCTTTGGATTGTGATCTTTACTATTTCAATGATCTACTA
This sequence comes from Pinus albicaulis, assembly GCA_034641835.2. Lineage (NCBI taxonomy): Eukaryota > Viridiplantae > Streptophyta > Pinopsida > Pinales > Pinaceae > Pinus > Pinus albicaulis. Next base: position 1,167,427,454 of record CM076578.1, read on the forward strand.
TACATTATAACTCTATGGTTTGCCGATCATCCACACGTTAACATAATCATTCGGAATTTGAGTTCTATGAATAAATTATTATTTGTGAAATCTCTTCACATCAAAGATCCAGTACATTCGGTTTCTTGGCAACTATCAAATACTATTGATTTTTTGGTAACTGTGCTATCCATTGATGTGGTAAAACCTAGATCCAACGGTGGATGATTATGTAGGTGGGTTTAGGGTAACTACCCAACCCTAAGCGCCGCACATAAAGTTCATTTTCTCTCTGCATTGTTGTGGCTCTGCTCTGAAATTGTTTCACCCTGTAGAGTCCTTTCTTTGGTAGGTAAGGTGTTCTTCTGTCAATAGAAAACGTGGGTTGCTTGCGGTTCTGCATAGTCTCAGGTAAATTTTGTTTGCTCTGGAATTCTGGTTTTCATTTTCACACTAAATCATTTAGCTATGCAACATTTTTTTAGTTTTTCTTTACATGCTGTCTTCTTGCCATTTCTCACAGACTGCTCTCTGAAACAGGAAAGTAACGTTTATGAAGAGAATGCTCGGTTGATTTTTTCTACAAGGGTAATTTATCGCCATTGTTGTTCATTTTCGCTCCAGTTATGAAGAGAATGCTCAGTTGATTTCTTCTACAAGGGTAATTTCTCTTAATCTCCTTCACTTTTCGGTTAATCTTGTTCAGGAAGGTAAATTCACCATGGCTGAGGATTTCTCATCCGACAACTGTATCATTTTCCCTTTTCACCAAACAAGTAATAAGAAGCAGACTTCCAAGCATGTCGAGAACTGGGACTCAGGTAATGGCGAGGTTCCTCCTATGAATATTTGTTTTTCCAAATATTTATTTTCTTAATAATTTTCTGTTTGATAATTTTACTCACAGACTCTTTTTTTGTTTCATTACAAGTTTGGATGTTGTCGGGGTCCTAGTGGAAATGAGAGGTCCTCTCAAGCTCTGCAACGCATTTCCATGGGTAGACACCACAGGTATTTCATGCTATTTTTAAGTGACTCTTGAGGGATACTGAGGGTAGAACCCTCTTCTTGTATAGGTTCCAAAAATCGGCCCTAAATCTCTTTGCATGAATGAGCTTTAGGTTCCCCTCCAAACGTGAAGGGTTTTAGCATATATTTATTTTCCTCAAAGTTCTAAGTGTAATATTAATTCCTGTTTGCAACTGTTCCAATCGGAATATGAGGATAACTCTTTATTTTCTTACTCTTTTAGTTTCTGTATAAATTTCCTTTTAAGGATTATTCCTCCAGACACTTTTCACAAACCCTGCACATTTTGTTCGGGTTGACTCATATATATGTGTATCTTTGTATTAATAATGTCTGTTGTATATACCTCTCTATCCAAATCCTCAGCACAGTTTTTATTATAGAAGTTGCAATCCGTGTTTTGCGTTTTTTTAATATGTATTGTCTCATGACATATACCGAATCTATGAGTTGATTGTCTGATTTTATGGTTTAATGTGTTTTCCGAAGTTGATAATTATTTAAGCATCATAGCTTCTTCCTTTCTTTCCTAAAGTTGGTTCATTATGTACACCAAGATTCAGTGGCCAGAGGACCCTGATCATTTCTCTATTTACCATGAAGCTTGGCTTCTAAACCTCTAAGCCTTATTAACTCTTTACTCAGAATATTGGGAATGTAAAAGTAGTTATACAAGCTACATTATGCGTAAAAATCATTTATCTTGTTCTCCTCTCGATACTTTTCCTATGTAATTTAATCATTTATTCAATCAATATAAGGAAACTTGACAGTGAATGGACATTTTTCTTTGCTAGACTTAGCAATGTTTTTATTCCATGATATTTCTCTACTGTTTATACCTTATATGCTTTTCTGTCTACACAGAGTTTAGATTTGTACCGGTTTGCAGTGTTTAAACAACAAAAATATCTATACTGTATTTTCTCTTTAGCCTTGTCATAGAGTTTTTTTGTTCCTTTATCTAGTTCCATATTTATTTCATATTTTCGAAATAATTAGAAAGCCATTATTATTTCTAGCTAACAGAGATAATTTAAAATACCAGTGCAGATATCCCTCTTTATTCCATTATAAGTCAAGCACTAAATTTTAAACACATAATTGTTATCATTACCTATAACTTAACCAGTAAACTTAAATACTTATCTTTGTATTCTCTGATAACTGATGGTGCCACTCAACCTTGAGAGAGGCCATCACGTCCTCAGCTCCCCCCGTGCTCGGCACCATAGTCTAAGGTAACAATTATTTGTTAGAAGTTAGGCCTCAGGACCTCTATCCAGCCTCCACTCCCTTCGGGTTACAGATCTCCACTGGTATTAAACCAGCTCTCAACAAATCTTTCCTTTATAACAAATTGTCATTAACCCTTTTCTTCTTTCATAAACAAAACCCCTTCCCCTTTCCAGTATTTCCTTTTTATCCTCTTGGGGAAGGTATCTTTGAGAAAAACTACCTCCTTTTTATTTTGGAATCTTGGAATTCTTTTACCAATCACTTAATCAATTACTCAATATAATTTTATTCATGAATTAGATCTCAAGTTTTACTAACGAATAACCATATTCGTTAATCTATTTTCCCTAACAAATTCAAATGTATTTATAAAATTATTTTAGACATAACATTAAAATCAAATCAACTGTTACACAAGAGTAATGGTATAATTATTCAACAAGAGTTATTTTAAAATGTTCATGGATATGATTCATGTGAAAATTTTAAATTAATGTTACTCAATATATATACATATCAAATAAAAATAAAATAATTTTTTTTGTAAACTTAGTAGATCCTTGCTATTTTCTATTTATAAACAAAAGCAGGTCAGAAGATACACCTTTAGGCCTCAACCTGCCCATAGGAAACCAGGTCTGTTGGTCGTCTTAACGAGTTATAAGCCATCCAAAACATATACATCTTAAGTCTACTACTTATTGTATTCAAATAGCTAATATCAATATCAATATTTGCAAGCATAAACATAATATAAAAATAAAAGCTATCCGCTAGCACTAACAAAAAAGTAAACTTAGGTTGATCATTTCTCAATCAACATCTGACTCAATAGGAGCTAGATCCTTGACACTAGAGCCAGGCATATCAACCTGGTGCATGCATTGTAAGTCCTTCTCGATTCTACCAAGGCGAACATATTGATGGTGTTATCGAAGGTTCATTTACTAAATGGATCTGTTGATTTAAGCCAAAGTTGTTGCAACTTTGGTATCACCCCCAACCTCTTGTACCAACATTATTTCCTTGACCAGAAGGAATTTCATCAACCAATACGTTATGATAGAATGATGGAACAATGAAATTATACCTCGAGTGTGACCCGTGTCAATGATAATTTGGGTGGGTTCTTCCTCAACAATGTATTCTTCTTCCTCCAGCTTGGTTCTGGCATCGATCTCCCATCCATGAATCATGGATTTGACGAAACAAGGTGTCTCCTTGAAATAAGCTTGAAACAAATTTTCCAGAACTTCCTTTATCGACTTCCTGCCACACTTGGATGGAGGGTTTGAGACTTTGGCCTTTCCTTTTTCCCTGGTATCCTTTTTCCCCTTGTTTCCTTTGGCCATAGGTTTTATAGGGTAGTATTCAAGCAATATTATCATTCGGAAGGGTTTGCCTGGAAGACCTGTAGTAGAAACAAATTTAAAACATCCTAATTGAGTAAAATACCAGCAGTTAGACAAGGCTAGATTTCTACTAGCAGCAGTGGTATGATGTTGCTTTAAGAGGCTCTGAAAAATAAGAGTGAATACATAATTCCTATCAAAACCCAGAGTGTACCCATGCCTCCAGGCAGTAAACCCATAAGACTTGATAAACAAAAAGTCTGAAACAAAACCAGAGACAAAACCGGAGCTATGACCATACCACCCCTAATATAATTACCCTTTTTGCGTCTGACCCAGTCACCCTTCCCAAAAGAACTGACAGAAGGAGACATAACGAAATAAGTTAAATAACTAACCAGGTGACAACACAGCCTGATATTCCCACCCCCACTAGCGTTGACATCATTATGAGCCATACAGGTGATTTCCCATTTATGGAGATATGAATACAAGGGATACACAGAATTACCATCATACAAATTAGAACAGGGCTAATTCGAAATGAAAGAAAAAGTTTGTATGACTTCACATCTCCCCATCCTAAAAACGTTGAGCATGGAGGACATGAAAACTAAATTATATGCAAAAAAAGACCTACAGAGACCTATCATACCTTCTACCAGGCCGTGTCGACTCATACAATCCTCATAATATTCATTAAACAAACTATTGTGAACCATGTCTATGCAACAAATGACAAAATTGCGAACCATATCCATGTAGAAAATGACATAATTGCACACCAAGTATATAAAATCAAGAAAAATCATAATTTTCCTTCGCATGCACTAGTATGTAGAAACACGTTTCATCGTTATGCCATATGGAGAATTGGGTACATACCTATTCATAGCTACAGGTCACAAAGGCCTCCGACGTCACTTGTGCAATTGGCATGGATGCTCACAACATAACCCACAGAACCCAACCATGCAATGAATAACTACCTTGAAGAGAATAAAGCTACAGATAATAACCCAAACTATGTTAATACCCAGCGTCCATCGAGCTCGGCGGCACACCTTCCAACTTTGCCCTGATAGCCCACCTGACTCATTGAGCTGTCCTCCATTCCACTTTAATGTTGTCATGGTGAACTGTTGGGGGAGTCGTCCACACATTGTCGACTTTGGTACGACTGCCGATGCGTGCTCTCACCACGTACCCACCTTCCCTCCATCCGACGTGGCTCTGACCTTGCTTGTTGGCACCTTGATCGAGGGAAATAAAAATAAAATATTTACTATCAATTTATTATTGGGATTACAACTCATAAAATATATAAATATTTCACTCTTAGTCTCAATGATAAAAAAAATATTTAGATGTTAATGTGAAATAACAAATTTTATATCAACTTTAAAAAATAAAGTAATTAAAAGTATATTTGTGTGTGTATGGAAAGAAAAAAATTATTATACTTAATAAAAATATTTCAATATAGGATTTAGGTGAACTCTTTAAATGCAAGAAGATAATAAATAATTAAAAGTAAAATAAAAACAATTATTTCCCAAAAAAGAATAATAAAAGATACGTTCAATTCTTAATATAAAATTAATTTATAGCATTTAAAAAATAGTAATGATATTTAAAATATATGAGTAAAAAATAAAAAATTGGTTTATAAATAAAATATTTTAATAAAAAAATGGTTAAAATATTTTAATTAGTCTTACTATTATACATTTTGGTTCTTTTGGGTATATTTTTTTGCTAGTCATAACCATACCACCCAAGGAGAGCGCAACCACCCTCTCATACCACCTCCAACTTACATCTACCCTCACACCTACCTAAGTAACTGACCAACTATCGTAAACATGAGATAAGGGGCAGTTATAAGATAGACTCAACCTCCATAGTTGCTTTAAGGAAGTGGAATTGAAGTAGCAAACCATAACAACCTTAGGCAATGAACATGTCTCTTGAAACCTGAAGAGAACAATGTCATCACTTAGATAAAATATAGCAAATTTATGAAAAAACCCGAATAAAATATTTAAAAAAAAATAATGTAATAGTTTGTTACTCAAAATAAGATAAAATTTCAATAAATGTGTGAACAAAACCCAATTACCATATTTAAAAATGGGATTGATCTAATAATGTGTTATTAATACTAAAATTGTCTAATCATGTGTATAGCAAAATTTTCTAATCATGTGTTTGTTGAGGGCTTAGAAAGGGTCGGTATGGTGTTGCACTGAACGCCAGTAGCTGTCCTTTTTGTATGGGTTGGTGTTGTTCCGAGGAAGGATGTGCGTGTTGCACACAATAAGAATGGTGGTGCACCGATGGCTAATCTTTATAAGTGTTTATGGATTTAGATAATGCTAGATTTTATTATTGTTTATGTTTGTTTCGGAGCTAATAAGTTTTGCAATAACTTTCTCTCACTTTAATTATAATATGTGTGGGAATAAAACTAGACTTTATAACTATTTATGGATTTAAATAATGCAAGATTCTATAATTTCTTTTATTTGCTTAGGAGTTAATAAGTCTTAACAATAATGCTCCAAGGTTTTAATTATAACATGCCTTCCATTTTCATGTGTGATGTGTTAATTTTTTTATTTTTTATTTTTTGGTTTATAGTATGTCTGGTTTATTTTAATGTCTACTAAATTAACCACGGTGTCTTTATAAAATGCGGAGGCCATTATGTATTTACAATAATTCTGGGCCATTTTGACGATGGGTTGTCCATTTTTACGTCTTTGTAACTTTGATTTTCCCATTTTGATGTCTTTGCCACTTTGATCACTATGTCCACTTTGATCACTATGTCCATTATGATGAGGGGTTTACTAATTATTTGAATTTTTATTTGTGGTTTATTAATCGTTTAAATATTTATTGGTGTATTCTCCAAATATTTATGGTTATTTTATTATCCTAGTAGTTTTCTATTTAGATTCACTTGTGTTAAATGAAATAATGTCAAATGAGATTAAAAAATATTAAAAATTCTCATTAGAAAAGAAAGAAATATAACTCATAATTTTAAAGATCTTATTTTTTGTTTTCAATTATTGGATATTTGTTACATATTTCATTTTCGTATATATATAAAAGAGTTGAAATATTTTGGTAAATATTTTTTAAATGCCATACATAAATTGTATATTAAAAATTAAATAAATTATACATCTACAACATATTAAGAATTACAAGGTAATTGTTTTCTATAGATATATAATTGATATAAAATTATTTTATATGAAGGAGATTTTGACACATTTTTAAAAAATAAAGAAATTACAAATTTCTATTATAATTAAAAATGAAAAAATAAGAAATTTGTTAGTTTCAATTACTATGCACATTGACATATTTTATTTATGGCTAACAAAACACTTTTTATTAATATATATATATATGTATATAAATATTACATGGCAACTCTAAGTTTAACATAGGATGAATTACACATTTCTTCATGCTAAGTTGTAATATTACACATGTCAATCCAATATAAATACCATTTAAAATTACCATTGACATTGAAGTTCACAACAAAAGTGTTTATAGAGGACCAATAGGGAGAGGCATAATGCTACTACCCCCAACATTTTCATTTCAAGATACTTATTTGAGCTGTTGGTGAGAGTTAGTCTTATCCATGGCCTTTATTATTGAGGATCCATAGCTACCCTGTTCTTATTGACAAGGAATGACAGAACCACACCTACTACTCCAAAGACTAGAAACTTGATTTCAGGTTTCACTATTTGAGATAACTGAAGAAAGGAGATGTAGTGGCAATCAATAACTCTTGCTTGAACACCCTATGTTCTTTATAGTGGAAGAGTTCTTCAACTTTTTGTAATTATGACCACAAATAGAAAGGTTCATTTCTACATGGTCATATGCCACTTTGCTGCTATGGATTTGTATAATCTAGATTCCATTCATGTTTGTGTTTTTTTTAGAGCTAATAATACTTGCAAAAAATTTGCAATGTTTTAATTATTACATTCCTTGGTCACATGCAAAAATTTTTAATTGTTTTTGTTGTTATTCATAAAATTTATAATATTGAAATTCATAAATAAAATATTGGAATGAAGAAATGTGTAATTCATTCCATGCTAAACATAGAATTGACATGTAATATTTAAAAAATAAATATTAATAAAAAAAATGTGTTAACCATAAATAAAATATTTCAATGTGCATAATAATTAAAACTAACAAATTTCTTATTTTTTCATTTTCAATTATAATAGAAATTTTAAATTTCTTTATTGTTTAAAAATATGTCAATATATCCTTTTATATTTATATACACTGAACATATGTAATTATTTTTGTTTTTCATTACAACAGACTTTCACCATACGGTTACTATCATGTACACCCAATAGGGGAACTATATCACATTTTTGATGAATATGCCATAGGCATTTACAACATGCAATTTTCTATCTTAATGAAAATTAAGGTTTTTCCAAGGGGAAAAATAAATATCAATATATCCTTTAAATAAAATATTTGAGTACCTATACAATTTAATATATTTCAATATCACTGCATATATATCTATATTTATATATAAAAAAAACAAAATAAATAATAAAAATTTGTAATTTCTTTATTGTTTAAAAATATGTCAATATCTCTTTTAAATAAAATATTTTTATATCAATTATATCTCTATAGAAGACAATATATTACATTCTAATTTTTAATATGTTGTGGATGTATAATTTATTTAATTCTTAATATACAATTTATATATGGCATTTAAAAAATATTACATAAAATATTTAAATATCTAATTTATAACAAATATATATCCAATAATTGCAAATAAAAAATAAGATCTTTAAATTTATGAGTTATATATCTCTCTTTTCTAATGAGAATTCATAACATTTTTTAATCCCATTTGACATTATTTTAGTTAACACAATTGAATTTAAATAGAAAACTATAATGATAATGATAATAAAATACAGATAGTTATTTGGAGAATACACAAATAAACATTCAAACCATTAATAAACCGCAAATATAAATTCAAACAATTAAACCCATCATCATAATGGACGTGGTGTGCTATAAACATAGTGATCAAAGTGGCTAAGACATCAAAAATGAGAAACCTATCATCAAAATGGACCAGAATTATTATAAATACATAATGGCCTTTGCTTTCTATAAAGACACACTCATTAGTTTAGTACACATCAAAATAAGCCATACATATTATAAACAAAAAATAAATAAATTAACAAATCACACATCAAAATGGCCAACGCATGTTATAATTAAAACCTTAGAACATTATTACTAAGTCTTATTAACTTCTAAGCAAACACAAAAAGTAATAAAATCTTGCATTATTTAAATCCATAAATAATTATAAAGTCTAGTTTTATTCCTACACATATCATAATTAAATGGGGGTTATTGCAAGACTTATTAGCTGTAGTGAAAACATACACGATAAAATATCTGGCATTATCTAAATCCATAAATAGTTATAAAGCCTAACCTTCTCTAAATAAAGCGGCATGGGTGCACCATCCTAATTGGGTGCAACAACACACATATCCTTCCATGGATTAATAAAAAAGGACAACAACCTGTCTTCAGTAGCACCCTCCTTCAGTGCAACACCATACTGACCCTTCCTAAACCCTAAACAAACACATGATTAGACAATTTTACTATGAATAACAAATTATCAGATTAATCCCACTTTTAAATATCGTAATTACGTTTTGTTCACACATTTATTGATATTTTATCCTATTATGACTCACAAACTATTACATTATTATTTTTTTAAATAATCTATTCAGGTTTTGTTCAGAAATTTGTTATACTTTACCGAGTGATGACGTTGTTGCCTTCAAGTTTCCAGAAGATTGTTCATAGCCTAGGGCTGTACTTTACCGACTGATGACGTTGTTGTTGCCTTCACGTTTCCACAATAATGCTCATCGCCTAGCGCTGTTACACGAGATAACAGGAACCAGGCGAAAATACAGATACCCAAACACTATTACTATTTCTAAGCATCCATTGACATCTACCCAAAAGGAACAAAATTTTTCCAAAATTTAGAAAGAAATAAATTAAAGACTAATGAGATGAGATGGTGAAGAATAGAATAGGTGAGTATAAATAGAGAAATTATTATTATTATTATTATTATTATTATTATTTAATTTTAAGGTCATGGTCAAGTGAGATAATAAATTGATATATGAAATTTTTTTGTTTGTGGGGCAATAGACCTACGTTTACACAACTATTTGATTGCTAAGTTTATAGTTTACTAAGACTTGCATGTTTTGAACAAAATATATAAATAAGATATATTTCAAAAAAAAATTATAATATTAAAAACAAAATATATAAAATATTATAATAATTAATTGTAATTTTGCTTATATTATTTAAGTGGGTGGTTTAACTATGCCATACATGTCTTTTCAATATAAATAAAAATGATAGTTTGTGTGTATAAGAGTTCTATCTAAACAAAAATTATGCTATTAAAATATATATAATATAATATTACATATGCATTCATAATCATTATTGTTAAAAGTTATATATAACAAAAATAAGTATGTGTAAAGACAATCTTATGGATGTGTAGCATGGATCTCCAACATTAGACAATATATATATATATATTTTTAATATTATTTTTCTTACTATAATTGTATATTTACATAATGTACACCTATTTATTATTTATTTAAATATAATTGAATATAATTAATTATTCTAAAATTATATATAGGCTTATTTATTTACTAGACTGTTCTAATTCATTCCTAAATATAATTGTTGTTTTTTATTTTAATCTTACCATTTAATTTTATCTATTTTAATAGTGATAATTATGAAATGTATATGTATTATTGTATTATATTTATTTAAATATTATGAATTGTGTTCAAATATAACTCTCTCTTCTTATATATATGGGTATATACTTCAAATATAACTATTATTTATAATTTCATAATGAAAATAAAACTATATTTATATAATTAAAATTACAATTTATTTAGATCTAATTGAATTATATATATATATATATATATATATATATATATATATATATATATATATATATTATGATTGAGATTCTCATTGGATCTATCAAGTTTCAATAGACATCAAATCTCTCAAAATGCAAACATCATTTTTTTACTCTAGAGCTTGAAATATTTGACCAAGCTTGATAGATGTAGATTTATGATGGAGGATTTATCTCAAGTCTAAATCTAAATATATTGAGACCTAAGAAAACCCAAGTCTCTCAAGGTGCAAAAATATTTTTTTGAGTGCCAAACCTCATAGATTTTATCCCTCTAGGTTTGTTTTTGGGCCTTCATCCCAATACTAGGGAGATGTTGTGACATAACATTATATTTAAAAATAATACAATAATAATTAGAATAAGAAAATTAAGAAAACAGTAATAACTAAAGAAATTAATTTCTATCTTAAACAAAATACTTCATTTTACATATTAATTTGACATCCACTTTATATAGAGACAAATTAATCAAAAGTAAAGAGAAAAATTGCTTTTTGATATTTTAGAAATATGTAATTCTATCACTACTTACTATGTTGTTAAAAGATAATATAAAACTAATATAAATGATATTACATGACATATAATTAATTTTATATTAATTTGACATCTAATGGGGAAAATAAAAATACATTAATAAAAAAAAACATATTTAATTATTTGAATATTGATATTAAATAACATATTAAGGTAAGTATCTTTGGACAGTCATGCACATGTTATTGAAAACTTCTGGAAACCTATGTATTTTGATTGAAGGGCTTGACATCTGAGTGAGGACTTCGCCCATCTTCAGTAGCAAGAAGCTTAATAGATTATAGGAAGAGTGTTAGACCAGAATATATAGATATGGGGAGAAAACTAGTTTATAAATCTATTAAGCTTCTAGCTAACAACTAGTTTTCTCTCATTGTCTATATATTTGGGTCTACCACTCTTCTTATCTTCTATTAAGCTTCTTCTTCTTAAATATGGGTGAATTGGTCACCCGAAACGTTGAGCCCTTGATCAAAATACGCAGGTTTCCATAAATTCTCACCAACATTAAATAACATAGTTTTAAACCAATTTTATATAAAGAAAAAGAAAAATCAAATTAAAAAAATATTATATTTTCACTTTTATTGTAAGGTTTATGTGTAGTATTGATATTTAATATTTAAAAGAAATTATTCAAAAGGGTTCAATATTTATTTTATTGAGCCTATAGGCTCATTCTATAATGAGGGAAATGTGTAATACTCTCCATGGAAATGGGAGGAAACTAGTAGTTAGCTAGAAGCTTAATAGATAACAACTAGTTTTCTCCCCTTATCTATATATTTTGGTCTAACACTATAGATTCTTGCTCATGATGATGGGTGAAGTGTTCACCGAAATGTAGGGCCCTTCTATAAAAATGCATAGATTTCCACAAGTTATCAACAACATGTGTGTGAATGTGGAAAGATTCTTACCTTAATATGTTATTTAATATCAATATTGAAACAATCAAATATTTCTTTTTATTAATGTATTTTTTATTTTCACCATTAGATGTCAATTCAATATAAAATTAATTATATGTCATGTAATATTAATTATATTAGTTTTATATTACCTTTTAACACCATAGTAAGTAGTGATAGAATTACATATATCTAAAATATCAAAAAGAAAATTTTTCTTTACTTTTGATTAGTTTGTCTCGATATAAAGTGGATGTAAAATTAACGTGTAAAATGAAGTATTTTGTTTAAGATAGACATTAATTTATTTCTTTATTACTATTTCCTTAAATTTTTTATTCTAATTATTATTTTATTATTTTTAAATATAATGTTATGTCACACCATCTCCCTAGTATAGGGATGTAGGCCCAAACAAAAACCTAGATCGACCTTAATGCCAAATCTATCAAGGACCTAGAGGGATAATGTAACACCCAATTTAATTTATTTATGTTATTTAAAAAATATATATATACATTTGACTTTTAAGTAAACAGGGATTAACAAGTATGTTAATCAATCGATGAACAAGAATTGTTTTATTCTTTTGAATAAATAATTACATTATGGTTTTGTTTCCATAACTGATGGATAATTTTTTCCAAGATTATAGAGTAGTTGGAATAAAAAATTTATTGACAGTTACCTTCTCCTCAAAGGATAAAAGGGAAATCCCAGAGAGGAGAAGGGGTTATGTGAAATAAGAAAAGAATATCCAGTTGGCTGCAAGGTGAGAGTGGTCCAGATCTGGTCGGTACCAGTGGGACTCTACAACCTGACACTGGAGAAGAGGCTCGACAAAAGTCTTGAGGTCTTTCTCTAGCAAAACTGCTAATTAATTCCGCTCTGGTGAGGAGAACGAGGGAGATGAGGACGTTATTTATTATCTCATGGTTGGGTGGCTACCATCAGTTTTGGTTTAACCCGAGATAAGTATTATAATCTCAAGATAGATTAGAAAGTGTTATAATCATAGACTAGTTTTTCTTTAAAAATTTAAAATATGTATATGACTCTAGAAAAGAAATATTTTTAATTGTTATATTTTTTTAAAAATTTCATTCTAGAAAGAAAGGATAGGTCTCTGAATGGAAATGCTTGAGGAAATATTTCAAGAATGTCTGTGAAAGGAACTCTCGAAGTTCCTTAGGCAATAAAACAACATCCTGCGATAAATAACAATAGTTCGTCTACTAATATGTAAGGCCTCTGCTAACTGTTAAAAGAAGTAAAAGGAGTTTAAGCCACTAGCCATAATAACCAGCCTGGGCCCTATGTCTTATGTTCTGAACTAGTTTATGTTCCTATTATAAAAGAATGTAGAGCTTGACAAAAATTTGTATGCAAATATATATATATATATATATTCAAATAATAATTAATGAACATAATTTCAACATCTATGTGAAAAAAATTGAAGGAATATGATAACATAATACATCTGTCTCTACACAAAAGCAGAAGAAAATTGTATGCAAACGAACTTGGACAAAAGAACGACCATGAGGAATTGTAACGTACTACATGTAATATCGATTTCATAAAGGAAATAGAAGAAGCACTAAATATGAGAATTCAATTTCCTTATATTTAAAAAAAAAAAATTTAAACTTCAAGGTGCTAGCAAATAATATTCTCGCATTGTCTTAACAAGTGAAACCCTGGAACTATGGCCGAAAACATCTTTCAAATTAACCTAAGAAAAATAAAACACAAAGGTTTGAACAATATAGATTAACATGGAAACAAAATTTTAATGGATTTTGACAAAAATTCCTGAAGGGATACCATAACCATAGAAATCACTTAAAAAGATAGATCAAGAAACAAAAATTTATAAACAAAGTTGACGTAGAAGTTCCACAAAAAATTATCTATAAAGAATATCATTTGGAAATAAATCAGAACCGAAGAGTCAGGCGTTCAATACTCCGGAAAATAATGTAAAATGAATTATGACATATTTGGAATAGGTTCCACTATCTCAAAAAACTAATTATAGTCTTTACAAAAGTTATTACAGCTTTAAAAATGAACAACCCGAGTTCAAAATTAGATCACACCTCAAAAGAGGGTTTAATCTTTAAACATAAATTTTAAAAAGACTAAATCTCCAAGAATTTACTCGAAGATAATCATGGATAGATCCCATAATGAGTTTGGTATGAGCAGATAACATTTACAATAGAGGGATAAAACCCCTCAGTACTGCAGAACGTAATATTATCTAAATAAAAAGCATGAGAAACTTAATATGTATAAAGTTAATACTTACTTCACCTTATTGGGAGGGAAAGACTGAAATCCTGACCAGCACTACCTCCTCCTGTAGTGAGAGATGAGATGTTCCACGAAAGCAAAGGTTTCCTCTACAAATTAGGAATGGGAAACATAAAGTTTTAGAAAAACGGTAATCAGAGGAAAAATATGAACCTTGAACAGACATAAGTTATAGGTAGAGGATTTACCTATTTGGGAGAGAAAATAACATATTGGAGCTTCTCCATCTCTCAAATGGGCCAGTTCCTATCGAAATGTAACATGCATTGTTGACAACCATAGTAGATCAGAGACTCGAACAAACGAAGAGACAATAAAATAGATGAATCAGTGAGAAAAAGTTTGAGCTAAAGAAAGAAGTGTAAAACCCATTGAAAATGACTGTGTGATAAATACACTTCATCCTTACCTTATTCATCAGAAGATTAACCCCAAGGTGTTACCCATTGCCATGTAAATGGAACAATTGGAGAGCTAGACTGTGGGAGAGACTGTGGTTGAATGAGGCTGAAATGATGGAGCAAGGTTAGGGCTTGCTACCCTAATGAATGTAATGAGCCCACAGAATGTCCGATCACTGACAGGTTGATCAATGGAAATAATTAAACCAAGTGTTTGCCTGCCCAACTCCAGTTTTAGGTGTAAAGAACGAAAAGGTGTTGCGGTAGGATTAAATTCCACCGGCACCACAAGTAAAGATCGAATGCAAGTTGGACTAAGGCACATTTAAAATGTAACGAAAGCCTTGTACTAAGTATCTCATCAAGATAAGGATTTGATAATACGTATTTAATGTACAACAACTCCCGAAGGTAAAATGAGGTACACATAATAAGTTTGAAAATATAACTATGATGTAGTTTTAATGTGTAATCCTTTGCACATGATCGTGGCACAGTGTGTCATGTTTGCCAAGGTATTAATTTGACATAGTTAATATATATTTATGTATTGTTTGCAGAATAACAATACAATAGTTTTATTTTAGTTTTGTATTGTTTTATATTTTTTTTATTGTTATTACTTTGCTATATTTACCTCTTATTAAATTATATTTTTACTATTATTACCTTGTTTGGAATTTATGGTGTCAATGAACGCTACAAGTGGTATCAGAGCATCGTTCACACCTTGGGGCCCAAATGGGCCAATCGAATAACAATGGTATGTGTAAAATTGTGCACAGATATAGGAAGGAGAGAAAGGAATGGTTGACATAACACGATGAGGAGAGGGACCAGATATAAAGCACCTAGAGCTACAGGGGAAGCTCACCCCCAGTATAACCCAGATATGAACCCTAAAATGTGGGTGCAGGTGAGTGTGGATTAGCATCATCAAAACAACAAACTACTCGAGGAACAACAATTTTAGACAAGAAGATTTCTAGATATGGTACAATAGTTGTAGGAAGAAATGGTTCGAGTAAGAAGCAATAATGAGAGATTAACATAGGAACAAGAGAGGATTCTTAAAAGCCTCTCAGATAGGCAAAATTAATGTACCGAACAACCAAGCCCTGAGAGGGTCACCCGAGAAAAGGGTGAACAACAACAACAAGCTAATGATAAACTGAAAGGTAGCCGTACCCAATGAAGTAACAAGAGCTGAACTTACAATGAAGTGGAATCAGGAAATGTTTTCGACCAAAAAGAAATGAAAAAATAGAAATTATAACTTTAAGGAGAATTTAGAAAATTCAAGCCTCTCACGTTCGACGGTGAAGCTGAAGAAGTGGAAAAAGCATGTATAATTAACATGAATAAATACTTTCAAGTTTATGAGTATAAAAGAAAGCTTAAGGCTCATGTGGTGATTTACCAATTGTAGGATAAAGTTAATTTATGGTGGGAGGAAATTAGAAATTTGTGAGGAATCGAACACCAGAATGTGACTTTGGATGTGTTCCAATAGTATTTCAAGGATAAATATCTAACGGGGCGTTTCTGCGACGAAACATCTCGATAATTCCATGATTTGAGGTTGGGAAAACTGTCAATGGAGATATTGATAGCTAAAATTAGCTCCTTACTGAGGTATGTACCAAATTTGAAGGAAAAAAAAGCCAAGGTACATCGGTTCCTGAGTAGCCTACCTGCTTACATGAAGGAAAGGATTGAATTCGTCAATTCAAGGACTATGGATGAGGTAATCTGGAAAGCATGAATGTGCATTGAAAGGCAAAGCTGGTAGGAGTTGGATGCCAAGGAAAGGGCAGAGGAATAGTCAAAATTCAAAACCCAATAGGTCGGTTAACTTCAATAGTGCTACAAGGAATCCAACAAATAAACAATATGGGAGAAATGAGCAAAAGCCTAGATGGCCAATAGAAGACCGACCAACGGAGGCATCTACCAGAACAAATCATGGGCTAACCCTGAAACCCCCACTACAATGTTGGGGTTGTGGTGAGGCACATTATTATAAAAATCTCTCTCACCGTGAAAGAAATGAAACTGTAGCTAATCTGCAAGAAGAATCCATGGTGGGATATGTTGCATCGAACATATCGAGAATTAACGCAGCCATAGAGGATCGACAAGTGAATTACCAACCAGCCATGATAGAACTAGAAGGTAAGTTATTTTCCCAAACTATATATATTTTGGTTGATTCGGGTGCCAGTTTAAGTTATATAAATCCCAAAATAGTTGAAAAACGTAATTTATAGAGCTTGAAATTCAAAAGCCCCTGGTTGTTACAGCTAGCTACTGGGGTCAAGAGGAGGGTTAATGGCAAAGTCTCAAACTACCCTCTAGACATAGGGAACCAAAAAATAAATGTTTAGTTGAGAATTTTACCCTTGGGTTCTTACTACCTGCTATTAGGAATGGATTGGTTAGAAGGGCATTGGTCTGTGGTAGATTGAAAGAAGAAAATTATCAATTTTATGGTTGAATATGGTACTCGCTAGGGGATAGAGGGAATTAACAAACCAATTCAGTTGTGCCCCATCACTGCATCCGAGTTGGGTAAATGCATTAAAAAGGGGTGCCAAATTATATTCAAGTAGGATTTGAAAACTCTAAGGACAAGACCTCTATGCTATAAAATATATCGATAGCCCAAAATTTTATGAATATGTTTCCAGAAAGCATATCGGGACTACCTCCAAAGTGGCATATCGAGTTCAACATCGAACTAATGCCGGGGGCAACACCGGTATCACAAGAACAATATTGAATGAGTTTACCTAAGTTGAATAAGTTGAAAATGTGGCTACATGAATTGTTAGACAAGGGATACATCCATCCTAGTGTGTCTCCCTGGGGGGCACCAGTATTCTTCTTGAGAAAGAAGGATGGTACGATGCGAATGTGTATGGATTACAAAGAGCTTAATGAACTGAATGTTAAAAATAAGTACCTGCTACCATGAATAGATGATCTCTTCGATCAAGTAAAGGGGAAATTGTATTCTCAAAGATAGATGTAAGATTTGGATATCACCAGATAAAGATAAAATATAAGAATATATATAAAACAACCTTTTGTACCCGATATGGGCATTATGAGTTCGTGGTTTTTTAGTTTGGATTGAGCAACACACCAACAACTTTCATGAGTTTGATTCATAGCATCTTTTATCCGTTTTTTGGATAAATTTTTCTGATGTTCATTGATGATATATTAATTTACTCAAAAACCATGGAATAACATCAGGAACATTTACAATTGGTGCTAAAAATGTTGAGGGACCATAAGCTTTATGCCAAATTTAGTAAGTGTGGTTTCTACAAAGAACAAATCCAATATTTAGGCCATGTAATTTTTTTTGAAGGTATATCGGTAGATCATGCGAAAATAAAGACTATTAGGGAATGGAAGGTACCCAAAAACCTAGAAAGAATACATTCTTTTATGACATTGTCTTGCTGTTATGGGCGTTTTATTAAGGGTTTCTCTAAAATTGATTTTCCTATTACCTCCTTTTAGCGAAAAGGGAAAATATTTAAGTGGAATATTGAATGCCAAACCAACTTTGAATGGTTAAAGAAATTTTTGACTATTGCTCTCGTGTTGAATGTAGCTGACCCAAACAAGCAGTTTGAGGTCTACATCGATTCTTGCAAGGAAGGGGTGGGAGCAGTGTTGTTAAAGGAAGGAAAATTCATTGCATATGAATCTAGAAAGTTGAAAGACCATGAGAAGCAATATTCTATTTATGATCTAGAGCTGACTGTGTTAGTGCATGCACTCAAAGTATGGAGACACTACCTATTGGGAAAAAAAATTGTGTTGAAAATAGACCACAACAACCTGACTAGCTATTTTAAGTAGGCTCACTTGAATGCTCACCAAGCAAGGTGGAATGCATTTATGAGTGAATTTGATTTTGAAATTAAACACGTTAAATGTAAGGAAAACCATGTTGTTGATGCCTTAAGTAGGAAACTAAATTAGGCACATATGAACTCTACTTTAACCGTGTGAAATTTAATTTCTAGGAGCAGGTGAGGGAGGCAGTGCAAAAATATATTGAATATCAATTTTTGCGGAAGCAAGCACATGAAGAAAAAAATGAGGGAAAATAAACAGATTATAAGATCAATAATTAACAGCTATTGGTTTTTTGAGGAAATATAGACATCCGAAATCAAATGAACTTAAAGGAGGTGATCTTGGATGAGTATCACTGAAGCTCTTATTATGGATACCTTGGTTACCAGAAAATGTTGACAACAATCAGAAAGGACTACTTTTGGCCTGGGATGCATAAAAATATCACTGAATACTTGACCAAATGTTTGGAATGTTAATAGGTCAAGGTGGAGCATCAACACCCAGCAGGTTTATTGCAACCTATTCATGTACCAGAATGGAAATGGGAAGTCATTTCACTTGACTTCATTATAGGCTTACCAAGATCAAAGAGACACAATGACTCCATTATGGTGATAGTTGATCAGCTGAGCAAGGAAACTCACTTTATTCCAGTATATTCCAATTACAAAAAAATACAAATTGTTGATATCTTCATGAGGGAGGTGTTTAGATTACATGGAATTCAAAAAATAGTCAACTCAGACCGATATGTGAATTTCAGCTCAGCATTTTGGAAGGAATTGTTCACCGCACATGCACACAAATCCAATTTAGCACAACTTACCATCCACAGTCGAATGGGCAGACCGAGTGGGTGAATCAAATTTTATAATACATGTTACATACGTATATGTAGTAGCCAACAAAGTGGGAAGATTATTTTCATTTAGTGGAATTTTCTTATAATAATGGGTACCGATAATCCCTCAAGATGAGTCCCTTTGAGGCATTATACGGTAGGCAATGTCAGACACCCATCAATTGGAGCAGCCCATAAACCAAAATAATGCTTGGGCCGCAAATGTTGGCTGAGATGTAGCTTGAAGTAAAGAAGATCTGATAGAATCTAAAAGTTTCCCAGGACAAGCAGAAATTATATGTGAATCAAAAGAGAACATATCAAGAATTCGAAGTAGGTGATCATGTGTATGTGAGAATTATACCCAAGAAGAGCACCTTAAGATGGACTACATGTACTAAGTTGGCTCCCCGGTTCTGGGGACCTTTCCAAATTTTGAAAAGAGTGGGGTCGGTAGCCTATCGGTTGTCTTTACCCGATCACATATGGGTGCACAATGTGTTCCGTGTATCTATACTGAAACGATATGTGCATGATCCAAAGCATGTAATACATTAGCAAAACATATAGGTAAGTTGAATTGGATTCTAGGATCTCTAAAAGGAGATAAATATTCAGATAATTAATTAAATCTTTGTTTGTTGCAGGTCGAATAGGATGACAAATTTTTGGTAGAGCCTCAACGTATTCTCGTGTAGAGAGAAATAATGCTCTAGAGGTGAGCCATCACCCAAGTTAAAGTGTAGTGGAGGCACTTTTGCTCGGAAGAGGCTACTTGGGAAGATGAAGGCTTTGTAGAAGAGGCTTATCCAGAATTATTTACTGGGATGGAGGAAAACACTGGGATGACGTTTTCCTTAAGTGGGGGAAGATGTGACACCCAGTTTGATTTCTTTATGCTATATATATATATATATATATATATATATATATATATATATATATACATTTGACTTTGAAGTAAGCAGGAATTAATGAGTATGTTAATTAGTTGAAGAACATAAAATTTTCTTTTGTATTTTGAATAAAGAATTACATTATCATTTTGTTTCCATAACTGATGGATGAAATTTTCTAAGATTCCAGAGTAGTTAGAATAAAGCAGTTATTGACAGTTACCTTCTCCTCTAAGTATAAAAGCGAAATCCTAGAGAGGAGAAGGGGTTATGTGAAACCAGAATAGAATAGCTAGTTGGCTGCAAGGTGAGAATGGTCCAGAGCTAGTTGGTACCAGTGGAACTCTACAACGTGACACTGGAGAAGAGGCTGGACATTATCCTTGAGGTCTTTCTCTAGCAAAATTGCTAATTAATTTCACTATGGAGAGGAGCACGGGAGGATATGAGGACATTATTGCATCTCTCATGGTTGGGTGTCCACCATCAGTTTTGGTTTAACCTGAGATAATTATTATAGTCTCAAGATAGAGTAAAAAGAGTTATAATGATAGACTAGTTTTTCTTTTAAAAGTTAAAATATGATTATGAGTCTGGAAAAGAAATATTTTTAATTGTTATATTTTTTTAGAAATTTTCTTCTGGAAAGAAAGGACAGGTCTATGAATGGAAATGCTTGAGTAAAGATTTCAAGAATGTCTATGAAAGGAACTCTGGAAGTTCATTAGGAAAAAAAAGAATGTCCTTCAATAAATAACAATAGGTTTTCTAACAATCTGTAAGGCCTGTGGTAACTGTTAAAAGAAGTAACAGGAGTTTAATACCCTAACATTATTTCAACTTGTGTGAAAAAAATCGAAGGAATACGATAGCATATTACATATGTCTCTACACAGAAGTAGAATAAAACTGTATGCAAATAAATTTAGAGAAAATAATGACCATGAGTAATTGCAACATAATGCATGTAATATCGATTTCATAAAAGAAAAATAAGAATCACTAAATATGAGAATTAAATTTCCTCGTATTTAAAAAAATTATGTTAAAGTTCAAGGTGCTAGAAAATAATATTACCACATTCTGTTAATAAGTGAAACCCTAGCACTATGGTCGAAAAACTCTGTCAAATTAACCCAAGAAAAATAAAAGACAAGGGCTTGAACAATATAGCGTAACATGGAAACGAAATTTTAATGACTTTTGACAAAAGTTCCTAAAGGGATACTGTAACCATAGAAATCGCTTTAAAATATAGACTGATAAATAGTATTTATAAACTGAGTCGACGTAGTAGTTCCACACAAATTTGTGTATAAACAATATCTTATGGCAATAAATCAGAACCTAAGAGACGAGTGTTCAATACTCCGTAAAATAAAGAAAAACGAATTATAACATATGTGGAATAGGTTCCATTGTCTCAAAAAAATAATTACAGTCTTTACAAAAGTTATTATAGCTTTAAAAATGAACAACCTGAGTTCAAAATCAAATCACACCTCGAAAGAGGGTTTAATATTTAAACATGAATTTTGAAAAGACTAAATATCCAAGAATTGTTGGGCATATACTCATGGATAGAACCCATAATGTTCGGTATGAGCCGATAACCTGCACATCAGAGGGATAAAACCCCTCATTATTGCTGTAAGCAATATTATCTAAATACAAAGCATGAGAAAATTAATATGTCTAAAGTGAATACATACTTGACCTTATTGTGAGGGAAAGACCAAAATCCTTAGTAGAGCCACCTCCTCTAGTAGTGAGAGACGAGGTGCTCCATGAAAGCAAAGGTTCCCTCCACAAATCAGGAATGGGAAGCATAAAGTTTCATAAAAATGGTAAATTAGAGGAAAAATAGGAACCCTGAACACACAAAATTTATGAGTATACGATTTTCCTATTTTGGGGAGAAAAGAGCATATTGGATCTCTGCTATATCTCAAATGGGTCAGTTATTGTCGCAATGTAACCTGCGTTGTCGACAACCACAGTAGATCAGAGACTCGAATGAACAAATAGATAATAAAAGAGTTGAATTGGTGAGAACAAGTTTGAGCTAAAGAAAGCGATGTAAAACCCATTAAAAAATATTGTGTGATAAAGAGACCTCATCCTTACCTCATTCATCTGAAGATTAACCCCAAAGGTGTTTCCCATTTCCATGTAAATAGAACAGTTATAGAGCCAAACTATGGGAGAGATCATGGCTGAATGAGGTCATAATGATAGAGAAAGGTTAGGGCTCATTACCCTAATGGTTGTAATGAGACCACATACCATCTGATCATTGACGGGTCGATCAACGACAAGAATTAAACGAAATGTCTACCTGTGCAACTCCAACTATCGGTGGAAGTAATGACAAGATGTTGTGGTAGGAATAAATTTCACCAGCACCACAGGTAAATATTGTATGCAAGCTGGGCTGAGGCATATCTAAGATCCAATGAATTCCTTGTACTGATTATCTCATTAAGATAATTTGATAATGCATCTTTAATGTACAAAAAATCCCGAAGTAAAACGAGGTACAAATAATAAGTTTGAAAAGATAACTATGATGTAGTTTTAATATGTAATCCTTTGCACATAATCGTGGTACGATGTGTCGTGTTTTCCAAGGTATTAATTTGACATAGTTAATATATATTTATGTGTTGTTTGCAAAATAACAATAAGATATTTTTATTTTGGTTTTTTATTGTTTTATAATTTTTTTTATTATTACTTTGTTATAGTTACCTCTTAGTAAATTATATTTTTACTATTATTACCTTGTTTGGAATTTATGGTGTTAATGACAAATAAAATATTTGAGGTTTGGCTCTAAAAAACAAAGCAAAGCTTACACCTTGAGAGATTTGATTTTTCTTAGGGCTTGATATATTTATACTTAAGATAGATCCTCCATCATAAATCTATATCTATCAAGCTTCAAGGGGGATCAAATATTTCAAACTCTAGAGTCAAAAAAATGATGTTTGCACTTTGAGAGATTTTATGCCTATTGAAACTTAGATCCAATGAAGAGATGAATTATTATATATATATATATATATATATATATATATATATATATATATATATATATATATATATAATAATTAATTAATTGTAATTCAATTAAATCTATGTAAGTTGTATTTTTAATTACATAAATAGATTTTTATTTTTATCATGGAAAAATATAAATAATAGTTATATTTTAAATATATATATATATATATATATATATATATACATATATATATATATATATATATATATATATATATATATAAGGAGAGAGTTATATTTGAACACAACTCATAATATTTAAATGAATATAATACAATAATACATATACATTAGATAACTATCATTATTAAAATATGTAAAATTAAATGGTAAGATTAAAATAAAAAACAAAAGCTATATATTTGGGAATGAATTATAATAGTAGAGTAAATAAATAAATCTATATAATCTTAGAATAATTAATTATAATTCAATTATATTTAAATAAATAATAAATAGATGTACATGATGTAAATATACAACTATAGTAAAAAAAAAAAAAATGTTTATTTTCTAATGTTGAAGATGCATGCTACACATCCATAAAATTGTCTTTACATATACATATTTTTGTTATATATAACTTTCAACAACAATGGTTATGAAATTTATATGTATTATTATATTATATATATTTTAATAATATAATTTTTGTTTAGATATAACTCTCATACACATGTAGATAACTATCATTTTTATTAGTTCTTCCGAACTAGGGTTACAGTCCTTCATCGCCGCTGCCGCCGGTTGGAGATCGATGCTTTGGCGGCGCTATCATGGATTGGGTCACTGTGTTACCCTTGCTGCTCCTCGTGCCATGGTTTGGGATGGGGAACCATTCGTGATAGGGAGGTTTTATATTTCTGTTGAGACTGATACATGGATACCCTGCAGAACCAACAATGGGCGCAATACTCTGTTTTTTCCGCTGGTAGCTCACGCTGGGATCTCAGTCTTTTACTGCGATTGGGAGCGGATTCTGGTTGTCTATTATATTTGCTGGTCGGCATGCTCATCCACGCCCTGGGCCTCGTTGGTGGGTCGCTATTGGGCTTCGGGTAATATCTGTTTTGGGTTAAATGCCTTGCGGCCACCACAGCTGCAGACATTACAGAATCTGCAAGGGCCTGCTATCCCCTCCAGCACAGCAGATAATGGGGCTACCGATTTTAAGCGAACTCTATGGATATCCTCGGACTTTCCAAGCCAGGCACAGGCCCATGGCATGAATGATGTGCATATTGACAAAAGATGCAGCCAGCATACTTGTAACATCGACCCTCAGGTAGGTTCGAAACCATTTCAAGTTTTCATTAAGCCTCATGTAGGTAATAGCATCATTCTATGGATTCGAACAATAGACTCTATACTACTTCTGAAGGAAGAAATCTAATCTGCTGCGGGGTACCCATTTCATTCACAGTCACTGATTTTTGGGGGGAAAGCTTTAGCTGAACATTGCACTCTTAAAGACTACGCCATTGTAAATGGGTCTTCTATCTGCCTCAACCTTAGACTGAGGGGTGGAATGATGGGCCAAAACAGAGCACATGGTTCCTCCATGGGAGCAGGGGCAACCAAAACGGTAAACTCTAAAGGTTCATACAGGAATTCCCTACAGGGGGACAAAAACAAATCCACTGTACCTGTAGCCCCTGCAGAAAGCTCCCCCAAGCCATACATTGTAGAACTGCAGGACAGCATGCCTGAAATAAATATTGACAGTCTTGACATTGATATGCATAGAACTGCCTACGAAGCCCAAGCAATTATAAGTAGATTCAACTGCTTCTGGCCCAAACCAATGGAGCTGTTCCATTGGATTTTTACAAACTGGACCATGGATTGTGAAATACACCTATGTTCTAAGGGTTGCTTCATTGTCAAATTTGCATCTACTGAGGTCAGAGATGCCATTATCAGTCGAGGACCATGGTTCTGGGGCTCCACGGGACTCTTCATTTCACAATGGTTCCCAAATTTTGATGCCAACACCATGGAGGTGACCAATATGCCGGTCTGGGTTAGGCTCTACAATCTCTCGCTACATTTTTGGAATGAAAATTTTCTTGGCTGCATTGGAAACACCCTTGGTAGATACATTAAAACAGACACTCAACGCCTGGAGGAGCACATATTCACCTTCGCACGAATCTGTGTGGAGGTTGACTTGAGCAAAGGACTCCCAGAGTCCATTATGCTGAATAACAAACAACAGAGATGGATACAACATCTAGACTATGAGAACACAGCCTTCAGATGCCGGATATGCAGGTGCACAGGCCACCTACAAAACTCATGCCCGACAGCCAAAAGGGATAACAGAAAAAAGAAGAAAACAGGTAAAGTTGCTAAAGGTTGGCAATTTCCCTCTGAAGAGCTAGATCTACAGGAAGAAGAGGAGGAACCAACACCACATGCGAATCAACAAACAGATACCTCCTTGGGCACACAAGAACAAGAAATGCAAGATCCTCTCGACACCACCACAAAGACTCAGCAGGATATGGTACCTGGAGCACTAGAAATTGGGGGAAATAAAAGAACACATACATCAGACACATCAGACTCTGATAAGGATAATGGAGCACAAGCGGAAGAAAATCAACTTGTCCTTATCGAGACCACGCCAACACTTGGTGCTTGGCGAAAGGTTGAAAAGAAGAAGGGGAGAAAATCCTAATTGTAACTCTTTGCTTTTTCATTTGCGGCAACTTGAATGTCTTTGGACATATACCAGCTCATACAACATGTAATTTTGTTTTCTCATAAATAAAATTACGAATTTTTTCTTTGTGAAAAAAAACTATCATTTTTATTTATATTAAAAAAACATGTATGACATAATTGAACCACCCACTTAAATAATAAGAAAAATTATAATTAATTGTTATAATATTTTATATATTTTATATATTTTTTTTCAATATTATAATTTTTTTCAAATATATCATATTTTTATATTTTGTTCAAAACATGTATGTCTTAGTAGACTAGTAGACTTAGTAGTCAATTATTTGAGGGGAGGTGGGTCCATTGTAACACAAACAAAAAGGTCTTATTTACCAATTTGTTGTCTTACTTGGGCATGACCTTAAAATTAGATAACAATAATAATAATAATAATTTCTCTATTTGTATTTTCACTTATGCTCCTCTTCACCATCTCGTCTCATTAGTCCTTATTTATTTTGTTTCTATTCATTTTGGATAGATGTCAATGTAATAGTGTTGGGTATTTGTATTTTTTCCATTTTCTTGCTATCATTTTTAATAGCCCTAGACGATGAACATACCTCTAGAAACCTGAAGGCAACAACATAGTTTGTTACTCATAATAAGATAGAATATCAATAAATGTCTCAACAAAACCCAATTAAGATATTTAAAAATGGGATTATTATGATAATTTGTATGGGTTGGTATTGATCCAAGGAAGGATATGCTTGTTTGTTACTCATAATAAGATAAAATATCAATAAATGTCTCAATAAAACCCAATTAAAATATTTAAAAATGGGATTATTATGATAATTTGTATGGGTTGGTGTTGATCCAAGGAAGCATATGTGTGTTGCACCCAATAAGGATGGTAGTGCTACCCAATAATGATGGTGGTGCACTAGGCTTTATCGCTGTTTATGGATTTAGATAATGTGAGATTTTATTACTCGATATAAATAATGATGGTGGTGCACTAGGCTTTATAGTTGTTTACGGATTTAGATAATGTGAGATTTTATTACTCGATCTAATATAACTGTTTATGGATTTAGTTTACTTGGTAGCTAATAAGTCTTGCAATAACTCTATCCCACTTTAATTATGACATGTGTGGGAATAAAACTAGATTTCATAATTATTTATGGATTTAAATAATGCAAGATTATTTTGATTTTAATTATAACATTCTTTGGCCATTTTAATTTGTGATTTGTTAATTTTATTTTATTTTTATTTTTGAGTTTATAATATGTTTGGATTATTTTGATGTCTATTAAATTAATGGTGTGTCTTTATTATTAATGGTGTGTCTTATATAAAGAGAAGTCCATTATGTATTTATAATAATTATGAGCCATTTTGATGATGGGTTGCCCATTTTGATGCCTTAGTCATTTTGATCACTTTCTTTATATCACTATTTTATTATTGTTATAGTTTTCTATTTAGATTCACTTGTGTTAACTAAAAGAATGTCAAATGGGATTAAATTTTTTATGAATTCTGATTCGAAAAGAGAAATATATTAAAAATTTTATGAATTCTAATTCGAAAAGAGAAATACATAGCTCATAATTTTAAAGATAATATTTTTTATTTGTGATTATTGGATATTTGTTACATATTTCAGACACATATTTGTTACATATTTTAGATATATATTTTTTATAAGTCAGATATTAAAATATTTTACTAAATACTTTTTAAATGCCATATATAAATTGTTTATTAAAAATTAAATAAATTATACATCTACAACATATCAAGAATTAGAATGTAATATCTTGTTTTCTATAGTTATATAATTGATATAAAATTATTTTATTTAAGGGAAATATTGATTCATTTTTAAACAATAAAGAAGTTACAAAATTCTATTATTTATTTGGATTTTTTATATAAATATAGATATATATGAAGTGATATTGAAATATATTAAATAGGGTATGTATTCAAATATTTTATTTAAAAGAGATATTTAAATATTTTTAAATAATAAAGAAATTACAAATTTCTATTATAATTAAAAATGAAAAATAAGAAATTTGTTAGTTTCAATTATTATGAACATTGAAATTTTTTATTTATGGCTAACACAATTTTTATTATTAATATATATTTTTTAAATATTACATGTGAATTCTACTTTTAGCTTGGGATGAATTACAAATTTTCATCATAAGGTGTAATATTACATATGTCAATCCAACATAAATATGATTTAAAATTACCATTGACATTGAAGTTCACAACTGAAGTGTTTATGGAGGACCAATAGAGAGGGGCATAATGCCACTACCCCAACAATTTCATTTCAAGATACTTGTTTGAGGTGTTGGTGAGGGTTAGCCTTATTAATGACCTATATTATAGAGGATCCATGGCTACTGAATATGCCCTATTATTATTGACAAGGAATGATAAAAAAGTTCCTACGGAGCCAAAGAGGAGAAACTTGGTTTCAAGTTTCACTATTTTGAGATGATGCAAGAGAGGAGATGTGGTGGAAATCAATACATTTTTCTTGAACAACCTATGTTATTTATGGTTGAATAGTTCTCCAACAACAACCATATGAGTAGCTATTGTATTCAATGACTTATTTAGTATAGTGTTTCTGTAATTTTTTTATTCTTGCTCACTTATTGTTTGACTTAGGTGGAAGATTTTTCTTAGTATATTTGTCTTTGGTTCTTCTCCTCAATTTTTTTCATCTCTCCTATCATTTTCAGGTCATATTGGATATGATTCATGTGAAAATTTTAAATTAATGACACTCAATATATATACATATATATACTCACTAACGTATCAATAATCAACTATTGGTAGTGCACGAATATGTTGGCCAATGCTTAAAGTAAATGGCCTCTCAAGAAAATAATAATATGATATTAGCCTCTTAAAATTGTTTGTTGTGTGAGTGTTTAGGGTTTAAGAAGAGTATGATCCTACAATGAAGAGGGGTGTTGGTGTTGTTGATAGCAAGCATTGTCATTCTCCTTATTATTGGGATTGCATTGTCATTTTCCTTATTGTTTGGATTTTAGATTCTTATCACTTACTTACGTGGTTGTTTGGGCCCACTTCTCGTCTCTTGTTCCTTTGCTCACAGGAGTTTCTTATGGTTGGAAAAGGACCTTATCATTATGTAAAAGTTAGATTCAAAAATAGCATTATATAAATATTAATATTATTTATAAATTTCATTGTTATTAATGTTCACATGGTTGTTAATAATTAAGGAGGTTTTTTTTTTAATTTATAAATATTTTACAATTTTAAAAATAATATTATTTTCAGTATTAAAATTTCATAAATTTTGATTTTTTTTTCTCAATTTTCTAAAAGTTATTGTGATGCCTTACTGTAGTCCTGACTATGATGTATGAGATAAATGTGTAATGTGTTTAAATTTGGAGTTGATTCTCTTTAAAACAAAAATGAAATATTTTCGGAATAAAATAATGTTGATGGTAATTACAAACAAAAATGAGTATATTTATTTAGTTAATAGTTATTTTTAATTAAAATATTTTTTACAATTCAGAAGATGTAGTAAGAATAAATAAAATATTTCAATGTTAACAGGAAATAATATAGTTTTATATTAATTTAAAAAAAGAAAGATAAAAGTGATTAAAAGTAAAAAAAATATTATTGTTTGGAGAGGTACATTCTCATCTTCAAATTGACATGTGTATTTATAAATAAAAATAAAATATTTAATATCAATTTACTATTGACACGTGTATTTATATTTAATAAAAATATAAATATTTCACTCTCACTCTCAATGATAAACAAAATATTTAGATGTTAATGTGAAATAATTAATTTTATGTCAACTTTAAAAAATAAAGTAATTAAAAGTGTATTTGTGTGTGTATGGAAAGGAAACAATTATTATGCTTTATAAAATTATTTCAATTTTGGATTTAGATGAACTATTTAAATGCCAGAAGATAATAAATAAGTAAAAGTGATATAGAAAGCATTATTTCCTAATAATAATAATAAAAGAGATATTCAATTCTTAATATACAATTAAGTTATAACATTTAAAAAATAGTAATGATGTTTAAAATATATGAGTAAGAAATAAAAGATTGGTTTATAAATAAAATATTTTAATTAAAAAATGGTTAAAATATTTTAATTAGTCCTACTATAATACATTACGGTTTGTGTGGGTATATTTTTGGGCTAACCATAACCATACCACACAAGGAGAGCCCAACCATAAATGTACACCTACCCAAGTAACCGGCCAACTCGGATAAATATGAGATGAGGGGAATTTAAGACATACTCAACCTCCTTGGTGACTTTAAGGAAGTGGAATCGATGTGGAAAACCATTACAGCCCTAGGCGATGAACATACATCCACCTATAAATGTACACCTACCCTCAAATCTACCCAAGTAACCAACCAAATCTGGTAGTTCAGACAAACTCAACCTCCTTGGTGAATTTAACGAAGTGGAATCAAAGTGGCAAACCATAACAGCCCTAGGCGATGAACATCCCTCTCGAAACCTGAATTAATCTCATAATTTTGTATTCATAGTAAAATTAGCTAATAATGTATTTGTTTAGCGGAATGGTGTTGCACTTAAGGTGGGTGTTGTTGCATTTAAGACTAGTTGTCGTAGGTGTCCTTTTTGTATGGATGTGCATGTTGCACCCAATAAGGATGGTGATTTATTTTTATTTTTTTATATAAATATAGATATATATGAAGTGATATTGAAATATATTAAATAGCATAGGTATTCAAATATTTTATTTAAAGGAGACATTGACATACTTTAAAAAAATAAGGAAATCGAAAATTTCTACTATAATTGAAAATGAAAAAATAAGAAATTTTTTAGTTTCAATTATTATGCACATTGAAATATTTTATTTATGGCTAACACAAATTTTTTTATTAATATTTATTTTTTAAATATTACATGTCAATTCTATGCTTAGCATGGGATGAATTGCACATTTCTTCATCCTAAGCTGTAATATTACACATGTCAATCCAATATAAATAACTTTTAAAATTACCATTGACATTGAAGTTCACGACTGAAGTGTTTATGGAGGGCTAGTAGGGAGGGGAATAATGACACTACCCCCAAAATTTCATTTCAAGGTACTTATTTGAGGTGTTGGTGAGAGTTAGCCTTATCCACGAGGTGTATTATTGAGGATCCATGCCTACCTTGTTCTTATTGACAAGGAATTACACAACCACACCTACGAACACAAAGAGGAGAAACTTGGTTTCAAATTTCACTGTTTGAGATGAAGCAATAGAGGAGATGTAGTGGAAATCAATACCTCTTGCTAGAGAAACCTATGTTATTTACGATGGAAGAGTTTTTCCAGCAACAACCACTATGAGTAGGTATTTTATTCAATGATCTATTTATTATAGTTTTTATATAGTTTTTTGGCTAACTTATTGTTTGGTTGTTCTTTTTTCTCACTTATTGTATGACTTAGGTGGAGGCTTTCTCTTAGTCTATTTGTCTTTGGTTCTTCTCCTCAATTTTTTTTATCTCTCCTATCATTCTATTGTCATGTTATCTTTTATTAATTTCAATATTATAAATGTGTATGTAGTTTTCTTCATTTTATCAATTTTCCCATTTTACCCCTACATATTATTTACCATCATTCATTGTTTCCCCATAGCTTTTACATCATGATCTCACATTTCCCCAATTTTTGGTATCTACCTTACCTCTATTAGAAATATTTTATCCTCGATATAATCTATGAGTGTTGATCATCCTCCCTTTGCCACTTTCTCTATCTTATTTACCCACAAATATTGTATCCATAAATTACCATCCATAGACCATTCAATAGCCAGTTTAGCTTTAAAGCCTCCTTGCAGCCAAGATTCGAGATTCGTGTTTCCTTCGTGAAACCAAGATATGAGATTCATGTTTGATTCAATATTAGGACTCCTCAGTGAAACCAAGATATGAGATTCATGTTTGATTCAATATTGGGACTCCATATTCGTATTTTGTGTAACCTGTCATCTTTAACTTTATGTTATCTACTTTGGTAGTCTTCTGATTTGGATTCATGCACGAATGTGTATTTAAATGTTGCAGCTCTAGCCTTATCTCTATACATACTTTCATCTTTGCTCATTCTTTTCACCATCTCATCTCATTTTTTTATTTTTCATTCTTTTTCTTTCTGGATTTTTATTTTATTTGTGATATTAGTGTTGGTCATTTGCAGTTTAGCCTTTTTCATGTTATCTCTTGTAATGAGCATAAACGATGATATGCCACAACCATCATTATAGGATTTTGGTTTTGTTTAAGAAAATTTTAAGGGCATGGGTATGCTTGATTATCACAAAAGTGTTGTTTAATCTTAATGTCTCACTCTTATGCTATGATTGTGCCTATGGAAACAATATAGAAAATCTGCACGCAAAGACGACACCATAAGATAAAATACCACTGACTCACTGGATATCTTTTTTTCTATGCCCAAACATCCAAATTAGTGTTTTGTAAAAAAAATTGTATAATATGAGTTCTGTTGTTTAATTATTTTAATTTGGGAATTTATTTATTTGTTTTTGGTAATGTAAAATGTTTTTTTTTTTTTCCCTGTATGCGGGTGATCCATAATGCTATGGTGACACGACACATGGGCTCTCCAATGCCACGCAGTTGTCCTCTCCATGAGGTAGCACCTGCCCCAGGTGTGAGAGCCTTTAAGATGTACCTAGCTAGTCTGCAGCCTCAAGCTCTCCTCGGCTTTCAATTTCGTTTGATGTGAATTCACTCCTGCTTGTCTGACTTGTAGAGCACTTTGGCCATTTATGGGAAATGGCATCGACTCTAGCCATAAATTATCCCGCGCCTCCCTCCGTCTTTCCCTCAGGCTTGCTCTGCAAGCTCCTAATCACGGCTTTACTCATCCTTGTTGTGCCTATGCCCCTCTCTCAATTGTTCAGTTGCCCTTCAATCATTTGTTTCATGGTGCCTACCGCTCCACTACTTGTCCATCACCCTATGCTCACCCACCTCATCTTCATTCTCAAAATTTTGCTAATACCATGCCTCGTCGCCACCAAATGTGTTGCCGCAAAAGAGGAGGTAGAGGTTCGCCCTCTCACCCTCCAATTTACGCCATGGCAAAGCACTCGGTGGATTTTTCGGTGGCCATGGAATCACCAGAGGACTATGACCCACAACTCCTCTCAACCCATTTCAAATTCCGTATCCTGAAAGCTTAGCCTAGCAATTCTGGCCCAGGGTCTAGGAAAAGGCTGCACAAATATACTCTCTCTCATTCCTCCTCCCCGCAGCCTAGGAAAATGGTGGTTATGCCTGTAAAATGCATGGAGGAAACCTGTGACAACGGGGGAAGTAGCAGCTCAGCCGAAGGCACCAAGAATTCGAACAAGGCATAAGACATGGTTGCTCATTCCACCTCCATGCCAGAGCTGGATTCTCAGATCTCCAATAAAGATGATGACCCCTCTGACTATGGGTGCTACATAGTGGAAGAACTGTCTTGTCAGCAGCTTTAGGATGGAAAGGACCAGAATGTATAGCGTCATGGTTCCTCTTTCACTAGTTTTTTCTAGATTTTCCATAGTTTCCATGCTTATTTTCATTCTGCAAAGGAAAATTAGCTACTGGTGTTTTATGTTTACGACTAGTTTCCCTATTAGGGGTAGCTCTCTCTATGTTCTGTGAATTGCTTTATGGGTTGGTTTCCCCCTAAGAGGCAGCCCCGTTTTTTATATTTTGAATTATCTCTTTCCCACCGAGGTTGGTTAGCTCAACAATTCTGGTCTAGAAGATGGATTGTACCTTTTTGTACTTTTTGAATTATATAATAGAATCTAGTCTTATATATATATATATATATATATATATATATATATATATATTTGAGTGTGTGTGTTTTAAAATGAATTTTTAAATGTATAAATATATTTAAGATTTAGAAAAGATATTCATATCAATTTGAATTAATTTCTCCAAATATAAGAAAATAAAATACTCACAAAAATTCCAAACCATAAAACAATTTAACTATGTCAGTTAAAACTACGGTGATAAGAAGTTTGTTTGTGTGTTTAGGCCCGGTAGCACCGCCCAAGAGGGATTATTATGTGACAGGATGCAAGACATGCTATTATTTGGATCATGAGTTTGGTTGCATCGAATGTTGCTCTCCCACCTCGAGGCATTTCAAAAGGCAAAAAGCACCACGTGTTGCAATTATGGACACAAATAAAAAGGTTCCTTTCTACATGGTTATATTCCACGTTGCTGCTATGGATTTGTATAATCCATATTCCATTAATGCTTATCTCTGTTGGGGAGCTAATAATACTTGCAAAAAAGTTGCAGTGTTTTAATTATTGCATGCCTTTGGGCACCTGCAAAAACTTTTAATTGTTGTTTTTGTTTGTTTTGGTGTTATTATTATTATTAGGTGGCTTCTATGTCATCCTAATTATATAATTATTTCCTGATATAGCTAGGATATAGAAATAAAAAGATAAACAGTAAAATCAGGTGATCTGATTCAAAGGGCGGGTTATTTTTTGAAACATTGATGTTGATGCAAGAGTACTCATATAATTAATCCGCAAGAGTTATTTTAAAATGTTCATGGATATGATTCTTGTGAAAATTTCAAATTAACGGTAATCAATATATATACATATATACTCAATAGCCTATTAATAATAAGTTATTGGTAGTGCACGAATATATTGACCAAACTGATAAAGGAAATACCCTCTCAAGAAAATAATAGGATGCTATTAGGCCACTTACATATAAAATCTTACACATTTTTATTTTATATGAGTTGAAGCTTTTATTTCAATCTATAACAAATAGTTTTTGTTGAAAATATTTATCTAATTTTTTTATGAAATAAAAAAAAAATTTACGACTAGATAATTATTTCAACCAATTTTTAATATAATTAATTAAATGTAGTATACATAACTAGACTATTCAAGGATTTCTTATAAAGGTGGAAAATACGAAACCCAATTACAATATTAAAAAAAATAAAAAATCTATTGATTTGTTACCCATCTTAAAATTGTTTGATGTGTGAGTGTTTAGGGCTTAAGAAGGGTATGGTCCTCCAACAAAGAGGGGTGTTGATCTTGTTGATAGCGAGAATTGTCATTTTCCTTATTGTTGGGATTGCAGATTCTCATCACTTACTCGTTCATCACTGACTTACATGGCTTTTTGGGTGCACTTCATCGTCTTCGTGTTCCCTTGCTCACTGGACAAGGAATTCCTTATAGTTGGAAAATCACTGTATCATTATGTAAAAGTCAGATTCAAACATAGCATTTTATAAATATTAATATTATTTATAAATTTAATTGTTATTAATTTTCTCATGGTTGTTAATAATTCCCAAGGTTTATTTATTTTTTTAAATTCATAAATTATTTACAATTTTAAAAATAATATTATTTCCAATATTAAAATTTCATAAAATTTGATTTTTTTTCTTAATTTCAAAGTTATTGTGATGCCCTTATAGTACTCCCAACTATGAGGTATGATATAAATGTGTAATGTATTTAAATTTGGAGTTTATTCCTTTAAAACAAAAATGAAATATTTTCTGAATAAAATAATGTTAATGGTAATTATAAACAAAAATGAATATATTTATTTAGTTAATAGTGAGTTTTAATTAAGGAATTGTTACAATTTAGAAGATGGAGTAAGAATAAATAAAATATTTCAATGTTAATGTGAAATAATATAATTTTATATTAATTTAAAAAAATAAAAAATAAAAGTGATTAAAAATAAAAATAATATTACTATTTGGAGAGGTACATTCTCATCTTCAAATTGACACGTGTATCTTATCAAATAAAAATAAAATATTTACTCTCAATTTATTATTGGGATTACCACTCATAAAAATTATAAATATTTCACTCTCACTCTCAATGATAAACAAAATATTTAGATGTTAATGTGAAATAACTAATTTTATATCAGCTTTAAAAAAATTAAGGAATTAAAAGTGTATTTGTATATGTATAGTAAGCAAAAAATTATTATACTTTTTAAAAATATTTCAATATAAGATTTAGGTGAAATACACAAAGATAATAAATAATTAAAAGTAAAATAAAAACAAGTATTTCCTAATAAGAATAATAAAAGAGATGATCAATTCTAATATCAAAATCAATTTATAGCATTTAAAAAATAGTAATTATATCTAAAATAAATGAGTAAAAAATTAAAATTTAGTTTACAAAAAAATTATTTTAATAAAAAAATGGTTAAAATATTTTAATTAATCTTACTATTATACATTTTGGTTCCTTTGGGTATAT
Source organism: Pinus albicaulis (assembly GCA_034641835.2). NCBI lineage: Eukaryota > Viridiplantae > Streptophyta > Pinopsida > Pinales > Pinaceae > Pinus > Pinus albicaulis. The sequence goes on from CM076578.1 coordinate 1,167,464,132, forward strand.
TTTTGGGCTAACCATAACCATACCACCCAAGGAGAGGGAAACCATGCTCTAATACCACCTGTAACGTAAACCTACCATCACACCTACCCAAGTAACTGGCCAACTGGGGTAAACATGAGATGAGGGACAGTTAAGATAGACCCAACCTCCTTGGTGACTTGAAGGAAGTGAAATCAAAGTGACAAACCATAACACATACCTATAACACGTGCTACAAGACCCCTAAAGGTTATACTAGTCATCCAACTGACTTGTCCCTAGAAAGAAGACTCATAGGGCTACTACAAGACCTAATTTCAGATCTTGGTGATCTAAAATTATAGAGTTATAATCGTTTAAAGATCAAACTCCTCAAAGAAAGAAAAAAAAAAATTATTTAAAAAATAAAAAATTGGATAAATTTTGTTTCAAAAATCAGTTTGAAGTGATTCCAATGGAAAATTGAAGCATAGATATTAGTATTGAGTTCTAGAATGCCTCAAAAAAATAATTCCACACCCATTAATCCCACATAAAGCTCTACTATGACACATGAAGAGGAAGAATTGCAACATGATATCTCAAAATTATAGGACCAAGTGCAACAAATGAACTAGAAGCTTAGATGGATGGTTTGAAGGATGGAATGAATGGAATAGAAGCTAATATCAATGGTCTAGAATGAAACATGTAAGATTTGAAGAAATACATGGAAGGTATGAAGGAAGGTTTGGAAAATTTGCTACAAGAAAATATTCCTAATGGCAAAAAGTTAGTAGACAAAACTCATGATGAGAACAAAATAAATGTTAATTATGATTTCATATACTCTAATTTTGGATTGAAGACCCACCATATTCCAAATATATATATGAGAGATTTTTATAGCAAGAATCCTGTAACATGGATACTACAGATGGAACAATACTTTGATCTTCATAATGTGAAAAATGCGAAAAAGGTATGCATTGTAAATTTATATTTAGAACCCAATACATTTGTATGGTATCGATGGATTTTCTCTCATAGACAAATTTCACTTCATCAATTTTTATGGTGGAAATGATAGCACATTATGAGAATACAATGAACAACACATTATTTAGCCAATTAATAAATATCAAACAAAAGGGTTCAATGGTGGAGCACATTGAGGACTTCCAAAAATTGAATATAAGGGTAAATGATATTCTAGAGGAGCACAAAATTGATGTCTTCATAATGACTTTAAAGGGTAGCATCCAACATGAGGTTAACCTTTGGGAACATAATTCATCAGAGAAGGCATTCAAATTGGCAAGAAAAATTGAAAGAGAAATTATGACGACAAGGAAGCCTGCCACTCACAACTATAAAGATGGAAGTGTTACTACTCCTATACTTCCATAACCTACAATATTGACACCATGAAAATTGGATTAAAAAAGATCAAAAGGGCTTTTCTATAGTTTTGATAGAAAATACACTAAAGTTCATAAGTGTGTTGAGAAGAAATTATATTACATATATTGTGAAGATTAGGTAGAAAAGGAACTAGAAAATTCAAAAGAAGAGAATATACACCAAGAACCAACACTAGAGAAAGAAGAAATGAATCTGGCCATATCTTGTAATGCATTGGTAGGAATTACCACTCCTCAAACTCTTAATATAGAAGGACATATCAAGAATAAAATGTAATAGTGTTGATTGATTCAGGTAGTACCCATAATTTTATTCCTTTTAAAGTAGCCAAGGATTTGAATTGCTTCCTATACCTAGCACCAGAGTGTCAAGTGATGGTTACACATAGAGGAACTACAAATTTCTCTGGAAAGTGCCATACTATCAATTTAACCATGGAGCAATATGTATTGAATAGTCCAATGCTCCCCATTCCAATTGGGAGTGTTGACGTTGTACTATGAGTACAATGGCTGCAATATTTGGGGACAATAGCTTTTAATTTTCAAAAACTTTTCTTGAATTTTTTTTTAGAAGGAAAGGAAGTTGAATTACAGGGTATCACAGGGAAGTAAAGACAGATAATCAGATCTAATGTCATGACAAAGCTTATGAATAATGAACGACGGAGCGTAATTACATAATTATGCTCACTAGAGGTTCAAACATCAAAACCATCTATTTATCCAGATCTCCAAAAAGCCTTGGACAATCATTCCAAGGTCTTTAAGAGTCCCAAAGGACTCCTACCTATTTTTGATCATGATCATACTATTCATTTGATTCCAAGAAGTGTTCCTCCAAACATCAAGCCTTATATATATCCTTATACTCAAAAGAGTGAGATTGAACATATGGTTGTAGAAATGTTATAGGTTTGTATAATTCAACCAACAAAAGTTCTTTCTTTGCTCCATTATTATTGGTGCACAAGAAGGATGGATTATGGCGTATGTGACCGGATTATAGGCAGATCAACAAGCTCACTATTAAAGATAAATTTCCCATCCCTGTCATTGATGAATTATCGAATGAATTACATGGAGAAATTTACTTCACCAAGTTGGATATTTGTTATGGATATCATCAAATTAGAATGAAGACTGAAGACATTATGAAAATAAAATTCAGAACTCATAAGGGTCATTATGAATTTTTGGTCATGCATTATGGATTTAGTAATGCACCTTCCACATTTCAAGGTTTGATGAATTCCATTTTCGAACCCTTCCTTAGAATTTTTTTTTTTTGTATTTTTTGGTGATATACTAATCTAAAGCAAGTCTTGGAAGGATCATGTTCAACACGTTTACAGGGTGCTCAAACTATTGGAGAATAAACAATTATATGCAAAAATCTCCGAATGTTTTTTTGGAGTACAAGAGGTGGAATATGTGGGTCATATTGTATCTCATGAGGGTGTTAAGGTAGACCATAAATAAATTAAATCCCTTAAGGAATGGAAAATCCCCAAAACCATAAATAATATTTGAGGATTTTTGGAATTAATATGGTATCATCATAACTTTGTTAAAGATTATGGGAGAATATCAACACCTATAAAATCATTACTGAAGAAATATGCATTTTCTTGGACTTTAGAAGCAACTAAGGCCTTTGAACATCTTAAAGAGGAAATGTGCCAAGCACCGATATTAGCTATGGTAGACTTCACAAAAAAAATTATCGTGGAATGTGATGCCTCAAGATATAGAATTGGTGTGGTTTTAATGCAAGAAAGAAAACACATTTCTTTTGAAAGTTTTCAAATCAAAGGAAAGTATTTACAGAAACTTATTTATGAAAATTAAATGTTGGAAATATTACATGCACTAAAACAATGGAGACCTTACGTAATGGGATGACACTTAAAGGTAAAAATAGATCACGTTAGTATTAAATACTTTTTGGAACAAATATTATCTTTGGAAGAGTAGCAAAAATGGGTCACAAAGATGATGGGTTATGACATTGAAATAATCTACAAAAAAGGGAAGAAAAATTTTGTTGCATATGCACTCTTGAGAAAGGATGAGGATGTGGAAGCATTGCTTTATGGAATTTCTGTTATCCAACCTAACTGGATAACTTATGCAAGGGATGAATGGAAGTATGATGAATAGTTTTGGACACTCATTCAAAATTTACAGCAAGATCTCAGTACATCTGAAACATTTAGCTGGAAAAATGATTCATTGTGCTATAAATATTGCTTATATCTTTGTAAGATTTCCCAACTCCAAAAAAATATTCTTTTGGAATTGCACACCTCTCCCTTAGGAGGGCACTCAGGATTTTTACAAATTTACCACAGGGTCAAGAAGGAATTTTTTTTTTGGATGGCCTTATATACGATATTCAAAAGTTTGTGGCATATTTTTTTTGTTTTCCAACAAAATAAAGTTGAGACGATTAAGGCCCTGGGTCTCTTACAACCTTTATCCATTCCAAGTAAATGTTCGTAGGAGGCTTTAGTGGATTTTATCATTGGTTTACCCAAGTACAAAGGAAATACTTTCATCATGGTGGTATTTTATAGACTTACCAAGTATGCAATTTTTTGTGCACTATCTCATCCATTTAAAGCCAGTACAGTTGCTACTACATTTATGGAAACATTTCAAAAGCTACATGGAAATCAAAATATTATTGTAAGCGACAGAAATCCAATTTTTACGGAAATGTTTGGAAGAAATTTTTTTCTTGTTTGGGTACTCAATTAGCTCATAGCTCATCGTATCATCCTTAGTTTGATGGGAAAACTGAGATAGTGAACAAATGTTTGGAAGGATATCTTCGTAGCATTGTATATGATAAAAAAACACAATGGGTCAAGTGGTTACCTCTGTCTGAATGGTTGTGAAACACTTCCTTCCATACTATAGTAAAAATTACCCCATTTAAGGCACTTTATGGATATCATCCACCGTCCATCACATCATATTTAAGAGAAAATTCTAAGGTTCAATTACTGGAATATCACATTGAGCATCAACGAAAATTTCTCCAACTCTTAAATGATAACCTCACTTTGGTGCAAAATTGAATGAAACAACATGCAGATCAACTTTGCAACAAAAGAAGTTTTGATGTAGGAATCTGGGTATTTTTACAGCTACAGCCATACAAACAAATGTCCCTCAAGCAAGCCAATAAGGATAATAAATTATCACCAAATTATTATGGTCCTTATAAGGTGTTGCAAAATATTGGTACTATGGCATTCACATTGGAGTTTCCTGCATCTTCTTGAGTGCACCCATATTTCCATGTTTCATGCTTAAAGAAGGTTATAGGTGAAAAGCTCCCAGTTCAAAAATTATTTCCATAATTTGAGGAGGAATGGAAAATCATATTGGATCCTGAAGTAGTCACAGAAACAAGAACTTTACAACTATGAAATCGATCAATTTCATAATATGTCATCAAGTGGAAGCACTTACTCACTGAAGATTTGACATGGGAGGATGATAATTTTATACAGAAGCATCCAAAACTATTGAAGCATTGAGGAAAACACTTATTTGAAGGAGAGAGGCATGTTCGGTCCCCATAATACTAGTGTAGCCCCTTATTATTGTTAGTGTAGCCCCATTATTTTTATTTGTGTGCCCATGTATTCCCCATATTGTTATTATTGTGCCCCATATATTTAGCCCCATTATTCTTATTTTTGTGCCCATGTGGTCCCCATATTGTTATATTGTGACCCCTTAGACTCATATATATATAGAAGTTAGGGTTTGTCATTTTAAGTATGAAAGAATTTTTCATTTATGTAATTTAAAGGAGGTTTCCCCCTCAAAGTGACTGATTTCTAAGTCTTTGATCTATATTTTCTTCTATTTTGTGAGTTGGTTTCATAACATCCTGCTCCCCCCAAGTTACCTCAGAACTAGAATAACAAGCAGGAACATCACATGTACAGTGGAGAGACATCCTACCCACCCTATGTTATGGAGATCCATGAGATTAACCTTAGGCTAGGAGAGTTCTCCAAGAAAATCATCCTCCATCTCCACCTAAAATTGTTGAAGAGGAAAAGGAAGAGGGCATCCCTCATATAAATCCACCTACTTTTCCTGAGTGACTGATCCACCCTAGATAGCACACCCTAGAAGAGGCTGAACTTGTGGGAGAATTGAAGAATATGTGTGTAAAGATACCCCTTCTATAGGCTATTAATGATATTCCCATCTACAATAATATTATCAAAGAAAAAATCTTCAAAAATACTTGGAGAAAGAAGAGAGACACCCTTGCCATAATTGTTGTAGGTCAATTATCTGATTTGATGTTGGGGAGAGTGATTTTCCTGAAATACCTGGACCCTCGAAGTCTACTAGTTGATGTACACATTGATGGTATCATTTTCCCCCATACATTGATCGATCTCGAGGCTACCATTAATGTGATCACCAAAGAAACTGTTGTAACTCCTAGAGACAGCCTTGAGTTGTTAAAGACCAGTTCCTAGGACATCTTAAGGCAAGAGGTTTTAAAGGTATTTTGCATATTGATAAAAGGGAACCTCCTGTTATGAAAATATAGTCAATTTTTTGAATATTGGTCCAAGATATCAGAGATAGAATATTGGTAGGGGTGAGCTCTAGTTGTATAGAGAAAGGGCTTCTCAGAGTGGGCCCGAAGCAGTCCTGAGGAAAAACTTTCGTAAAATGGGCCGAATGTGAAACAGGTGAACAATTATAAAGGTAAATGGAAATGAGATACAATGTAAGAAAATCAGGAAAATGTCAAAGCAAGGTAGCCTTATGCCAACACAAGAATCCACCCTTAAATGACATAAGAAGAATAACAGTCTGTAAGAAGAACTTGAAATAGGAATCGCGCCTCGTGCCATATATAAAATGTTACAAAAAGAGTACCATTTAAGATAAATTCACATATAACCTACAAAACATTCGCATTCTGAAAGAAACGATAACAAAGATATGATGCAAACACAATGAACATTAAATTGACTCACTGCCAAGAAAATACATACTGTTCAATTTTATCAGTAGGAATCCATCAAAACAACATACTGGCTTGTATTACTTTTCCCAAAAGGACTCTTTAAATATGCATCATAAGAGAACCTCAAAATTTACAAAAGGAGACAATTCACTGACTACCACTTCTTCTCTAGAAAATCCAGAACCTGTTCTTGGTCTTTGATTCCATCTTTTATAGCTTTTCACATGAACTTTCAGAGAAGAAATTTTCTGAAACAAAATGTTCTCTGGAGATATTGTCTATTCCTAGTCTTAATCAAAAACCAAAAATGATGATGAGGCAAAATGACCTCTCATATAATACAATATGGCCTAACAAAGGCACTAACCAAAACATAACTGAAAATAAAAGAGTGCAGAGGGTGAAATCAAGATTTCATCCGTTTTTACAATAAAATATAAAATTAAAATAGCCCGCGTGGGCCAAGTCATTAGTTTCGTTTGTTGGTGTTTGAATATTGAGTTATGCTTCTACTCATGTTTCCTCAAAGCTAGTGCAAGTTTCACTACCTCGTCTCGTAACATATCTCCTATGCACTTGTGTAAGCCGAGCTTATCTAACAGGGGGATGTTGGCCAGGTTTAAGGAAATTTCTAAGGCTCGGTAATGACCTCCATCAAATAAGGGTTGTAACACTGCTTGTTGAATAGCCAATATGAGCTGCTCCCTATCCATGTCGAGCACAGAGGTGAGCCGAGTATGATACTTTCCTACAAACCCCGCCAGTTCAGCCCTTAATTTTCCTAGGACAGACTTGGTTCTGACATTTATATCCTCCCTTACTTATTCTCTATCCACCGTAAGTGCTTGTGAAAGCCCGAAGGGGCCCGACGAGGAGGCATCATCGAAAGTGATCAAAAACCCTGACTTATTCTTATCCAGGGCCCCAAATTTTGGTATCTCTTCAAAGGATGGTTCCTCCCCTATATCATCCGGCCCTTCCATTCTTTGTCTTTTATGAGGGTGTGCTCCCTCATCAATGTCCATACCTTCGTGACTTCCTGAGATGCCTGAGACACCTTCCTACCCTATTTCTTCTGTTCCAATGGACGTATTGTCGCCCTTCCCTTCTGCGGCTGAAGATTCAACCTCCATCTGTGCATCCAAAGGCCATGTATCAAGGTTAGCTCTCCATTCAATGAAGGGCCTAGTCTCATGTATATAAGTAGTTGAATTTATTTTCCTCCTCCTATTGGAAAGGACTCCTCTCGGGTCATAGGGCTAGAATTTTCCCTGTAGAAGGTCCATCTCTTGTAGCAATTTTTCCATGGTGGAGAGGGCGTGCCTCGAATTTATGGTGAAGGGACCAACTGAATTTGGGAGTTTGAGAATATATCCTTTTCTTCGTAGGAAAAAAGTGGATTTGGTCAGCCTTCAAGGTTTTTTGAATGAATTTGAGGGCAAATACTCACATAGTTGGAAACACCAGAAGGCGGTAGGGAGGTACTTTTGCACCGTAGACCCTGATCTCATTATAATCGTCATACAGGTACCGGTCCCCTGTGCAATATTCCTCATCGAACTGTAGCCAGTTCTTCTGCTCAGGAAATATTCTAGGCAGAGTGCTGTCATGTATTATGGCATAGGCTCTGGACATGAACTCATTAAGAAACCTTGTATACCCCTTCCCCCCTGGCTGCTTGCGAACTCAAACATTCCACTCAAAGACAGTTCTTGGCTGGGAATTTGTCCTCGAAATTCTTTCTAGGCCTAGAATCTCAAACTTATCAGCATGCTCGAATAGGAACACGTAAAACACTAAGGAAAAAAACCTGAAAGAACCAGTAGAGGGAAACTCTTGGAACTGGGTTTGCATAGCTGAATCTAGGAAAGTAGGAATATTTAAGAGTGTACCCTTCTACATCATGAGCCATAGAAGAGTTATACCCTCTTTAGTCACCTGCTATCTCCTGAAGCCCTAACAACACTTAAATGAGTGCTAGGACCAACTGCACATTGTTTCAGGAAGTGGACAAGGAAACAACATCCATGGGCGGGAGCGCTGACAGCTAGGAATCAGAGAGTAGGTTGATGAAGTTGCTTTTCTTTTCCTAGGGTAACTTCGAGAATTGACAGGAAAGGGAAACCTCAGATAACTCAGCATAATTTTCGTTGGGAGGGTAGCGAATAGCTCTCCTTATGATTTCAAGTGAAATACGGAAAATCTTGTTGCCTTGAGAAGAGAGGAACATGTCTCTGCACTCATCATAGGCTTCCCTGAGCCAACTAATGAACTCAGGAATAGGGTATGTGGTTGGGGCGATTTGGTAATATAGACCTGAATCAACGACTCTGAACATATCTTGACCCTTTATATGATATTCGAACAACTCAGGTCTAATGTCGGCTACACTGAAAGGGTAAAATGGGTTGTGAATTCATGCATGGGCATAGATGAGGGGTTTGGGTCCAGGAACAACACTGACCTTGCGAGCTTGTGGGGTTTCACGTTCATAATTCTTAGTTTTAATTTTCCCCATAACCATTTGAAAAGTAAAAACAAAAGGAAAATGGTGAGATGAAGAAATGACTAAATACCTGAGTACAGTGAGGAAGCCTAGGGGAAAGCGACGCCGAGTTGAAAACAACCTTGCACTAGAGTTTTAACCTTCTCTGCACGACAATTTCGTAAAAAATAGTATTTTACATGGTCCTGGGGTAAAACAAGATTATATTATATCGAGTTTTGTGGAATATGAGATGGGGGTTATCAACTGTAGGTCTGGCGTCATAAGGACGCCGACAATGGGACATGTGGCAATGGGTTTTTGGCTAATAGTAGTTGGGTAGGTGAAAGCCACATGCCGAGTTAAGACATGTACCGGTATTTGTACCGCCCTCCCTAGAATTACCTTACCTTTACTTACCGACGCCAGTTGTCTTTCTTGATGGGCTAGCTTAGGATTTCAGTGGGGTTCGTGAGAGCCTTGTGCTCCATTCTTCCACCCCATGGAATGCATATAATTGGCCCGCTGAAAGGTGACGTCACCTTCTCCAGGGGCCTACCTTTCTACCTTACCGCCCTTCTTTGCTGTCGACGAAAAGTCCCACCAACGCTTTGGTTATTTATGGTTCTAACATGGAGTCCTGAACATGGATTTTGGCTATGTTATGATACCAATCAAGTCTAGCATCCACGCTTATACCTTAAGGATATTTTCCTTTCAAAGTCCTTTCTAACTTATCCAATCCTTCCATCTTTATAAATCTTCTTGGTTTTTCACTTGCCTGCTCTTTTTCCTTGATGTATGAGGTGGCTAAACAAAATTGGCTCCACCTAGGGACGGCAAGCTTGTCCTTGAGGGTGTTGAGAACTTCGCAGACCCTTTGCATGTACACCCCTCAATATCTAGGTCTCCTCCAAAATTTCGAGCATTTCTATGATGAATCGAACAAAAACAACAACAGTAACATAAAAATGGAAAGTATATACAATATGAGGTATATGTACAACATGCCATTGAGGCCTTTGTTAGTATTGGAAGTAAGGTTTCAAAAAAATCCCGTTCATGGGTGCTTCGATCAGATCACATTCCGAATTTTCCAATATAAAAGTGTTGGTTCCCTTCACCTCAGCAATTTTGAATGGTTCGAACCACAGGGAGTCGAACTTTCCATGTTTGCCCTTATCTGATCTCCTAACGTCCCACCTCAGTACCAGGTCTCCTGCTTGCATTTCTTTATCCTTCGCTCACTTATCGAACAAGATTTTCATCTTCTTCTGATAATCAGATAACCTGCTATTTACTTGGGTTCGAGTTTCTTCCAACTCGACCAGCTGGTTCATTCTCCGGATGAGGTCATTCGACTGTTCTTGGCTGTCCTGGAGAAACCTGGAAATAGGTAAGGCAAGATGAATTGGAAACAATGTTTCTCGGCCATATACTAGTTCTTAGAGGGACTTACCCTTGGACCTCTTGCTAGTATTACGGTTTTCCTAGAGTGTGAATTTTAGCTGGGAATCCCAGTTCTTCTGATTTTCGCTTATGGTCTTCTTTAATGCCCTTACCAAGGTTTTATTTGAAGACTCGGCCAACCTGTTCCCCTGGGGGTAATAGGTTGTAGAGTGCCCCAAAGAGATATTATACTGTTGGCAGAAATTGTTGAACTTGGTGGACTTGAAAGCTTGAGCGTTGTCTGTGACAATCTTAGAAGGACACCTGAACCTTGATATTATATTCTCCTCCATGAACTTGATCACAACCACATCAGTAGCATTTCTTGTGGGTATCGCCTCTACCCATTTAGTGAAGTAGCCAGTGGCAGTGAGGATCCACTTGTGTTGACTACTTGATGCAGGATGAATTTCCTCGATAAAATTAGTGCCCCACTGCTGAGAAGGTTCTTCAATATGTATCGGTATCATGGGAAGGGGAGCGAAATTCTGCTTCTCTGCAAACAATTGGCATTTTCTGCATTCCCGAACCCGAGTATGTACATCTCTTAACAACTGAGGCCAGAAGAAACCAGTCTTCAATATCTTATGAGCAGTGGACCGCCAGCTGTAATGTCCCCCACAAATGCCTTCATGAAATTCAGCCATTACTTCCTCTACCTTTGACTCGGTAAGACGTAGGAACATAATTCCTGAAGGGTCCTTCTAATACAGTCGGAAATTTTCTACAATGTACTCTGATATTTCAACATCAGAGTACAATACTTTGCCTTGTCGAAGTTTAAGGGACACATGAGAGTTAGGAGATATCATACGATATCTTTGTACCAAGTGCTAAGAAGGTACTTCATATGCATTTTTTGTACCGTGGCTTCTATTTTAGGGTGTACCTCCACATCCTCGGGTACCTCTCCTCCTTCCATGGACAGATTTATGCCCAATGCTTGACAATTTGACTCGGACAATATTTTTTCCAACCCTTTTCCTTTAATGAGCTACGTGGGGCAGATATCCAGTTCGTACTCTTGAATCTTGGCAATCCATTTGCCTCTCTTGCCTTCAATATATCCCTGGATTAGAATATCTTTCACTGCAACTGTGGGAATAAAAGTGGTTATGGCTGACTGTAGCACATACATTCGAAAATATTTTAGGGACTTAACCATGGCATACACATGCTTCTCCAGAATATTATATTTCAACTCTGCATCCCACGGTACCTGGCTAAAGAAGGAAATGGGCTGCTCATACCCATCTACATTCTTCTGTAGTAACACTGCAGCTATTGTGTGTGGAGATGCAAAGGAGAATATCTTAAACGTTTTACTGTAGTCAAGACCCACCAATGTCAGTGCTTCTGCAAAAGCATGTTTAATTCTATTGAAAGCCTCTCAGGACTCTGGGGTCCATTTTAATTCATTGTTCTTTCTGAGCATCTCCATGATTTGTTGAACTATCTTAGCATAGTTCAGGATAAACCTCCTTAAGAAGTTAATGCGTCCCAAAAACACCTGGACTTCCTTTTTATATCGAGGTAGTGATATGCCATTAATTACCTCTACCCTTTTGGGGTCAATTTTCACCCCTTATTTTGTTACAATGTGTCCCAACAATTTTCCTTCCTCTAGAGAAAACATGGAATTTTGAGGATTAAGTGATAAACCATACATGCGACACTTCTCAAAGGTCTGGCTCAGGTGCTTGATGTGCTCAACATCGTTCTTTGAAAACATGGTGATATCATCCAGATATATCACCATGAATTTGTCTTGTTCTCCAACAAAAGCGATATCCATCGCTCGATGTAAAGTGGCTCTTGCATTTATTAGGCTGAATGGCACCTGGGCATACATGAATGTCCCCCATGGTGTAGTGAATGTTGTTTTCTTTTGATCCTTAGGGAGAACTGCCACCTGATTATATCCAGAGAAGCCATCCATCATGGACATTTGGGAATATCCCACCACCTTCTGCAGAATGTGGTCCATCTTGGGGAGAGGGTAGTTATCTTTGAGAGATGCCCTGTTTAAATTCTAGAAATCTACACACAACCTTATTTCCCCATTCTTCTTTCTGACCGGGACCAGGTTGGCCACCCACTCCGAGTATGTCAATGGGACTATAATCTTGGCCCTCAACAAATTTTTGATTTCTTTTTCAATGTAAGGAAGCAACAATGGATTAATTTCCCTCAGTGTCTGCTTATGGGGCTTGGCATCTCCTTTGAGCGGGATCTTGTGTTGTATGATTTCTACGTCAAACGTTTTCAGGTCCTGGTATGACCATGCGAAAACATCTCTGTAAGCTTTAAATAACCAAAGGGATTTATCTCTATACTCCTCTGGGACTCCTTTAGACAACTTTACTATTTTCAGATCTCCCTCCATCTCGATATTTATATCATCCACCTGATCTTCTTGAGTCAACTTTCTAGGGTTAATCGGGATGTCATTCTTGTCAAACAATCTTTCCAAGGGCACAAGGCCTCTGGGAATGACATTCCCTTTTAGTTGCAGTACTCGATGTCCTGCCACTGACTCTTCCCATTTGTTTTGAGGTTGCTCTTTAGGCTCCTCTTCCACAGCATCAATCATCAGGTTAGAGAATTCTCTAATGGTTTCTATGAAACGTTTCAATTTCTCCTCGTATTCAAACAGTTTCTAGTGTTTAACGTTATCTGGGAGAGAGGGACGATAACGTACTTCAACTTCATACCTCAGGATTGAAAGAATAAATATCCTTGTAAGGGCGAGTAATTTGAAACCCTAGTTGCTCCATGACTGACAAAGGAAACAAGTTGTGGGAAGCCCCTGAATCCACTATGCAATTGTGCAACAGTAGATCATGGATGACCAAGGATACATAGAATGAGGGGGGGGTTGTTGAGTCTAATTCTTCCACATGCGGGCCAAAGACTACCATAAGTCTTTCTTCCTGGAGGTTAAGACTGTCCAGGGGAGGAGCTACTCCATGAGGGAGCATAAATTGAGACACTGAGCTTTACAGGAAGGTTTCTTCAAAAGCTCAACTAAGGGGACCGTGACTTTCACCTTCTCGAATTCTTTTTGGATATTAAAAACAATAGGGTTCTTCTCTGGGATAGCTTCTTTAGGTTTCTCTTTAGGTGGCACCAACGGTTGTATGATGGATGAGGTATCCTTAGGATTTATAGGGGGCTCAGGAACTGAATTAGAGAAAGAAGGAGTGGTAGCTTTTTGATGCAAAGGCTCTTCTATAGGATTTTTACCTTCACTATCAGCTTTCTAGGGAACTGGATATTTTGAGGTTGATTCTTCCTCTTGATCCTGTGTCTAGGTCCTCTTTCTAGAAGATCTGAGATCGTACTTCTTGTGGAACTGAGCTTGCACGAAGTCTACAAACTGCCTACAATAATCATCGATGTCTGAATTTTCAAGGGAATTTACTTTCTCTTCTTTATCTTCTTGTAGGATAAGCTCTACCTCTTCAGATTCTGAATAAGCAAGATACAGATCATCCTGCCCATCAGGAACATCTTTAGTTGGACCTTCCATTTGTCCTTCCAAATAGAGAGGAGGTTGGATATGGTCTTGTTGTTCTTTTCTATCACTTTGTAGTATTTTCAGGGGTGGCTTTCGGTACTGTGGATTAAAACCCCTATTATGAACGACCTGGTTCGGTCGAGAGGAGGAACCTTTAGCTTCCATCTCTAGTTTCACCAATTTATTGGATAGGTTATTTATTATCTTGTTAATTTCTTCAATCTTGTAGTATGCTGCTTCCTTTTCTTGATTTGAAGAAGAAGCCTCCTCTTTACCCTTTCTTCTAAAGTCATGATCTATTCTTCCTTTAGATTTCCCTGCAAAGGCGAAATTGGCCTTGACTTCCAATGCATCAGTTTGGGCCTAGTCCAATGATGCATATTTTCTTTCTCTAAATGTGAAACCAAACTCTGATTCAAATGCTCCCACAAAAACTACCTTGGCTATTGTTTGAGGAGGTTTCATATCAGCAGGTATGTTATTGTACAACTTGTTGAACCTCTTAATAAATTCAGTTACATCCTCATTATGTCTCTTTTTCAAGGCATTAAACTCTGTAAGAATGTATCCATGATCTCTCTTCTCTCCCCACTTTCATGTGAAATAATTTTCCATCTCCTCCCATGTGGTGATGGTGTGGTCATCTAGAGTTTTGAACCATTTTCGGGCCTCTCCATCCAAGGATTGGACGAAGAGCCTCAATACTACATCCAAGTGTTCCACATTGAAATTCTCAGCAAAAGCACAAAAATATTCAATATGCTTTTGGGCAGCACTACTTTCTTCCCAGTGAATCGAGACAAGGGCTTCATATAATCTTGAGGCATGTCATTTAAAACTCGGGGGAGCGCCAATGGAGCATATTTATTCAGTAAAAATCCGGGAACATCTATGGGGGGGGGGGGGGGGTGGATTCTGTGGGGGGTTTTGATGAATGATAATGGGTATATGTTGGTGGTGGCTTGCAAATTTATCTGAGGAGAGCTCTGGAGTATGGTAATTAGTTTTATCTCTTCAGCTTCGGGGATAGGATGCAAGGAGACCCTAGATGTATTTGTTGACTCTGCCTCATCTTTTATCTCAGTATAGTCCAAAATAGGGTTATCTAGGGGGTATTCAACTACTCAGGTAGTGGAACTAGGGCCTTGGGCTTGAGCTTGCTGAGAAGAGGATGGAGAGAATTCTAGTGAGAATTTGGGTATATTAGTCTGAGCTGGCTACTTCTCCTTCCAAATTCTCTTGAATATGATTTTTTCAAGATCAGAAATAGAAGGTGTTCTCAATTGGGAAGTATATAACCTTAGATGTGGCTTATGATAAGCCAAGATTGCGAGTGATTTTGACTTTAGATAATAGTGGAGTCGCCAAGGTGAGGGATATACAACTCTCAACCCTTCGTTCTCACCTGACTGAAGGGTGAATTCAATTTTTGTATCCCAGGGAAAATATTTTCAAATTTGTTCCCTGGCACGACGCCAAAAATATGTTGTAACTCCTAGAGACAACCTTGAGTTGTTAAAGACCAGTGCCTAGAACATCTTAAGGCAAGAGGTTTTAAAGGTATTTTGCATATTGATAAAAGGGAACCTCCTGTTATGAAAAGGTAGTCAAAGTTTTGAATATTGGGCCAAGATATCAGAGATAGAATATTGGTAGGGGTGAGCTCTAGCTGTATAGAGAAAGGGCTTCTCAGAGTGGGCCCAAAGTAGTCCCGAGGAAAAACTATTGTAAGCTAGGTAGAATGTGAAACAGGTGAACGATTATAAAGGTAAATGGAAATGAGATACAATGTAAGAAAATCAGGAAAATGTCAAAGCAAGGTAGGCTTATGCCAACACAAGAATCCACCCTTAAATGACATAAGAAGAATAACGGTCTGTAAGAAGAAATTGAAACAGGAATCGCAGTTCAAGCCGTATTTAAAATGTTACAGAAAGATAAGACATGAGTACTATTTAAGATAAATTCACATATAACCTACAAAACATTTGCATTCCGAAAGCAACGATAACAAAGAGATGATGCAAACACAATGAACATTAAATTGAGTCACTGCCAAGAAAATACATACTGTTCAATTATATCAGTAGGAATCCATCAAAACAACTGACTGGCTTATATAAATTTTCCCAAAAGGACTCTTCAGATATGCATCATAAGAGAACCTTAAAATTTACAAAAGGAGACAATTCACATACTACCACTTCTTCTCTAGAAAATCCAGAACTTGTTCTTGGTCTCTGATTCCATCTTTTATAGCTTTTCACATGAACTTTTAGGGAAGATATTTTCCAAAACAAAATATTCTCTGGAGATATTGTTTGTTCCTAGTATTAATCAAAAACCAAAAATGATGATGAGGAAAAATGACCTCTCATCTAATACAATATGGCTTGACAAAGGCACTAACTAAAACATAACTAAAAATAAAAGAGTGCAGAGGGTGAAATCAAGATTTCACCCGTTTTTACAATAAAATTTAAAATTAAAATAGGCCGTGTGGGCCAATTCATTAGTTTCATCTATTGGTGTTCTAATACTAAGTTATGCTTCTATTCAAGTTTCCTCAAAGTAAGTGCAAGTTTCACTACCTCATCTCGTAACATATCTCCTATGCACTTATGCAAGTCGAGCTTATCTAACAGGGGGATGGTGGCCATGTTTAAGGCAATTTATCAGGCTCATTAATGACCTCCATCAGTTGAGGGTTGTAACACTTCTTATTGAATAGCCAATATGAGCTGCTCCCTATCCATGTCAAGCATAAAGGTGAGCCGAGTATGATACTTGTCTAAAAAACCCACTAGTTCAGCCCTTAATTTTCCTTGGGCATACTTATTTCTAATGTTTATCTCCTCCCTTACTTCTGCTCTGTCCATCGTAAGTGCTTGTGAAAGCCCGGAGGTGCCCGATGAGGAGGCATCGTCGAAAGTGATCAGAAAACCTGACTTATTCTTATCCGAGGCCCCAAATTTGGGGATCTCTTCAAAGGATGGTTCCTCCCCTATATCATCCGGCCCTTCTGTTCTCTGTCGTTTATGAGGGTGTGCTCCCTCATCAATTTCCATACCTTTGTGACTTCTTGAGATCCCTGAGATGCTTGCCTGCCCTTTTTCTTCCATTCCAATGGACATATTGTCACCCTTCCCTTCTGCGGCTGAAGACTCGGCCTCCATCTATGCATCCAAAGGCCATGTATCAAGGTTAGCTCTCTATTCAATGAAGGGCCTAATCTCATGTATATAAGCAGTTGAATTTATTTTCTTCTTCCTATTGGAAATGACTCCTTTCGAGTCATAGAGCCAGACTTTTCCCTGTAGAAGGTCCATCTCTTGCAGAAATTTCTCCATGATGGAGAGGGCATGCCTCAAATTTATGGTGAAGTGACCAACTGAATTTGGGAGTTTGAGAATATATCCTTTCCTTGCAAGCACGAAGTGGATCTAGTCAACCTTCAAGGTTTGTCGAATGAATTCGAGGGAAAAGACTTGGATAGCTGGAAACACCGGCAGGCGGTAGGGAGGTACTTCTACACCATAGACCCTGATCTCAGTATAATCGTCATACAGGTACCAGTCCCCTGTGGAATATTCCTTGTCGAACTGTAGCTAGTCCTTCTTCTCAGGACATATTCTAGGCAGAGTGCTGCCATGTATTATAACATAGGCTATGGACATGAACTCATTAAGAAACCTTGTATACCCCTTCCCCCTGGCTGCTAGTGAACTGAAAAATTCCACTCAAAGATAGTTCTTGGCTGGTAATTTTTCCTCAAAAGTCTTTCTAGGCCTAGACTCTCAAGCTTATCAGCATGCTCGAATAGGAACATGTAAAACACTAAGGTAAAAAACCTGAAAGAACGAGTAGAGGGAAACTCTTGGAACTAGGTTTGGATAGCCGAAGCTAGGAAAGAAGGAATATTTAAGAGTGTACCCTTCTAAATCATGATCCATATAAGAGCTATACCCTCTTTCACCTGCTCAACCTCCTGGAGCCCTAACAGCCCCGAAATGAGTGCTAGGACCAGCTGTACATTGTTTTGGAAAGTGGACAAGGGAACAAGGTTCGTGGGAGGGAAGCGCTAACAGGAAAGAATTAGAGATTAGGTTGAGGAATCCACTTTTATTTTCCCAGGGTAACTTCAAGAATTGATAGGAAAGGGAAACCTCGAAGAACTCAGCATAATTTTGGCTGGGAGGGTAGCGAATAGCTCTCCTTATGTGTTCGGGTGAAATGTGGAAAATCTTGTTGCCTTGAGAAGAGAGGAACATGTCTCTACACTCGTCATAGGCTTCCCTAAGCCAACTAATGAACCCAGGAATAGGGTATGTGGTTGGGGTGATTTGGTAATACAAACCCAACTCAACGACTTTGAACATATCTTGACCCTTTATATGATATTTAAACAACTCAGGTCTGATGTGGGCTACACTAAAAGGGTAAATTGGGTCGTGAATTCATGCATGGACATTGATGAGGGGTTCGTGTCTAGGAATAGCCCTGACCTCTCAAGCTTGTGGAGTTTTAGGCTCAGAATTCTTGGTTTTCATTTCCCCCCTGACCATTTGAATAGAAAAAACAGAAGGAAAATGGTGAGACAAAGAAACGACTAAATACTTGAGAACAGTGAGGAAGCCCAGGGGAAAGTGATGTGGGGTTGAAAATGACCTTACACTAGATTTTTAACCTTCTCTGCATGAAAATTCCATAAAAAATAGTATTTTACACGATCTTGGGGTAAATCAAGATTATATTAGACTGAGTTTTGCAGAATACGAGACGGGGGGTATCGGCTGTAGGGCTGGCATCATAAGGATGCCGAAAATGGGACACGTGGTGATGAGTTGTTGGCTGATAGCAACCGGGTAGGTGAAATCCACGTGCCAAGTTAAGGCATGCACCGGTCTTCGTACCGCCCTCCGTAGACTTCCCTTACCTTTACTTATTGGTGCCAGCTGTCTTTCTTAAAGGACCCACTTAGTATTTCGGTGGGGTTCATGAGAGCCTTGTGCTCCATTCTCCCACCCCACAGAACGCGTATAATTGGCCCACTAAAAGGTGATTTCACCTTCTCCGGGGGCCTGTCTTTCTTCCTTATCGCCCTCCTTTGTTGCCGACGGAAAGTCCCACCAACGCTTTGGTTCTTTATGGTTCTGACATGGATTCTTGAATGCGTCTTTCGAATATGTTATGATACCAATCAATTCTAGCATTTGCGCTTATACGTTAAGGAGATTTTCCTTTCAAAGTCGTTTCCAACTTACCCAATCCTGCGATCTTTATAAATCTTCTTGGATTTTCACTTGGCTACTCTTTTTCCTTGATGTATGAGGTGGCGAAACAATAGAAACCATGTTGAAATTCAACCTCCATGGATATTTTATGAGAACCACTACAATTTTGCATATCGTAGATAGATCCACAGTAGCTCCTGAGGGATTTTTTGAGGATTTCATGGTATCCATTGAATCTTGGGAATATCCCACTGAATTCCTAGTACTTCAACCCAAAACCAAGTTTAATGGTTATCCTCTCATTATAATAATACCTTGGTTGGCAAATGCTGATGGTTATATTAGCTGTAGGGATGGAAACATGATTATGAAGATTGTTCCCTTATCAAATTAGCTGGTATTATATCATCCTTCCCATCCTTCCATTGAACATGATCTACCTTTATAGTTGGAGGATGAAGAAGAAGATTAAGTGTAACATGCCACACCCTACCCTATTTGCACCTTATATGATGTAATCAGAGGGGGGAAACCTAATGAATATGACCTCATTCACCATATCCTTCAAAGCCAACCCCCTACTACCATTCCACTTAATGACTTGGTGAGAGAATCAAAAAGAAGCCCTTGGATTGAGCTATATTCAGTTGATTCTGTTAACCTCGACAGTTTCCCAAGGCTTAAAGGAAATTAACGGAGGTAACCTCAAAACAAGATTTTAGTTTGGTAGCTAGCCCTACCAAATCAGGGATGGCTCTCTCTATGAAAAACAAAATCAAGGATCTGATTCGTGCAAGAGTGGATTTTAGGCTAGATATCTTAGCTCTAGGGTTTTGAAAGATTTAGGGTTTTATGTTGGAGTCACGGATGAAAACTAGGTAACTAGGTCAAATTATCAAAGGTCACATCTACAAGAGATATGGAAGAGAAATATAGCTATGTTTTTGTGATGGGATTGGAAGTTTGTTGGTGTAGTGTAGGGTTTGAAAGAGAAAGAAAATATTAATTAGCATGAGTGCCATGAATTAATTAAACAACAAGGAATATGACATAAAATGGCATTCCCAACCAAACAAAGCTTTCACGACATAAATATTCTTATAAACCTCTTAGGAAAATCACTTAAGAAGGAAGATATGGAAAGGAGACATGTATATCATTCATATAAAACTATAACAGAGAAGATACAATATCACAAACTCACAACAAAAGAATTCTTGAATAATAACAGCAATTGGTCCTTTGATTTCCTTTATTAAAGATGAAGTACAAGCAACAAGAGTTCCACCCTTTGATGTCCAGCCATCAAAATGACTTAGAAAGCCATACATATAGACTAAAAACCATTTCCCCTATCTCAGGGTTCAAATCCTATAGTGTAGGAACAATTCACATGAATTCCTCAACCAAATCCTAATGACTAGGGAGGCTAACAAAAATCTCCCCACAATAGAAAGAATGATACATTTGACCTTGAAAATAATTTACAAGCGTGAATCTACCTAATTTTCACTTTAACAAGCATATTTACACCTCAATGCATCATTACAACACCAAAAATGACAAATTACATCAGCAAAAGTCGAACTAGACTGAGAAAACTGAGAAAATAGCCTTCCAAGAAAAATCATAGTGATTTGACAGGAAAGCAAAGTGTATCAGGAGAAAACAGAGTGTGTTGCTTGTAACTGAGTTTTGGAGGGGTAAACGTTGCTTGTAACTGAGTTTTGGAGTGGTTAACATGGACAAAATCAAGATCTGAAATACGTTGGAGAAATTTATGTATGTCTACTACATCATATGATCTTCAAGCACTGAAAAATAATGCTTCTAGCCCTCAAAAATTTGATTTTTCCATAGTTTCTCCAAAAGCATAGCGTGCACCTGAAAAAATAGGCAGAAAGGTGATTTTTTGGTACTTTTCTGACCTTTTCACCTACCAGAATGTGCTGACATGGCTCTCCCAATGGTGAAATTTGATGTATAGGTCAAAAGAAATCTAGAAATTCAAAAAAAAATCATTTGAATTCCCCCAACAAAAGCGCAGCGTGAGGCTTGCTACCCTTTTGGACCAAAAATTGTGCAAAATTGCCAAAATGCCCAAAAACTCCTAAATTTGTGAAACATTTTCCAAAATTTCTCAAAATTATTCCAAAATCTCTCCATGGAGACCTATGAATGTATTTTATGCTATGACAGAATCATTAGCAAGAAAATCCAACTTACCCTTCTCTTTTTGCTTCGTTAGGGTTTCCTTGAGTTTTTCCTTCAACTGCTTGATTCTTACCTGAGACAACTGATTTATTGTGTAGTAACACATGGCCTGTGTCTTTGTATGTTTTTGTTCTTATTTTCCCTCTTCAAGAATCTCTCCAAGTGACAATTGACTCTATCAACCCAATATTCCCTATCCTTCTCAATTTCTGCCAATAGGAGCTCATTAACTATCATTTGGGTCCTTGGTGGGGTTTTTTCTTCTTTGTCGCTCAAGTTCCCTCTTTAGGCCTCTTGTCCTTGTTACAAAAAATACTGAGAGGGGGGGTGGTGAATCATTATTTTAAAACTCTAAATTTTTTTCTTTATTTTACTAATTTCTATACGCGAATTTAATTGAGTCAAGTAGCATATGCAAGCAACTTTCTAAAAGGAAACATGCGTATACCTAGAGAACTTATTATTCAGATAAATATTTAGAAATTTACTTAACCCTGTTCATCATTTATTCATCAAAAATTTAGTAAACAGTAAATATGTGCAGTAAGAACATAATATATCATCACACATAAGCAACACACATGAACACCACGATTTAAGGTGGAAACCCAAGTTGGGATAAAACCATCATTTTTGTTGTCTTTGTCTACAATATTTACTATATAGAAAACTTCTTACATTATTGTACTGGTGCAGACACATACCAGTATGCAGGCACCCACCTGCAGAAGACTACAACCTTTTCTCATTCACCAGCTACTACTAGAATGGAGCTTCAACCCCCTGATCTCGTTTACCAGACACTACTGGAAGGGGGCTACAACCACCTGAACTAATCACCAGCTCCTACTAGAAGGAAGATTCGACTTCCACACTAAAGGCTCCAACCCTTAGAACCACTACATACCACGTTTCATAAATTTTCACACTGGATCTATTAGCTTTTATTTCAACACAACTTGTGGATCAATCAAAACAACCATCGACCAAATTTGAACAGAACAGTGAGATCACTGTAACCAGATCGCGTAATTAATTCTAGACTTCTGCATCAACACACATAATCAACTACAACCCTGATCATGCATGAAAAATTTTATATGCTACTTTACTTACTACAATGTGCATATAGATATTTATTTACTGAGATTAGAATTTTTTCCCAACTTGGAAAAGATCAAAGATATTCAAGTGTACTTTTTTAGATTTACGATGCCCTTATACAGTTAGCAACATTCATCATTCTCAATCAGCCGATCACTGATATTTATGCAATCAACTAGCAACATAATTAGTATTCAAGCAACCCAGATCTATATGAAGACGTCATTGACAAACATCATAAATACAAAAAAATTGATTAGACATTTTCTTCAGCATTCTTCAGAAAAACCCTAGCTTCCATACAAACTTTTACAGATTCTAACTCGCGTGCATATGCGCCTTTAACGTGACTAACTTGCGTATAGATCTGCAAAAATTTTAGGATTGCGCAACAATTCAAACCTACAAACTTACATAGATCAGACCCTTCAATTCTGAAATCATGCGCCAGACCATAAATCTAAACAACTCATAAATAGATCATGCAAATACATTTTCATTTCAGGTCTAGAAAGCTTGATCCATTATTGTTTTAATGAGTGCATCATAATATCAGATCTATCTATTGATTATATCCCATTCAATGCATATATACTTCATATTGAATTATTCATTAAATTCACATACTCATGCCCCATTTGCACTGTGATCTTCACCTCCTTATATAGTTTGAGCCTTAGCCAATACCATTAGCCAAAACCACACAAGTTCCGATGGTATCTTGTACGGGATCAAATAACTATTAATCTACTCAGTAATGTGGACTAATACCATTGTAAGGAACCCTAGTATCATAAACTTAGTGTGCATACACATACGTGACTTTTCATCTTCTTACCCACGTGTATACGTGACTTTGCCTTGCCGAACTCGCGTATAATTTCTTAAATATGTACTTTATCCATATTTTGATTTTGATATGTTCAACTTCTGTCCCATCATTTTGAAATTTTGTTCCATCATTGTGCCACATCTAAGCTTTTCCTAAGCCAATATATTTGGTATTTTATAAGTGGGTTGCCATCAAGGGCAACTCATGCAATCATAATGCCAACAATCTTCCCCTTTGGAATTGATGGAAACCATGTTGGTGTTTTATCATCAAAACATGTATACACATAAACATAAGCATTATACAAACACAAAATTACTCTCCCCCTTTGACATCAAGGGAAAAGGGCGGACCGATGCTAAAACAAGGTTTATATTTCCTTTTAGATACAAGAATGTTGAGATATGCACTGCACTATACAGACCATATTCCCCTTGAACACATGCTAAAGCTTCAGACATATTTTCGATGAAATACATGACTCTTATGACCTTTCCTATCACCAAGGACTCATTATTACATCAATCACCAAACCAAGTGGGGTTACATATTTGAATCAACCACCCAACCAAGTGGGATTACATATTTGACTCAGTCACCCAACCAAGTGGGTTTACATATTTGAAGACATCCATACATGAATGAATATGAAAATCTTTACATCATAGGTCTCAACATGAACTTTACATGAAATGACATAAACCAAGAACAGATAACCTCAATAGAGAGATATCATCGAACATCATTTAACAACCAAAAGAATGCCAAAAATGTATTATAATCAGCAAGGCTAATGCTCCCCCTAAACCTGTGCATCCTGAATATTTTCAACAACCAGTTCATCAAAATATTAAATAAGGAAATGTAATATGAAAAACAGATCCACAGACTGTACCCATCAACACCTGAGAAATAGAGCTAGATCATATCTGTTAGCAACATCAAAAATTATATTCTGGAGGCTGGCCCACTGATTTTATGACAAAAAAATCCATACGCGACTATCTAAAAAGAGACGCACATATATACGTGACTATGTGTCAAGAAACCTGCATACCGAATTTAATCTTATGAAATTGCATATGAAAATAGATCAGAAAAGTTTAACAACATAATGAGGCAGAGAAAACTCTGAGTTTTTGTCTGAGATATTCATATGCTTCTCTGGGAAGAGGTTTAGTAAATATTTCAGCAACTTGTTCCTTGGAGGTAAGATACTCCAATTTAACCTTTTGCTCAGGCACTTGTTCTCATAAAAAGTGATACTTGATAGGAATATGCTTGGTTTTCGAATGCGTAAGAGGATTTTTCGAGATGCTAATAGCACTTGAATTATCACATAAGATGGGGATGTGTGGAGAACATTTAATTTGAATGTCTTGTAATGTATGCATCATCCATATAAGTTGTGTGCAACAGGATGAAACAACCATATATTATAATTTTGTTTTAGATAAAGCAATGGAACTTTTTTTCTTGTTGAACCGAGATACTAATTAGGGCCCCATATAAAATGCACCTCCACTAGTGCTTTTCTGGTCATCAACATTGTCAGCCCAGTCTAAATATATGTAAGCATGAAGGTTAAGATCATCATTTTTAGGATACCATAGACCAAAGTCTTGAGTGTAGAAATTTGAATAACTGATATATTATTCATCGAAATTCTCCTGATCACACACTATTTTAACTTCATGTACAATATATAATCTCTTCTACCATTGATCATTAATTGCGGAAATAAAAAACAATTGCATGCGCACATTAAAACCATAAAACATCACACATATGAACACAGTATTTCATGGGAAAGCTTAAAGCTGAAAACCCCCAACTATCTGTATATTATATGTCATAGAGATCATGTAACAATCATTATACAAAGCTCCTCACAAGCTCTCAGTACAATCTCCAATTGCTACACGCTAATCAAGCTAGATCTAGCAAATCACATGCTCCAATATTCACCACCTGTTAGCTTGCCTCTACTGCGCAATCCCTGCTGAATATTAGCTCTGAATGAACTCGAATCCACCTGGTATGCACTGCGCAATCCTCATTGGCATCTCCATCAATGTGTGGTGCAAACTCATGCACCAGTATAGTCACAATTTATAGTTACACTGCTCTTTCACCTATCTCTTCACTGGTCTCCACTGAAACTGTCCATGCATTGAAGTTAACTAATGTATTATTTAGTTGATTAATGAGTTATTAATTAGTGAATTAATTAATAATTAATTCATACCACTCTCACTAGTGTATCAATCAGTTAGAATAGATACAACTAGCTCAACTATGTTTAACTCAGTTAAATTGAACAGAACTCCATTAAATTCCTCAATCAACTCCACCAAACTCTCTCACATGAGTTCTAACTGAAGTCTCCATGCAATAGCTCCACTTAACCCTCAGGAATAGCGTAATTCCTTCTATCAGCTGCTGTGCCACATCTGTGCACTTAACTGAAGTGCTCCAAGAGAATAAGTTAATGTTTATAGTCCAAATATTATTAAGAGCTAATAATATTCAACATATCTATTTTTAGACTGGCAATCTAAAAATAGATTCCGCCCAATATGTCTAAAAATAGAAGTCCATCTATTTTTCCAACTCGACCAACCATCCAAAAATAGCATCCTGCAACTCATAGAATATGATCGACATGTCTAAAAATAGACATAGTCTAAAAATAGACTGTGCGCCAAAACTAGCCTGCGGGCCCACTTAGTGAAGGTGACTTCTTTCCACTAAGCTCATCATCTTGTTGCAATATCAACACTCCCTCTCAAAAAGATAGGGATTATCTGCCACCCCTATCCCCGCCCGTCTACGAAAATTATAAGCCGGTGAGTGCCTTCGTCAAAATATCGGCATCTCGATCCTCCGTAGAAATGATGAATGTAACATGATCTTCCGCCGCATAATAATCTCCGGATGTTAATGTGTTTAGATCTATCATGAAATACCGGATTAACCGATACTTTAATGCAACTTCTGATTATCACAATAGACGACAATAGGATCTAAGTGTGAACTGAACAACCCGACCAGGATCTTCCTCATCCATATAGCCTCGCATGCAGCCAAACTCGCTGCCATATACTCGGCCTCTGCTGAACTGAGTGCCATGGATCTCTGCTTCCTGCTGTACTAAGAAACTGTTGTCGACCCGATACTGGAAATCCCTCCAGATGTGCTCTTTCTTTCCGTTGGGCTCCCTACCCAATCTGCATCCGTGAAGCCACACAGCTTCACCTCATCCGACTGTCTGTACCAAAGTCCATATCTCGATGTGCCTCTGAGATAACTCAATACATGCTTCCCCACCTTCCAAAAGAGCTTGGTAGGCTTAACCATAGCTTGTGAAAGCTGGTTAACTGTGTAGCATATGTCGGGTCATGTATTGACCAGATACATGAGCAACCCCACCAACTGTCGGTAAACAATGGCATCCACTACATCCTTCGATGTAGCATCCTCCTTCTTCCAACCACAAGGAAGAGGAGTATCAACAGGCTTACAGAAATGCATGTTGAACTTCTCTAGTATCTCTCGGGCATACTTGCCTTGAGAAATAAGCAATCCATCACTGTGCTGCCAAATTTCTAATCCCAAGAAATAATGAAGGAGGCCCAAGTCCTTCATCTCAAACTCTTTTGCAAGATCAGCCTTGCATGAGAGTATCAACTGTTCATCACCGGTCAGTATCAAATCATCTACATAAAGTACAATGATCAACAACTTACCCTCCACCACTATTTGGTATAAGTTCAGATCCGCCTCACTCTTGGAGAATCCAAGTTTGGTAAAGTAACTGTCGATCCGTGTGTACCAAGGACGAGGTGCTTGTTTCAACCCATATAGCGCTCTTTTGAGCATGCACACATGCGACTCGCTGCTCAAGATCTCGAAACCTTCGGGCTGCTCTATGTACACCTCCTCCAAAATCACCCCGTTGAGGAACGCAGTCTTCACATCCATCTGATGAATGTGCCACCCCATCTGTGCTGAGAGAGCTAGGAACGTCCGTATGGAAGAATACCTTGCAACAGGTGCAAAGGTTTCCTCATAATCGATCCCCTCTATCTGTGAGAAGCCTCGGGCAACAAATCTTGCCTTTTACTTCTCCACACTCCCGTCATATTATTGCTTCACTTTGTAGATCCATCTCGAACCTACCACTGATTTCCCTTTCGGCCTTGGGACAATCTCCCATGCACTGTTTCTGACAATCGAATCATATTCTTCCACCATGGCATCTAGCCATGCATGATCCTCCATAGCTTCCTCGAAAGAGGATGACTCTGCCACGATACATTGACTCATGAAAGCCATGTATCCAGTGTAATGATCAGGTGACTGTCTCTGTCTGCGCTGTGATGTAGGTGCTCCTACAACCTTCTCTGCATCTTGAGCCAGTCACTCAGCTTCTATAGTGCGCTTCTGCCCTCTGATGGTTGGCACTGCATGAGTGGTCTCTTCCACTCCATGAACCTAATCTTGTGGCTGATCCAAATCTTGAGACTCATCCTTAGGAACTGATAGCTCCTCATCTGCATGCAAGTGTGGCTCCCTCTCAAGTGAACACTTCATGGCTTTCTCCTCATGAAATTTGATATCTTGTCACACAACAGTCTTATGACTGTCTGGAAAATACACATGATAGTTGTGGGGCATATCAATGTACCCCACAAATATCCCAACCTCTATGGTCGGCTCCAGCTTCTTCCTGGCATCCTTCATCACATGAATGTAAACAGGTGAACCAAAAATCCTCAAATTGGAAATATCAGGCTTCTTACTAGAAAACGCCTCCTCGGGTGTACTCATGCCAAGTATCCTTTGAGGACAACGGTTCTGCACATATACTACAGTATTGCATGCCTCAGCCCACAAGTGTATGGGAAGGCCCTGATCATGCAACATCACCCGTGCAACACCCAAGATCGTTCTGTTGTTCCACTCAGCAACCTCATTCTGCTGTGGGTTATGAGGTGCTATGAGCTCTCTTCGAATTCCTTCTACGCTGCAAAATTCCTTGAATTCGCTAGAGATGAATTCACCACCATTGTCGCTCCTAAGAGCCTTCACATGCTTCCCCGATTCTTTCTCAACCAGTGAATTGAACTCACATAACTTTGAGTATGTCTCACTCTTCTTCTGCATGAAGAAGATCCAACACTTTCTAGAAAAATCATCAACAAATATCACATAGTACCTATGCTTTGTTGTCGAAGCTACTGAGAAAGGTCCACACACGTCTGTGTGAATTCTCTCAAGGATCGTCGTGGCGCAACTATCCTTCTCATGAAAGGTGGCTTTCACAAATTTTTCCAAAGTACATCCCTTGCACTGATCTGACTGCGCAAGTGTACCTTTGGGAAGCCTGGTATAAATCCGCTGAAAAATATTCAAAGCTCCATGGTGAAGGTGGCCCAATCTCCTGTGCCATAGCTCGCCATCATCCTGGCTCACCACTCCTTCTGCCTTGCCTGCCATTGCTGCGAAACCATCTACCTACAATTGATAAAGGTTCTTAACTCGAACCCCTATCCTCTGGGTCTCACCAGTTTCCTTACTGTGCAGGAAAGCATTTCCCTCGCTAAAGACAAAATCATATCCCTTGTCTTCTAACATCGCCACCGAGATCAGATTCTTCTTCAATCCTAGAACATGCATCACTTCCTTCAATACGAAGGGTTTACTAGACTCCCTCTCAAAGGAAATGGTACCGATACTGGTCGCACTATATCTACTATCATCACCCATCTCGATGTGCACTCCAAGATCTTTCTCATCCAGATCAGTAAAGAAATATTTGTCTCCGGTCATATGAAAAAACGCACCACTGTTAAGAAACCACACTTAACCCATCACACTTGATACCAAGCATGTGATCAGCGAAAAATATAGCTCAAACTGTGAGGCTAATGCCTCTCCAGCTACAGATCCAGCAGCCTACTTATTTTTCTTCTTCTGTGGACAATTAGTGGCATAATGTCCATGTTGGTGACAGTGAAAGCACTTCACCCTGGACATGTCCTGCTTCTTGCCTTTCGCACCGGATTGAGAAGAATTATTCTTGATCTTCCCCTTCCTTGCTTTGGCAGCCAAAGCACAATTTTCTTCATCAGATTTCTTTAATGAAGATTCATCCCTGGTACTTCGCCTTATCTCCTCTTGCACAAGATCCGACCAAATTCGCTCCCATCCTGGCAATTTTTCCCGACCATTGACAGAGTCCTGATAGGAATGCCAACTCTTCGAAAGCCCAAGGAGAGCCAAGCTCACCAAGTCCTCATCATATAAAATCACCCCCACACTTCCCAGCTCATCCCTGCATTGGATGAACTTCGTGAGGTACTTGGGCATACTGTCGCCTTTCTCCATTTTTATGTTTCTGAGTTTATCCTTGAGCGCCAACTTCCTCTGGTCGCTCTTGCTTTGGAATAAGTCTGTCAACACTTTCCACATCAAGAATGGAGAAAACTTACCATGAAGGTGGGAAAATATGTGATCCTTTACACCTTCCAACATAATTCTTCGACACTTTGCTATCTTCTTTTTCCATCCGTCAAGTACGACAGCATCGCTAGAAGTAGGTTTTGGAATTTCTGCATCTATGAACTCCTTCAACCCATTTTCATCCAGCACTGCCTCCATCTTGTCCTTCCATGAAATATAATTCGAGCTTCCCTCAAGGGCATACTCCAATCGTAATCCGTTGAAAGACATCTCAACTTCAACACCAAGAAAACACTGCTGCAAATTCGAATTCCACCAGCTCAAAACTCAGTCGCTTCAATGTTTTGCAATTGCTCCAATGATCAATATCGCTCTGATACCATGTAGAAATTTGAATAAATGATATATTATTCACCGATATTCTCCTGATCACACACTATTTTAACTTCATGCACAATACATAATCTCTTCCACCATTGATCATTAATTGCGGAAATAAATAACAATCACATGCGTACATTAAAACCATAAACAATCACACATATGAACACAGTATTTCATGGGAAAGCTTAAAGCTGAAAACCCCCAACTATCTGTATATTATATGTCATAGAGATCATGTAACAATCATTATACAAAGCTCCTCACAGGCTCTTAGTACAATCTCTAATTGCTACACACTAATCAAGCTAGATCTAGCAAATCACATGCTCCAATATTCACCACCTATTAGCCTGCCTCTATTCTGCAATCCCTGCTGAATATTGGCTCTGAATGAACTCAAATCCACCTGGTATGCACTACGCAATCCTTTTTGGCATCTCCATCAATGTGTGGTGCAAACTCATGCACCAGTATAGTCACAACTGATAGTCACACTGCTCTTTCACCTACCTCTTCACTAGTCTCCACTGAAACTGTCCATGCACTGAAGTTAACTGATGTATTCTTTAGTTGATTAATGAGTTTATAATTAGTGAATTAATTAATAATTAATTCACACCACTCTCACTAGTGTATCAATCAGCTAGACTAGATACAACTAGCTCAACTATGTTTAGATTAGTTAAACTGAACACAACTCCATTAACTTCCTCAATCAACTCCACCAAACTCTCTCACATGAGTTCTAACCGAAGTCTCCATGCAATAGCTCCACTTAACCCTCAGGAATAGCGTAATTCCTTCTGTCAGCTCCTGTGCCACATCTGTGCACTTAACTGAAGTGCTCCAAGAGAATAAGATAATGTTTATAGTCCAAATATTATTAAGAGCTAATAATATTCGACATATCTATTTTTAGACTGGCAATCTAAAAATAGATTCCGCCCAATATGTCTAAAAATAAGTCCATCTATTTTTCCAACTTGACCAACCATCCACAAATAGCATCCTGAAACTCATAGAATATGATCGACATGTCTAAAAATAGACATAGTCTAAAAATAGACTTGCGCCAAAAATAGCCTGCAGGCCCACTTAGTGAAGGAAACTCTTTTCACTAA
This sequence comes from Pinus albicaulis, assembly GCA_034641835.2. NCBI lineage: Eukaryota > Viridiplantae > Streptophyta > Pinopsida > Pinales > Pinaceae > Pinus > Pinus albicaulis. The sequence continues at coordinate 1,167,495,342 of CM076578.1, forward strand.
GCTCATAATCTTGTTGCAATCTCAACATTGAGCTCCTTGGAGATATTTAAATACTCTTTCTACTACCTGAAGATTTGATTCCTTTGGATTGTCTTTGAAACGTCCAACAATCCCAACTGCATGCATGATATTTGGTCTAGTACCTATTAGATAAAGTAGACTACAAATCATAGATCTATACTCTAGTTGATTTAACATGGGAGAATCATCATGAGAACTAAGGTTACATACGGTGACCATTGGAGTGCACATAGTTTTGCAGTCTTCCATCCCATAATTCTTCAGAATTTGCTTAAGATATTTTGTTTCTGAGAAAGATGCCATCTTTTTCTTGTTGCACTTGTAAACCAAGAAAATATGTTAGTTCCCAATGTAAATACATTAAAAATTCATGTTGCATAACATAAGAAATTTTTTGACTCATGGATTCTTCATTACTCCCAAAAATGATGTCATCAACATAAACAACAATAATTAATTGTTTGTTATCCTCAATTTTTTTGTCCATGTTATTGTCTGCAGATCCCTTTGTGAACCCTTGTTGTTGAAGATATTTATCAAGACGATAGTACCATGCCCGTGGAGTTTTTTTAGCCCATATAGAGCCTTTTTGAGTTTGCAAACAAGTTTTTCATCATTTCCCAGAATGAATCCTTCTAGTTGTTCTATATAAAATTCTTCTTCCAGATCTCCATTAAGCAAGGCATATTTTACTTCCATTTGATAGACTATGAAACTTTGAAAACTTGAAAATGAAAGAAACATTCTTATGGATTCAATTCTGGCTACTGGTGCAAATGTTTCTTCAAAGTATATACCTTCTTATTGAGCATAACCTTTACAAACAAGTATAGATTTGTTTCTAATTACATCCCAATTTTCATTTAACTTGTTTTTGAATATCCACTTTGTTCCAATAACATTTTTATCATGAGGCCTTGGAACCAATTCCCAAGTATTATTCTTTTCAATTTGATCCAGTTCTTCATTCATGGCCTTAATCCAACATTCATCTTTACTAGCTTTATTTAAATTTTGTGGTTCAATGGTGGATAATAGTGCTAGATAACTAGGAGATCCCACAAGTGTTCTTCTTTTTGTATCCGTGATTCCTTTTCTCCCAAAATTTGAGATTCAAGATGATTCTTTTGAACATACCTGGAGGGAGCTTTTTCTCTTTCTGATGTATCTTCTTCCGATGCTTCATTAGTTTCTTCTTCTATATCATTTTTATTTGATGAGGGAAATAATTCATCATCATCATCCTCGTTTGATGTTATTTACCTATTGGGAGCTATGAGTGTTTCATCAATACATTCATCAATATTCCGAAGTATCTTATTGTAGCATTTGTATGCTTTACTTCTAGAAGAGTAACCAAGAAGTATTCCTTCATCTTCTCTTGGTTCAAACTTGCCAAGTTTTTCATCATTATTTTTGATAAAATATGTTCTTCCAAAAACTTTAAAGTGCTTCATAGTAGGAGTACTACCATACCATAGTTCATAATGATTTTTATCACTATTCACACGAACATGAGCCTTGTTGAGAATATTTACTACAGTGTGTGTAGCTTCACCCCAAAAGGTGTTAGGAGTCCCAGATTCATCAAGCATAGCACAAGCCATTTGTTGAAATATTCTATTAATTCTTTTTTCCACGCCATTTTGTTGCGGAGTTCCAACTAGAGAAAATTGTCTTTTTATGCCATATCGTTCACAGAAATCAAATATTTCATTTGATGTGTATTCTCCTCCTCGGTCAGATCTGAGATTTGATTTTTAGATCTAATTCATTTTCAACTAAGGCTTTGAAGACCCTAAATTTTTCAAATGCTTCATATTTTTGTTTCAATAAACCGATCCAACACATTCTAGAAAAGTCATCAATGAATAAGATATAGTATTGTTCTCCACAAGGTAAATTTTTCCTTACATGATCACACAAATCAATATGTATAAGTTCAAGAGGCTTCCTTGTTGATCCTTCTTTGGCATTAAATTGAACCCTGGTTTGCTTACTGAATTTGCATGACTTACATATGGTACTTTCTGGTAAAGTGATGTTGGGTAGATCACAAACAGCTTTGAGCCTGCTTGATTTACTTATTTGAGAAAAGCTCAGATGTCCCAATATTTTTTTCCATCACCCGTTTTCTCCATATTTTCCTATATAACACTATTCTTAGCCACATTTCAATATATACATATTGCTTGGTGTTCTTGTTAATTTTATTACAGTCTTTCTTATTTCAAGTTCATGAACCACACACTCTTTTGATCAGAAGACAACTTCATTTCCTTGGTCACACATTTGACTAACACGCAAAAATTTATGCTTTAATCCATCACCATACATAACATTGTTAGCTTTAACCTTTTATTTTAGAAAAAAATATCCTTTACCCTTAATGACAGCAGGAGAGCCATTTCCAAAAGTGACATTCTTTTCCTTTTCTAATGCATTGTCTGAAATATGTTTGTCTTTATCACCTGTCATGTGTTTTGAACATTCGTTATCAATGTACCATTTATTTTCTTCTCCTTCTGCAAATAAATCTATGCCACATCTTTCAAATTGTATGTCCTTATTTCTCCATAACTTAGAACTTGTGGATCTTTGTTTTTTGGTTGTAGTTTTCTCTTGCAATCAGATTCTTCGTGTCCACTGTTATTACAAAATGAACATTCAGTTTCGTCTTAAAGAGGAGAAAATTTGTTATAATTATTCTTCTTCATTCATGTTTCATTTCTTTTATTTCTTGATTCTCTGTTCATGATGGTATTGTATGCCACACATTGAGAAACTTTGTGACCAAAATTATGACATGAGAAACATTGTCCATTAAAGAAGAAATTTTTGCGATCAAAGAACCTTCTAGTGTTGTTTTGATCTACATGGATATTAGTGGCCACCCACCTATTCCACTTCAGGCCCCACCATTATTTCTTTTAGTTTTTTAGTTTCCCTAATTGTAGCACAGTTTACTATTTTTAGTAGTTTTTCAAGTCCTAAACTTCCAGAGCCGTTTGTAAGCACTAAAAGACATTTTTTGGGAAAACCAGGAGAGAAATGGAATTTCCTTTGATATTTCTCACATCAAAAGTTGTATTCCTTGGATATATATTTCTAACAAGGTATTTTCCATGTAAATCAGAGATCACATGCCAAAGTTACATCCCCGGTAAGTTGATCTACCAATTTACCCAAACGACGCCCATAGTTTTGGTGCTTCATCTCCTACAGTTATGTTTTTCGATGTTTAGTATTTTCCATTGTTTCTCAATAATAAATAGGCCCTCTAGCCTCATTGTAACATAGTTCAGAGGCCTGTAGCCACCACTTCTCTTCTCAGAGATAAGCTACTAGCACCCTAGCTAGTTTATTTCCATTATGTCTGTAAACAAATTTTAGTTTTTTGATATTAATGAAATGAAGTGTTTTTTTTTTTCTCAGTAATACTAATTCTATTAATAAAATAAAATTATGGTACAATCAAGCTTGCATGCAAGCGAAAATAGAAAAGCAAGGGAGCCGTAGGAGATATGTTATCTACCTCGCTCCTGAGAGACAATCAGGGAAAGGGCCATAGAAGACACTGGAGTACAAGAAGCTAGAATTGAGCGGAGATAACTACCCTGAGTGGGCAGTTACTGCCACACGACATTTTTTTCCTTTTTTCTTGCTTAATTTGACCCAACCAGTGGAGTTTGGTTGAGCCATAAGTAGCTGTAGACTATTCTGCTCTGGCGGCGGAATATCCTTATCAGAATCTGAGGACAAGGATACATGAGAACGTTTCTGAGAAATATGCGGGGCAGAGGGGGTTTCCGAATTGACCAAGGGAGCTTCTAGCAGAATCTCATCAATTTTCTCATCTGCTTCAATTTCCTCCTCGTTCGAACTAGAGGAATCTGTCTCGTCCAATGGAGGGGGTGGAGCACAGGGATTCCAGCTTTTAGATTTGGGTTTGCGTTTCAGAGGCTTCTTTTTGTTGAGGAACTGGGTGCATGTACTCTGGAGGTGCCCCGTTTGATGACAATGGTGGCAACAGAAAGATGTATTCTCATAATCCAAGGTTTGTGTCCAGTGGAAATCTCCAATCTTGAGATTGATCTGATCTGGCATTCCTTTGCTGATATCTATTTCTGCACATATTCTACCTTAGGTGTAGAGTCCATTTTCCTTTCTTGAAGTATCTATAGCTAGGAAGCGTCCTAAAGTGTCTCCAATGGCTATGAAGACAGAGATATGCCATAGATGTGCCGGAAGATTCGGGAGCCTGACCCAAATGGGAAGCTTGGTGATGACAACTGTAGAAGGGTCGAAGTCTGGAAACCAAGGAGTGAGGAAAAGCCCAGCCGAACCCCAGAACCAAGGGCCTCCCGTTAAGGCCTTCTGGTAGTCTTCATTTAAGTCAAAAACCACAATGAAAAATCCTTTAGAACATAAGTAGATCTTGCTTTTTTTAGTCCAATTGGTATGGATCCATTGGTATAGATCAGCTATGCGAGGCCATAGCCCATTAAATCTGCAAATGAGAGCGGATTCTACAAATATCTGGTAGCGATCTTCAAACTCAGGATGAGAGAAATTGATAGAAGGTATCTCTTCTGATTTGTCTACTAGAAATGGATTTGGAGCCATGGTTGGTTGAGTTGCTTTCGAAGAGGACTGTGGGTGGTCAGCTTCTTTGCAGAGTGCATCTTTATGCGAGAAAGAAGGGCCAGAGGAGGTCTGCCCCATGGAACCACCTCTTAAACGAAAGGTAGCCACAATAGAAGCATCCTTATGAATACTATAAAAGGAGAGGGGAAGGGGATTCATAAGTTGCTTACCCTTATATAGAAATCTTAGGTAGGAGGATGGGATCCCCAGCCGGCTTCCGAGTTTTTGCAGAAGATCCTGAACGAGATCTGATGCGCATGCCCAATGCATTAGCGTCTTGCCCAAGAGTTTGACTTGGATTTGAAATGCATGTGCTTCTTCAGGCAGATCTGGCTGGTTCAAGAAAGGAATCTGCTTCCAACGAACAACGTATAGATCCATGTCCGGAATCGCCAGTCTTTGAGCAATGTCCAAAGCTGGACGAGGGCCATGAGTGCAATCAAAGAGTACTGCCATCCATGGTTCCGTTACAGGCTTATCAATCAGGTTCGGGAAGCAGATCGGCTGCAAGCATACGACAAAGAAGAGATCTGAGGGATCTACAGGGTTGCTTCTGTTTGCATTGAGAGCAACAATGAAAGAGGCAGAATTAGAGCCATCTAGAACATTTTCTTGGAACATAGCCACGCATATGGCATCATTATATGTGCTAAGGGGAGCCCTGTGCATGGGCTTGCAAGGGCTTGCAATCTGCAGTATCAAGTCTGCTACCCAGTCAATGAGTTTGGCCAGCATAGGTGTCTCTGCATACTGGTTTGGCAAGTTCGAGAGGCAGATCCGCTGTTGGCTTTTTGCAAAAGTGAGATCTATGGAAGCTCCATAATGAATCTCTGTTGCGTAGCGAGTAGCTGTGAACGCGGAGGTTCCAAGGCCGTCTGAAGCCGTTGCATGAAATGTAGCCGCCCAGACAACGGTGTCATCACATCCATGGATATCCCTGTGCAGGAGCCTGCCATCGTGCAGATTTAAGTCTTCTATCTGATTCAAGAGTGAAAGGCGGCCAGCTCTCTGAGCGACCGAGCCGGCGCAAATCAGAGAGGCCACGCTGCAAACCCTAACCATCTCTTTCGCCATTCTCCAGCTCTCAATGGTATGATGTTTTCTCATTCAACACTTTTTTCATCTCTAGCCACAAAAACTTGATCTTCTACATGTAATGAACCCTCTAAAACATATTCAATATAAACTTAAGGCTTGTGTGGTGTTTCCTCCTCGTTTATGATCAGTTGAGCTATGTGCTCCACAACCACAGTCATCTTTAAGCCCTTCTTTTCCAGCTCTTCATGAATCAGTTCTAGTTGTTCTTAAAGGTCTTTGACTTGGTCCTTAAGTGTCTTGTTCTTAGATTTTAATTACAGGTTTACCTTTTTGATGTGCTTTACCTCTATTCTTAGTGGTTGAGTCCACTTTATCAATTTTTCTGTGTTGTCCAAGTTCTTTGAGACACTTGTGACTTGATCCTCCCAAATATTCCTCATCTGTTCAAACTGCACTCTTTCAGCTCTATGTTTCTTTTCTTCTTTCCTCGAGACTGATATATCTTCACTTGTATCCTTCAAATGCTCCTTAAGGACTTCAACCTCTGACTTTTGAGTGATTTTCTCTTTTCCCTTCTTTTGTTTGATGACTAATTCTTCTTTTGTAGGTGAGGAGAGGTCTATGATGCTTGGTGGTGGTTGAGTAGTTTCAATGACTTTTTGAGCTTCTTTGCTACTTTCCAAGACTTTTCTGGCATGTCTTGTCATTAGTTTTGTAGCTTGAAACATAAATATAGCATCATCACCTGCAAATTCTAACTTCTTAGTTGTTTCTCGTTTCTTAAGCTTCCTTCCTCCCTCATCTATGTCTTCATCTTGGAGTATAGGAGTTTCTTCAGTATCAATGGCATGCAAGATATCCTCTAAATTACCTTTAACATTTGTCTAGCTCCATGTAACCCTCAAATTTGGGTGTGTCAACCTTCTGCAAAGGCTCTGTATCCATGCTAACTAGTTCTAACTGCTCTGCCACTGAAGGTGATGGAATATCTCTAGGTTTCGGAATTCTTTTAGGAGTGAAAACATCTACTTGAAAACCACTTAGGAATAGAAAATATGACCAATCTATGTCTAATATTTTTAACTCCTCTAACACCAACAACTTAATCAAACCATGATGAAAAAGAGAGGTTTCATTTCCTTCAGTTTTAACTTGAACCTTACCTAACATTTTAGCTAAGCTTCTATATAAGTAAAAATGAAAATGAAGAGACCTCTTACCCATAAAATGTAGCAGAAGCCTAAGGTGGTATGAGTAGACCATGTGATACCTACCTTCATAGGTGAAGTACTTTTGAATGATCATCAATAGCTTTGAGTAATTTTCCTTCATGTAGCTCCTTGGGATAGCATTCGTGAGATAAATTTCACTATGCTCTGTCTTGATGAATTCTTTACAGTCCTGCATGGTGAACTTGATACCTTTGAACCATTTCTCTCCTCCTCTAGGGATTCTTGTTTCTGTTGCAATGATTCCAAGTGTTACTATGAGATTTAACATTCCCAATTTTGAAGTTGATCCAGTAAAACTCTTAGCAAACTCCTTTGAAACCTACAAATGACACCCTTGCAGACTTTGGTAGAATTTAAAACACCATGTTCTTCTAAACACTTCCAATGCATATGGGTCTTCATTTAAAACATTCATGTCCATTGGCTCATATATGAGGCAGTGAACACCTTTGTTGGTATTCTTCTTTGCAGCCATGGTGATTTTATACCTTCTCAACCTCGCTTGATTAGTGACACCTGCAACTTTTGAAAATGCTAGCAACCAACTTAGCTTGGTGAAACGGCTCTCTAGAACTCAATAGCATGCAAAGATGAAGTGGAGAATGACAAAGACTCAATTGGGTAATGTTTTAAAGTTTTGATGACAACTCATGCCTTAATCATGACTCGTACGTGCTAAAAATAGTAATGATGGCCTCAGACATGACCTTTGTACCTTGATTAACCCTAACTGACTCGAATGACATCCACCATAACTCTTCTAATCATGGACTGACACCTTTTACCGAATTTGACAAAACAGATAGAAAAACCGTTTTTCGTAGCATGGCTAGTTCATTTTCTGACAGTTTCGCTACAAAACTATTAGGCAGTTTCGTAGCGAAAACTGTCTTTTTACACTGTAAAACACTACGAAAAGAGGAAAAACTGGCTAAAGTGAAAATTTTGAATTAAAATGCTTGGTAAATGAAATATGTCAACAAATGATGACTGATGGGACATGATATGACTTGAATGGATGTGGGTTTGAACCTTTGGATAGGTGAAAGATGAAAAAATTAAAATTTTCCTATACCAACTTATGATAAATGAACTTTATGACCATACCTTTGACAAATGAACTCTATGACCATGTCAAATAGTGTTTTAATTTTTTTCTGAGTGATAATAGGAAACACCAAATTTTCCATTTTGGTCAAGTTTTCATCACCAATCCTGATAACAAATCTCACCACGTCACTTGTTCCTTTTCTATATTTTATCCACAAATCCTTTTTACACTTTCTTCCATGAAACTTTTCCAGTTTATATTCTTACTAGGTCAAAGAATAAGATTTATGGTCCACCGTGATAGGCCAGTAATGTTACAAGTCATTAGATAGTGTGCATTATTATATTTCCCCAATTTTCGTCACTTTGTAGGATGTCGGAGAGAATTATGTATTTGGTTAGAGGATCTTTGTAGGATCTGGTGCCAGTAGTAATATCCAGGAAACTTATCTAAATCGTGATTTTACTATCGCAGGCAAGTGATCAGGGCCCCACCACTAGCTTAGCTAATTGGTGGAGATGAATATGTAGTCAGACTTGTATTTTAGTTGTCTCAATATTGTAGTGTCCTTTTTACAGTGAAGAGGATATTTGGGTCTGTAAATTGAATCTCTAGGTTTAATTTGTGTGCGAAATGGGTACATCGGTACATCAACCATCGCTTAAAAAATTTAATGCATGTAATTCAAATTTTGGGGAAAACCCATATTGGTTTTGTTGTAGCTCAGCTGAAAAGATCGACCCATGTTCGAGTCTCCTGATTGTTAGGAAAGTATAACTTTTATACTTCCTCAAATTTTTCTCCTTTGTTTTGTTAATACCCTTCCATTAAATTTTTTCACAACATGATAATATTTGACACCATTTCAAGTTGATCCAGAGCCAACAGTATATGCAATTCCATCGCAAGATCTATCTATTGTTGGAAATGTTGGCATTGATGGCAAAGGTAAAGACAGGAGCAACACCTAAAATATTCATAATGCATGAGACATAAAGAAGAGGCAGTTTTAGAGAAGCTTCAGGAGCAAGGAGCAGCATCAGACAAGGAAAAGAGGCAGGCTAGGTAGTTGAAGTTCAGCGGAGAAGAATAGAGGAAGAGTACATTTACAGAGACAAAGCAGCATTATTTAAGCAGAAACAAGCAGTGAATCAGTGGGGGAAGAGTTAGGGACATAGTAATGTAGCAGAAGGCCATTAGATTGAATATCTAGCCAGCTAGAGGTTTTGAAGTGAGTGCATGAAGAACCTGTATGGTTAAATCCATGTTAAGGACTTGATAGATGAATGTGTGTGAACCTATGCACTCTACGTATAATTCGAAGGTGTTTAGTCTGTATGAGAATCTAAGGAAGGTCGACTTATAGTTGATGGTTATAATATAGGGAAGGATTGTTATCTGTGCCTATGTAGAATTAAATTAATTACGTTCATGTTCTCTATTGAAAGCGTATGATACGTTGTGTTAAGGAACTATGAATAAAAATGAGTCGTTGGTAATTGCAGTATGAACCAAGAGACTGTGTTGAGGAATTTCACATGAAAGGCAGAGGAACCTGAGCACAACGGAATAGAGCGTTGATGAATAGAACCTGGAAGGGAAAAGGTGGAGCGTAGAAGAAGGGAATAACGCGAAACCCGGAGTAAGCAACAGAACCACGAGGAGGAACATTGAACAGTAACGGTGGTTTCTGGTATTCATCGCACCACTTGTATACGGAGAGTGGTATTAGACGAGTTGCAAGCGATTCCATAGAAAGCTCGACGCGTGTCCCCCGGCGAAATAGGAAAACCACCGTCTAAAGTGCGCCATCGCACGTTATAGTTCGTACCAAGACATCGAGCGATATTGCGATGAGCCGTTGATTTGGGAAGGGGCCATCGAACGGTGATCGCACGCTGGACTTGCCCAAAGTTTAATAAAAGAGCCCGAATCATATCGAGAATGATCGACGGTGTAGATTCATTGCAGGTGGGGTCTGGAGCCAAGATTTATTATATGGTTATGTGTTTAAAACAGAGAGTTGGATTTAATATAAAGTGAAAAGGGTTATAACTTTAGTCCTAAGGTTCGGAGATATATATATATATATATATATATATATATATATATATATATATATATATATATATATATATATATATATATATATATTATGAGGAAACCATGAGCATATAAGAATTTATTTATGTTAATATATATATCGAATGTTGATGCGTTGGGATTTAAGCCAAAGTCAAGGATACTATGCAGCATTTCGAAACACTGGGTAGAAAAAATTACAATATATTGGTATATTATGTTGTGAGCTAATATTACAGTTGTTCTAAATCAAGCATATAAGTGCAAAGGCCCGAAAAGTTGGAGATGCATGGTTATATGCATAGAAAGAAAATTGGGTTAAGTACTAAATTGAGTGCAGGAGATTTTATGTGCAAGTAAGTTTTAATTATTTAAATTTCCAGCCCAGAAAATGGAGTATTGAAATTTCCCGGATCAACAGTTGGATTGAGTACAAATTTGCTGTATCCATTTTATATGCACACATAAAGAGGAAGCATGAGGCATGACAGAGGTAAACAAAAATTGTAGAGTTAAAGAGATGTACAGCAAATGGATTCAAAAGTGCAGTGAACAGGTGAAATATGCAAATGATAGTAAACAAAGAGTATGCAGAACAGATTCTTAACATCAGTAGAAGAAGACAAAATCCAGTAAAGCCAAAGTTCAGAAGAAGAGCTGAATGATATTGAAATGTGTAACTGAAAATGTAAATATTTTTCTTGTTTATATTGTTTGTGATGCAAAGGCAAGTATCCTAAGGAAAAGACAAAATCCCACTGTAGCATGGAAATTTGTACATATTCTTGTAATTTTAAAAATGAGTTGGATAAAGGAATAAGAAGACAAAAGCCAAAGAGTCATGACTGTTCACTCCAAATTCTTTATGAAATACAAACAGTCATGTGAGGAAATCTATATATAATATCACATTGATATACAAAATAGGGTTAGAGAGAGAAAATATAGAGAAGGCAGAGTATAGAAGTGTAAGGCAGAGAATATTAAGAAAAGAAGAGAAGAAAGAGAAGCTACAGAACAGAGCTGATATCTGAGGTAAATCAGCAAACATTCAGTTCAAAAAATTGAGGAAGTTGGAGCTTCCCTATCAAGTTGTAGCTTGATAGATGTCAGTTGTAGCTGACTAAGGTTGGAGCCTCTTGTAGGTTGGTGCCTGCAGAAAATTGAAGGGAGTTGATGCTTCCTTGCAAGTTGTAGCTTGCAGAATTGAGGTAGGAGCCTCCTGTAGGTTGGTGCCTGCAGAAAAACAGTGGTGAGAGGGAGTTGGAGCTTGCCTTTGCATCACAACAATAATAAGATGTGGTTTTCTCCCTTTATGGGTTTCCACTTATATTTGGTGTCTCTGTGCATGATGTTTATGTGTTGATCTGATCTATATCATCTACTTAATACCTGCTGCTCTCATATTAAGTCTATTGTTATATTATATTAATACTTATTGTTCACATTCTAAGATTACTCACATATTAAGTTGGACATGAAATGAAGGTGTAAATAAGGCTTAATAAAAGGTTTAAAAGATTATGAATGTGTTAAATTGATTCACCCCCCCCTCTCAGTTTAACTAAGAGTTCAACAATTGGTATCAGAGCGGGTTCCTTAGTACAAGTCTAACAACTGAAAGGAGATCCTAGGTTCCCAAGATGGCTAGTAAAGAAGGATGCTCAACCAATAAAGCCCCTTTCTTCACTGGTGAAAACTATTCTTTCTGGAAAATCAGAATGAGGACATACATAATGTCTCTAAAAATAGAAGTCTGGGCTATTGTGGAATTAGGATATGCCCCAAAGGCAACTGACATAGAGAAAGAAACAAAACAAGACTTTGTGGCTAACGCAAAAGCCATGAATTCCATCCTGAATGGATTGTGTGAAGCAGAGTTTATTAAAGTAATGCACAAAGACACAGCCAAAGAAATATGGGATACTCTTGAGAACATACATGAGGGAGACAAGAAAGTAAAGACTGCCAAAGTTCAAGTCTATAGAGCCCAGTTTGAGAACTTAAAAATGAATGATGATGAATACATTGCCAGTTTCTTCCTAAAAGCTGCAGAAGTTATTAACAATATGAAAGCTCTTGGAGAAAAAATGCTAGAAAGTATAATTGTGCAAAAGATTCTAAGATCACTTCCATCCAGGTTTAATCCAAAGGTGTCTGCAATAAAAGAAACAACTGATTGTGAGACCTTAACCATGAACCATCTACTTGGAAATCTAACAGCCTATGAAATGAGGCTCCCATAGAGGAAGCCAAGTACGAGGGAAGCAGCCTTTAAAACAGAAAAGAAGAAAGAAGAAGAGGAAGACATATGCTCTTGCTCGGATGAAGAAGAGGAAAAGTTTGTCAAGAAATTGGATAGAGGCTCAGGTAAATACAAAGGTAAACTCCCCTTCAAATGCTTTAACTATGGAAGAGTGGGACACTATGCTTCTAAGTATCCTCACAAGAAAGTAAGGAATCAGGCTCAAGAGTCAGAGAAAAATAAATCAAAGAACTGGCAGAAAGGAAAGAAGTTCAGCAAAAAATCTTTTTATGCTCAACAAGACAGCAGTACATCTAAAGATTCAGATGAATCCTCAAGTGAAGAAGGAACCTCTGAATTTTTATTGATGGCCATAGAAGAACTTGAAGGTCTCCTGCTAGAAGAAGAAGAAGAAGAAGGTGAAGTCAACCTTGAGGGGGAGCTAAGAAGTGCTCTAGAAGAGATTGATAGACTCAAACTGAAATGTAGAAAACAAAAGGACATTCTCCTCAAGTATGTACAAGAAGAACAGAATTCAAAAGTCCTTAAGCAACTAAAGATAGAGCTTGAATAAGCCAAGAAGATAGAGGACATGTTACTTAAGCAAATCAAAGAAAAAACTCAAGAAAAATAAAATTTGGAAGAAGAAGTAGTATGTCTCAGGAAGAAATTAGAAAATTCTCAAAGGAAAGTGGGTACAAACTCTTCTCAAACAACAAGCTCTAGTAAGTTGAATGAAATTCTGGTTGCTCAAAGATCCCCTATGATAAAGACTGGAATAGGCTATGAAGGAGAATCAAGTAAAGGAAAAGAAAAGGTTGACAGAGAAATTATTTTTGTAAAAGAAAAGAAGAATGATGAAGCGGCTCAAACAATTCCTACAAAAGAAGAAATCTGCAATAAGGAAGACACAGATCAGAAGAAACCACTAGTAGCAAAGAATGTAATAAATACTAAGACCCCTAAATATGTAAAATTTGGAAACCATCAAAGGAGATTCTTCTCTTCAATGAAGAATGCCACCTGTTATGTCTGCCACAAGCTGGGACACATTGCTGCATATTGTCATGCAAGGAGGAGTAATTCAAACCAGCAAAAGATGCAAACTTTGAAGAGACTGCCTCAAGCAAACAAATGGAAGAGACAACCTTACATCAGGTATGCAAATAGCTTCTATGGTTACTACTTTTATTGTAAGGAATTTGGTCATAAAATCATTGAGTGTAGAAAGTATGGACAAAGATTGATGTTTAACACCTCAAGAAGGTTTATGAATCAAAGAAATTCTGTTCATACTCATAATTCTACAAAAATTATGATCAAATATTGTGTATGAAATCAAGTTGGAAATATACCTTCCAAATGTCCTCTAAGAAGATGGAGGTCATCACCTCACAAAAGATACAAAACAAAAGGGTGCCTCAAGTGGATAAAGAAGGCAAATAAGTGTGACCTGGCACTAACTGCTCAAGATCTGAAAAGTCAATGGTATTTGGACAGTGGCTGCTCTAAACACATGACAGGAGACAAAAGTAAGTTTATAACTCTTGATGAAAAGAAATCTGGCAGTGTTACTTTTGGCAATGAAAAATCAGGTAAGATCAAGGGAAAAGGCTTAGTCAGCATAGACAATGGCAGAGGAAAGGCCCAAGATGTAGTATTTGTATATGGGCTGAAAGAAAATTTACTAAGTGTCAGTCAGATGTGTGACAAAGGTTGCGAAGTTCTATTTAGAGCATAAGACTATGAATTCAGATCAAGCACCACCGGTAAGACTCTGCTCAAAGGTGTTTGAACATAGAGCAATGTTTACATTGTGAAAGAGGAAGATGAAGCATGCCATCTTAGCAAACTTGAGGAGTCATGGTTATGGCATAGGAGATTGGGACATCTCAGCTTCGATCATATCATCAGACTGAGCAAAAAGAAAGCAGTCAGAGACATGCCAGAAATAAAAGGGCCTTCTAATACCATACGCAAATCTTGTCAATTGGGTAAACAGACCCGTACATCATTTAAGGCCAAAGATGAGTTATCAACAAGAAGACCTCTACAACTTGTGCACATGGACCTGTGCGGACCTGCAAGAACTAAAACGCCAGGTGGAGAATCATACTTCATGTTGATAATAGATGATTTCTCCAGAATGACATGGGTTGCATTTCTCAAGAATAAATCAGAAGCTCTAGAAAAATTCAAAATATTCAAAGCTTTAGCAGAAAACCAGACAGGATGAAAATTGAAATGCATCAAATCAGACAGAGGAGGTGAATTCACAGATCGTGACTTTTCTGACCTATGCAATGAACATGGCATAAAACAACAATTTACTATTGCAGGGACACCTCAGCAGAATGGAGTAGCAGAGAGACAGAACAGGTCTGTTCAAAAAATTGCTAGAGCCATGATGCAAGAGAATAATATTGCTCAAACCTTCTGGGCAGAAGCAGTGCACACAACAGTACATATCCTTAATAAATCTCACTTAAGGCCAAGCAATGACAAGACTCCCTACGAACTGTGGCATGGAAAGCCAGCTTCAATCAAACATTTCATAATCTTTGGTAGCAAGTGTTACATAAAGAATAATGATGAAAATATTGGAAAATTTGATGCAAGAGCAGATAAAGGAATATTTCTAGGATATGCATCCAAAAGTAAATGGTATAGGTGCTACAACAAGACTCTTCGGAAAATAGTAGAAAGCATTGATGTGAGATTTGATGAAGAACTTCCAAACAATACAAGAGACACTGACTGCTGCAGTCCATTAGATAACCATGAAGAAGAAGACCAGAATGATGATGAAACAAGAAAGACTACAGAAGATGAAGGGTTGAGCTTGAAATTCCCCTCAAGATACACTCAGAAGAATCATCCCGAAGATCAGATCATAGGAGATAAGAAATCAGGGGTCCAGACAAGAAGGCAGCTAACAGAACAAACTGAAGAGGTATACATAGCCATGTTGTCACAAATAGAGCCAAAGAAATTTGAAAAAGCTAGCAAGGAAAAGTCTTGGGTAAAAGCAATGAATGAGGAATTGGACCAAATTGAAAAGAACAAGACTTGGGAACTAGTTCCTAGACCAACTGAGAAAAATATCATTGGTTCAAAATGGGTATTCAAAAACAAAATGAATGAGCAAGGACAAGTAATCAGGAATAAAGCCAGACTGGTCTGCAAAGGCTATTCACAAGTCGAAGGACTTGATTACGATGAAACATTTGCCCCTATAGCCAGAATGGAAGCTATCAGAATGTTCCTAGCATTTGCATGCTACCAGAATTTCAAGGTATATCAAATGGATGTAAAATCTGCATTTCTGAATGGAGACTTAGAAGAAGAAGTCTACATGGAACAACCAGAAGGCTTCTCATTGACAGACAAAGAAGATTATGTGTGCAGACTGAAGAAGGCCCTATATGGACTGAAATAGGCTCCTCGCGCTTGGTACTCAAGACTGGATAAGTATTTTCAAAAACAAGGCTTTAAGAGAGGGGGAGTAGACATAAATATATACATAAAAGCCCATGAAAATGAACTCCTGATTGATGACATTATGTTTGGAAGCAATAGAGAAGAACTAGCAAAAGGGTTTGTTGATGAGATGAAAACAGAGTTTGAGATGTCTATGATTGGAGAGCTCAGTTTCTACTTAGGACTTCAAATTCAGCAAAAGAACACAGGTACATTCATCTCACAAGAAAAATACTTGAAATAAATGTTGAAAAAGTTCAAAATGGAGGACTGCAAACCTGTGTCAACTCCCATGATCACGGGATGCAAGTTGTGTGCTGATGATGGATCTGCAGATATAGATCAAAAACTCTACAGATCCATGATAGGAAGTCTATTGTATTTGAAATCATCAAGACCAGACATCATGCTAGTAGTAGGAATAGTGGCTAGATATCAAGCAGCACCTAAACAAAATCACCTTCTTGCAGTGAAAAGAATATTCAGATATCTACAAGGAACAGCTCAGTATGGACTTTGGTATCCTAAAGGAAAAAGCTTCACCTTGATAGCCTACACAGATGTAGATTGGGCCAGCTGTATGGATGACAGGAAAAGCACAAGTGGAGGTGCTTTCTATCTAGGAGAATGTCTGGTGGCATGGTTAAGCAAGAAACAAAAATCTATCTCTCTGTCGACTGCAGAAGCAGAATATATAGCAGCAGCAGCATGTTGTACATAAGTCATGTGGATGAAGCAGACTCTTCAAGACATGAAGGTAAGCATTAATGAACCTATCTCAATTAAATGTGATAATACAAGTGCTATAAGTATATCTAAGAATCCTATGCTTCACTCAAAAACTAAGCATATCCCAATCAAGTATCATTTTCTCCGAGAACAAGTGGCTTAGAAGATAGTGAAGCTGTAGTATGTGCCAACAAAAGAACAAACAACAGATATATTTACCAAACCTCTTGCTAGAGAACCATTCGAATATTTGAGAGATAAACTAGGGGTAGTATCTGTAGATGCTACTCTCTGATATAAAGAGAAAGAATAGTTTCAGCGGGAGAACAGAAATGAAAATATCATTCTAGGGGGAGATCAGCCAACAAGGGAAGCATGAATCAGGTCCTTAGGATCAAAGGATTATGGAAAGAATACATCCAACATAAAGGATTCAATGAAAAGGCTAAAGCTTCAGCATTTTAGATTTAATCCACAGTGTGGAACAACAGGGTATAAATTCAGAAGATCTCAGAGAGAGGAAATGCACAAAATGTTGAAAAAGGCTAAAAACATAGGATTAAAGGACAAAATCTACACTATGAGATGTGCAAACCCTTACCATTGATGTCAAAGGAAGAGGAAGAGCAGGCAAAGTGTATGCAAACAGAAAAAGTGTATTGCCATCAATGCCAAAGGGGGAGACTGTTGGAAATGTTGGCATTGATGGCAAAGGTAAAGACAGGAGCAACACCTAAACTATTCATAATGCATGAGACATGAAGAAGAGGCAGTTTTAGAGAAGCTTCAGGAGTAAGGAGCAGCATCAGACAAGGAAAAGAGGCAGGCTAGGTAGTTGAAGGTCAGCGGAGAAGAATAGAGGAAGAGTACATTTACAGAGAGAAAGCAGCAATATTGAAGCAGAAACAAGCAGTGAATCAGTGGGGGAAGAGTTAGGGACAGAGTAATGTAGCAGAAGGCCATCAGATTGAAGATCTGGCCAGCTAGAAGTTTTGAAGTGAGCGCATGAAGAACCTGTATGGTTAAATCTGTGTTAAGGACTTGATATATGAATGTGTGTGAACCTACGCTCTCTACGTATAATTCGAAGGTGTTTAGTCTGTATGAGAATCTGAGGAAGGTCGACTTATATTTGATGGTTATAATACAGGGAAGGATTGTTATCTGTGCCTGTGTAGCATTAAATTAATTGCGTTCATGTTCTATATTGAAAGAGTATGATACCTTGTGATAAGGAACTATGAATAAAAATGAGTCGTTGGTAATTGCAATATGAACCAAGAGACTGTGTTGAGGAATTTCACATGAAAGGTGGAGGAACCTAAGAGCAACGGAATAGAGCGTTGATGAATGGAACCTGGAAGGGAAAAGGTGGAGCGTAGAAGAAGGGAATAACACGGAACTCGGAGTAAGCAACGGAACCACGAGGAGGAACAGTGAACAGTAACGGTGGTTTCTGGTATTCATCGCACCACCCGTATACGGAGAGTGGTATTAGATGAGTTGCGAGCGATTCCATAGAAAGCTCGACGTGTGTCCCCGGGCGAAATAGGAAAACCACCGTCTAAAGTGCGCCATCGTACGTTATAGTTCATACCAAGACGTCGAGCGATATTGTGATGAGCCGTTGATTTGGGAAGGGGCCATCGAACGGTGATCGCACGCTGGACTTGCCCAAAGTTTAATAAAAGAGCCCGAATCATATCGACAACGATCGACGGTGTAGATTCATTGCAGGTGGGGTCTGGAGCCAAGATTTATTATACGGTTATGTGTTTAAAACAGAGCGTTGGATTTAATATAAAGTGAAAAGGGTTATAACTTTAGTCCTAAGGTTCATATATATATATATATATTATGAGGAAACCATGAGCATATAAGAATTTATTTATGTTAATATATATATCGAATGTTGATGCATTTGGGTTTAAGCCAAAGTCAGGGATACTATGCAGCATTTCGAAACACTGGGTAGAAAAATTTACAATATATTGGTATATTATGATGTGAGCTAATATTACAGTTGTTCTAAATCAAGCATATAAGTGCAAAGGCCCGAAAAGTTGGAGATGCATGGTTATATGCATAGAAAGAAAATTGGGTTAAGTACTAAATTGAGTGCAGGAGATTTTATGTGCAAGTAAGTTTTAATTATTTAAATTGCCAGCCCAGAAAATGGAGTATTGAAATTGCCCGGATCAACAGTTGGATTGAGTACAAATTTGCTGTATCCATTTTATATGCACACAGAAAGAGGAAGCATGAGGCCTGACAGAGGTAAACGAAAATTGTAGAGTTAAAGAGATGTACAGCAAAGGGATTCAAGAGTGCAGTGAACAGGTGAAATATGTAGATGATAGTAAACAAAGAGTATGCATAATAGCTTCTTAACAATAGTAGAAGAAGACAAAATCTAGTGAAGCCAAAGTTCAGAAGAAGAGCTGAATGATATTGAAATGTGTAACTGAAAATGTAAATATTTTTGTTGTTTATATTGTTTGTGATGCAAAGGCAAGCATCCTAAGGAAAATACAAAATCCCACTGTAGCATGGAAATTTGTACATATTGGTGTAATTTTAAAAATGAGTTGGATAAAGGAATAAGAAGACAGAAGCCAAAGAGTCACGACTGTTCACTCCAAATTCTTTATGAAATAAAAATAGTCATGTGAGGAACTCTATATATAATATCACATTGATATACACAATAGGGTTAGAGAGAGAAAATATAGAGAAGGCAGAGTATAGAAGTGTAAGGTAGATAATATTAAGAAAATAAGAGCAGAAAGAGAAGCTACAGAACAGAGCTGATATCTGAGGTAAATCAGCAAACATTCAGTTTGAAAAATTGAGGAAGTTGGAGCTTCCCTATCAAGTTGTAGCTTGATAGCTGTCAGTTGTAGCTGACTGAGGTTGGAGCCTTCTGTAGGTTGGTGCCTGCAGAAAATTGAAGGGAGTTGATGCTTCCTTGCAAGTTGTAGCTTGCAGAATTGAGGTAGGAGCCTCCTGTAGGTTGGTGCCTGCAGAAAAATAGTGGTGAAAGGGAGTTGGAGCTTGCCTTTTCATCACAACAATAATAAGATGTGGTTTTCTCCCTTTATGGGTTTCTACTTATATTTGGTGTCTCTGTGCATTATGTTTATGTGTTGATCTGATTTATATCATCTGCTTAATACCTGCTGCTCTCATATTAAGTCTGCTATTATATTGTATTAATACTTGCTGTTCACATTCTAAGATTACTCACATATTAAGTTGGACATGAAATGAGGGTGTAAATAAGGTTTAATAAAAGGTTTAAAAGATTATTAATGTGTTAAACTGATTCACCCCCCCTTCTCAGTTTAACTAAGAGTTCAATATCTATTGTATTCTAATCCAAATGTTTGGTGGCCAAATCCCAATGTCATTGCAAAATTGTCTGCAAAAAACTCAACATCTCCATATTTTCCACAAAATTGTTCCTTCCTATTTTTGTTTATTTATTTTTATACAAAACAGTGAATCCATGGATTTCTTATTTATTTAAGCATGAAGTGTAAAAAAATTATGGTCATCCAATATCAATATTATCGGCAATAGAATTGTAATAATTTCATTGTTATCCATTTGTATTTTTTTTTTCATACTTTATTTCTAGTAAATGGTCATATTGGTTGTTGTGGAGTAGTTTCCCTAACTATATTGACAATTCTGTAGAAAATTTCTATTATTGCACCTATTACATTGTCTTCAACTCTCCTCTCACTTATCAGCTACTCCTTCTTGTATTTATAACTAGTTATAACATTTTCAACATCACTCACCCTACTCCTCTTTACATTCATCTTTTTTTTTGATAATTTATGTCTTTGTTGTTGTTGTTGATCCATCCAAATTCCCTCCTTCTCTAACTAATTTGGTTGTGACTTCTACCCCTTCCTTTGATTACAGTGGCGGATTCAATGTCTTGAGTACAGGGTTCTGGAAAACTACCATGAATAATAATTATGGCTCAAACAAGATTCTCTTCATTTCCCTTCAATAAATTTCCCACACTCATTCCCCTATATCAGACTCTACGTTCCAAAATAAAAATCTCCCACTTATGCAAGGGCATCAACAAAGTCCTCAGAAACACTCGTGCTCCTCCCTTCGAGGCACACAAAGCCATGGATGATGCTTTCCAAGACCTCCACAATCTCTTCCAAGGGATAGAGCCTATTGTCAGTAACATGATGCTAAGTTATGGAGACTTTTAGGGCCAGATGCTAGTTCCCTCATACCCTATTTATTGTCCAACAAAACGGTTGGATAATCCAACATCATCAATCGGTTCACTCTGTGGTACTCGATGGGAGATATATTGAGTGGCTTCTGTAAATTGTGGCAAAACATAGCGTCTTAACACAGAATAAAATTGTGGGAAATTGTCCGATCAGACTACTCTAGGACAAGTAAAGTTGTGTTATTCGGCCTGCAAACAAGAAACTATGAAACCAAAAAAAACGCGCTCAAAATTAAAAAATATTAGACTGTAAAAAAGAGTGCACCCAACATTAAAATATTATACTTGAAAATAAAAATAAAAAAATTTATTTTAGCGCGCCCAACATTAGATTAAATTGGAAAACAAAAATAAATAATTATTCTAGCACGCCTAGCATTAAAAGACTAGACATGATGAAGGAAAAATTTCTTATTGATCCTTATTGATCCTTAAAACCATTTTTTTAAACTCTCTTTTCTTGTCCCTCTTATAATAACATTTTTTATTTTAAACTTATATTTTATGTTGGATAAAGTTGTTATAAATTTATTTTAAACAAAAGGGGTTTTTGAATCTATTTATCTAAATTTTAATATTACTGAAAAATTTAGAAGCCTTTTGGGTTTCTAAATTTTAATATTGTAGATAGATTCAAAGAGGTATTTTCCTTTAAATTTTAACACCTCACATTAAGGGGTGTTGTGGTACATTCAAAATAATGACACTAGAATTGAAACTTAATAAATGAAGTCAAGTTTTGGGATGATAAGTGTTATCTTAGGGTCAGGTGGGAGAGAGGTTGGATGGCTACTTGTTCTCCAATGCAACAATGAAAATAAAAACCTACATTAGAACTCTGGGATGTTTAAGCTCCCACCAAATTAGTAAATTTGTAGATGGAAATTTAAAATGAAAAATAAAACAAATTTGTTATCACTAAAAAATGAGGGAAGGAAACAAAGAGGGATTTGTTATAGTTTCACCAACACCATATGTTAGTAATAGTAAAAAGGGACCAATTACTTATGTTCAAATTTTTATTCCACATTGATACACATATTTTCTCATTCTATGTATATTTATATATTGAATTGTTAAAAACTAAATTAGAGTGAAAATGTGGTGGTCATGATAGTCATTGAGAATAACCCCTTATATATATATATATTAACATATATATATAAATAGTCAATATTAACCACAACACATATTAACATAGTCAATATCCTTGTCATAAATAGAAAAAATAATATATATATATATATATATATATATATATATATATATATATATATATATATTATTTTTTCTATTTATGACAAGGATATTGACTATGTTAATATGTGTTGTGGTTAATCATTTTAATACCAACTTCTATGTTGGTTTAGTAGTGATTGTATGAAAGTGTTATAATTTTAGCATTATAGATGGATTCATGGACCCCTTTCAGGGCATAATTGAGTCCATCTACCTAAATTTTGACATTTCAGACGAGGGTCTCTAAATTTTAACATTGCAAACAAGGGTCTCTAAATTTTAACATTGAATATGGACTGAGATACCTCTTTGTCTCTAAATAATGGATATGGATTCAAATAAAGGGGTCCATGAATTTATCAGCAGTGTTAAAATTTAGAGACAAAAGGGTATTCATAAATTTGGCACTGTAGATGGATTTAGAGACCCCTTTGTCTCTAAATTTTAACACTGCAGATGGATTCAGAGACCCCTATAGTGAAATGTAACACTTTGGTATCAAAATTGTAATTTTCCATTTCTGGAGTGACACAATTAAAAATTAGCAACATAAATGACTAATTCATATACTTGTTATTTGGTCATATTTTTATTCTTGGACTATAATAGTCATTTACATTAATCATTATTAATTTTTTCACTTATTATATAGTCATATATTTTAATCCTAGACTAAATTAGTCATTTAAGTTAGTCTCTTTTAGTTTAGTCACTTATTATCTAGTCGTATATTTTATCCATAGACTAAATTAGCTGTTTAACTTAGTCATTTTTAGACCAGTCACTTAAAATTTCTCAAATTTAGTAGTAATACACTTTAAATAATTGCGGTGAATAACGTTTTTAGTCACCTAATCAATAATTTCATCATTTTCTACTAGTGTAAAGTCTTCCATGCAAATATGGTGTCAAGGTTTTCTCCTGTTGAGAATATGATTTCTGGCACTCTCATACCATGTATAAATTATAAAAACAATATGTATACCAATGGATTCAATTTGATCATGTGATATGCTAAATCAAGATATTGAATCCTTCTACAAATTAACTACAGAAAATAAACACGATCGCACAATCACACCAAGTAAAAGAAAGAAGCAAATTAATTCACAACATAGATATTTTTCCTGGGGAAATATTACTGCTCAAATCCCCTCTATCTCTATTGTATAATGAATCAAGGAATCATGAAACAATATAATTCACTCTTCTCACAAGAGTCTGCTACACTATCCTGACTATTTCACACTGATCTGAACAAAATTGGGCTAGTACTTAGCCAATTCTCAGCTTCTGCTTAGCCTACCTTGCTCATGCAATCCCTAGGAAATTAATCCCTATTAATTAGGATAATTGTCCTTCCTTGACTATGCAAACATCATGGGAAATACTATGGTGTTTTAATTTCATCTAGGTAGTTTTCTAAAAATACAATTGATAGTTAACTTGCCTTTAACCTCTGTCTCAAATAGGCCTTCATCAAAACTAACATGCATGAAGTTGTTAATAGTAAATCATCAGTCACATGACAGATCATTGCATGTGAATTAAATTTGATTTAATTCACTTGATCTCTCACTAGTGCAACAATGAGTTACAACTAGTTAGACTCAATTTAACTCACTTAACTGAGTTAACTGATTTCTCATGCATTAAAATAGTACACTAACTAAAACTTGGAATATAAAACAAATAGAATTACTCTACATGCCTCACCAACCACCCTCAACTTGAATTTCATGAGCTAACTGAGTCTATCACACTCAGTTAACTATTACAAGTGTTGATGAGATAAGATTACAATTTATTTTCCAAATTAATTAAGGGAAAATTAAATTAGACACATTTCCAATTTATTTAATAAAGTGGCTTGCACACTAATGTATCAATAGGACCTCCCCGGATGCGGGTGATAGTAGAAGCACACATGAAAACAGTCTCTCCCATGCTCAAGATGATGAATATATACAACACAGGGCTTCACACGACGTGGATCCTCACTCCTGCAATAATTCGCATAAGATGACAAAGACCGAGCATCATGAAGACACGAAAATATAGCAACAACCCCTCCGTGGCACCTCTCTGCTACATTATTTTGAATGATCTCCATGACGTATATGACATTCGGTCATAAATCTACACACATGTCTACTCATGAAAACAGTTACAGCATGCATCTGCGATCAAGGCATAATAACGCTCATCATCTTCGCATGTGTCACAGGCCTACAAAAGGGGAGGACCTACAACACAAAGCTACTCACAATTTCCTCCTTCTATTTTTTTTCAATTCCAGCCTTCCTGCATGCCTAGTCTGCTGCGCAGCCTCCCCCCCACTGCTGCATTGTACATATTTGCCCGAGCGGCGCACCCCCCTGAATGCATGCCTCACCTCGATTCCACCTACCTAACTAGTATCACTAGGTGGTGTTCTCCCATTATCTTGGGCCCCTTGCTACGAATCCTACATTTGCGTACCTCCTTGTCCAAAAACACCCCGCAACGCACTTCACATCTCGGGTTAGTGTTTATCCTATCATCCCCACCTCGCAAACCCCCATCAACCCCCTGCTTCATCTAACCATGGCTCCTCGACTGCGCCAAAGAACAATTAGAGGAGGCCAGAGAGATGCACTCCCTGGAAGCTACCATCGAGGGAGAGGTAACCGCTTGGAATCCGTTAAATGTTCCTCATTGGGAATTCACGTTAGAGAGGCCCCTGAGAGCCCCGAGCTCGACCAGGAATAGGAGGCTTCCACTCATGTAATGCGGAGAGGGAAAAGTGGACCAATAAAACCCATCATTGCGCACCAAGAGCACCCCCCCCCCCCCCCCCACAAGACCGAGCCTCTTCCAGCATAGGAGGAAGAAGGGGATGACACAGACATTTGGATAATGGATTCAGAAGGAACTTGGACGCAAGTCCCAAATGCAGAGTACCTGGTAGCTCCTGTCCTCTGTGCACCTACTTCTAGGCCACCACATTAACCTACTATTGAAGAGGAAGCAGTTGCACAGGAGTATGCATGTCCCATAGTGGAGGAAGATCCAGATAGTGATGAAGATGCAAAAGACTCATGACTATGCAAAAAATTAGTTCTTCTTAGCTTTTTGTCATGCATGTTATTATCACAGAACCTTTATTTTCACTTGTGCTACGTCATACTATGTAATTTCCTATTTGATGTTTTTTCCGGGCTTTTTTCCTCCAAGGAGGCAGACCCATACTTGCGCAACAAAGGCTTGGATTGGTTAAGCACATCTTACCAACTCAACCTATAGCATATATACTATTTAATTTTTTAATTAATATAGTTTATCCTCAATTTCCAAAAAAAAAAAATGTATCGCTAGGACCCATCACTGTGTGACCTATGAGCCCACACTAGTTTGTCTACTATCATGTTGTTTTTGGATGCCAATTTCACTGTTTCTTGTTGAAAATTTCAACACTCCCTCTCAACAAGAAAGGAATGAATTTTTCTTGATCTGGTACCTTTGGAATGTTCTTGCATGCACACATGCAAATATTTCATGCAACACTTCTCTAGTGTTGTTAGCACATGAAACTCTTGCATGCAACACATTTCTAGTGTTGTTTGCACATGCAACACTTCTCTAGTGTTGTTCGCACATGCAACTCTTCCATGCAACACTTATAAAACTGAATAGCATCCAAACAACTAAATTAGTATAATGCATCTATCATTAGAGTATTCTGACTACTGGTACCTACTGCACATGTCTACTGGACTCTATGCATTATTCTGTAATATTCCCAATTAGTCCCAAGATAATGGGAATATTCAATTTTGTTTTTTGTTTTTTTTTATGAATAAGTGTGTAAAGGAGGATCAATAAACTCCTAAACAATAAATAAATCAATGCCACATGTGAACAAGGCTAAATCTGGGCTATTTAGAGAAGCACCCTTAGGTTTGAAAGGGGTTGAATCTTTTGATTGGGTCAACCATGACCAAATCAACAGTGTTGTCTTGGAGGAGTGGCCATTAATGAGGCACAATGCAGGTTTAGTTGGAGGTGGCTCATGTGAAAAGAGCTATTTCATTGAGATGATTTAGGGTTTTGCAAGCTCTCAACTTATAAAAGGAAGAGGATGGTAGCATGACAAGGTTGTTGATGATTATGTTATTTCTGAAGATATTTTCTAATTAGACATTTCTCATTCTCTGGATGTTTAGCTAAGAATAGTGTTGTTTAGCACTAGGTGTTCCTGATCGGGAATCCCACCTCTTTCCTTGAGAGGCCTCTTGGAAGAGTCTTACATTTCTTGTCCACTATCAGGCTGAAGGCCAAGCTTCTTATTCCAACTACAATGCAGATCCTATTGAGGGTTTGGTTGTCTTTTTAAGCTGAAGCAAGTGGAGGCTAGATCTACTAAGATCTAGGCCATTCTAGTGCTCCTTTTTAGTGGGGAAGTCTTCTATCCCATTGGCAAGAGAGTATTGAACCATTGGAGCTACATTTTCAGATCTTGGAATCAGGCCAAACATGTTCTAAATCCTAAAGCCCTGTCTTGCTTCTAGAATTGCGTTATTTATGTGGGTACTGTAGTATTTGGCACACTTTTTGGAGGAGTGGTTTTCAGGTGTTGGGGATCTTCCCTTCACATTTGAGATCTATTGGAGGGGATCATCATATTGTATATTTCGGATCAGATCTGCATCTCCATTAAATTCTAAATATTTCTATAGATCTGCAGCATTAGGTCTCAGATCTACTCCATGTACTTCATGTATTGCTGAATAACCCCAAGGGGAAATTGAGGAAGAGCCTATCTAGTGTATAGATCTGATATAGATCTAACTTTTTATATACATATCTGCTCTAGATATGAAGTGTAATCTAAGAAGTTACAGCCAATAAAATAACACTTTCAAGCTCTTTTTCAGTCTTAATACATGGTTGCAGCACCTCTTTCTGAGGATTTTCTTCCATAAAAGTCTTCTATTTCTTGTTGTACATCTCATGGACTCTCTTGTGCATACATTTTTCTGATGTAAATGTAATTTAAGAGCCTTCATATTGGCCTCCTTCTCTTACTTAGATGATCTGCATTATTTCTCTGTATATTTGTTTATAATTTTTTCATTTCCCCATTGGGAATATTACAGTGGTATCAGAGAAATAATCTTGGCACAGTCTGTGCTTTCTAAGAAGCCAATACGTCTTTAGAAGAAGAAGAGCCTCTTACTAAAAGAGAGAAGAGGTATCTAAAAAGAAGACAGAAGATATTTGATTACACAAATGATGATAGAGACAAGGGTAAAGCCCCTGAATCTGGAAGTGATGAAGAAGGAAAGGACTTTGAAAAGATCCTTTTGAGAGCCATGCAAGGCCTTGAAAGAGAGATCAAAGATATGAGATTGGACAGAATCAAGGAATATCCTCAGAGATTTCATCTTGGAGAAATCTCTGGCATGTCTCACCACTGGAATGATCAACCAGTGCAGCCACAAGTTTCCCAACGCTCTACCATGCCTAATTTTTTGGCTGTGGGAAATGAAGGGTTTCAAGAGAAAGCATCCTTTTAAGACTAATTTGAAGAATATGAGTCTCAAAATCATAGATTCAAATATCACTTGAGTTTTCAAGAGTTTTTTCACCTCAAGGACAAAAGAAGACCAAGGCATCAACATAGAGATGGTGGATTCACTCAGAATCATAATTGGCATCACTCTATGAGAATATTATTTCTACCCAATTTCGATGGGTCATCCAAGTGTTCTGCCAAAGCATGGGTAGAAAAAATTGACATATAATTTCAGTTGAACAAGGTCACTAAGGTGGAGGCCATCAAGATTGCAGTGCTACACTTTGAAGGTGAAGCACATGACTGGTGGTTCCATGGCTTTAGGTCATGCAAATGTGACTTCTTATTCATAGTTCACTAGAATACTGGTGGAAATATTTTACAGAAGAGATCTAGTGGCACCATTCATGAGCCTTGCAAAGTTAAAACAATCAGGTAATATAGACTCTTACATTTCTAAATTTTTAAGATTATCTGTTATGGTTCCTGATTTTTCTATAGCAAGAAGGGTGTACATGTTCATAGATGGTTTAGATGAACCTCTTCATGGGTTGGTAAATTCTACCAAGCCCACTACTCTACATGATGCCATTGAGAGGGATAGAGACCTTCAAGATGCCTTGCCAAAAGCAAAGGCAAACTTTCATCATAAGTCATATTTTCCTTCTAAAGGAAAGGAAGATAAATCTGCTCCTTCAAAGGAGAGCTCATACAAGAAGCCTCTCGATGATGAAGTCTGAAGAGATATAAGGAAGAAGAAGCTATGATTCACTTTCCAAGAATCATGGGCACTTGGACATATATGTGATGCTGGAAAATACATATAGGTCTTCTTAGATATTGAGGAGGAAGAAGAAGATGAGCGAAGAAGAGGTCGCAGCACTGACACCGTTGGAGGAGATCTAACACCTTCAAGATATGGGAATGGAGAATTTTCTCCTATTGGATGGACTCTTGCATCTTTGAGGTGAGTACCTAAGTACTTGACCTTAATATTTCTAGGTTCAATATTGAATCAGAGGGTTTCTGTATTGATTGATAGTGGGGCCACCCACAACTTCATTGATGCTCATATTGTACAAAGGAGGGCAATACCCATTGATACTTTTGAGGGATTCTCTATTTTGGTCCTGGGAGATAGAACAATGCAATGCATGCATTATGTCCCATCACTTGCAGTCACCATGGGAACTTAAACTCTGGTTGATCACTTCTTTGTGGTTGAGATACCAGACACCAATGTGATCTTGGGTGTTCAATGGTTGATTACATTGGGGAAAGTCACCTCTGATTGGGAGGCTTTACAAATGGAATGGGTGGAAAAGAAGAGTGGTGAATCTCAATTGATCAAAGGCATGAATACATACCCCTAACATACCACTTCCACACAGAAATCAGAGATGGATTTGCGCAGTGGAAGCAAGGACTTTATAGTCCCATCTATCATGTTCATGATATTTCTTCATGGGACACTCTTATCTAGTGGAAAACCACCTAGGAGGCCACCTAATTCAGATTTTTTAGGGAATAACTCACAACATGATGCTCCAAGCTTAGATCAAGGAGGGATTTGAGCACTAGAAGACAAAGCTACATCATTGGGAGTCTTGGGTAAGCCCAAGGAGGAGGGAAATATTCTTCCCTTATCATCATCACCCAATCTCATTTCTCGTTCTGTGATGTGGGAGGAGAAGAATGGAAGGGATGGCCTTCCAACACACACCTTTGGCATGGGAAATTTCAAGGAGGAGATCAGCAACATGACATACATTTCTATCGATATACCATCAGCGTTGTCATTGTTGAGCAGTTTAGATCTATATTGGAAATCCCAACTGCTGGTGGATTATTCCAAAGATCTTCACACTTGTATGATACTTGATGACCAGCTACATGAAGAGGGTTGTTTAGTCCAAGGAGCAGTCATCTATCATCATGGTAGGATCTTCTTGTCTAGAGCCTCCAAGCTCAAGGAGAAGTTACTACAAAGATCTTATAAAGAGTTCTATTTTAGCCACATGTATTCCATGAAGATCTACAACATCAACATGAGGAGCTTGGATTGGGAAGGCTTGAGAGAAGAACTACATCAACATTTTAAAGAATGCATGAACTATGTGGAGTTGAGGCAACAACATGACTCTATGAAGGATTTATTTCAGCCATCTCTTCCTTCTTTTGAGAAAGGATATAGATCCATGCACCACTCCATTTGTATGAGTAGTATTGTTGGTGAAGAATCTGATCATGTAAAGCATGTTTTATTTTCTGATTGTAAATATTCTTTCACCATGTTTATGTAGGCATGGCTCCAAGGATGAGAAATACATCTTGTAAATATCATGCCTAACAACGAGCCATTCAAATTTCTGAATATGGCCACTCTCTTGATGAGCAAAGGGAGATTTTCTATCATGATGAGTGCTTTCTTAAAGCAACAAACATATCTCACACTTTCAGCCATAGTGAGATAACATGGGCAACAAGAAAATGGCGGGGAAACCAATTACCATATCTTGATCTGATGCAAGCAGGAGATGCACTGCGCTGATACCATATATGGGACTATGACGCACCTCCACATGCTCAAATTTTTGTTTGTATGTATGTAGTTTTTCTTCCATACATTGATGATATACTTGTAATTTTTATGGGGATGTATGGAGGTAGGATGGGAGGCATGTATGTACCTTATGTTACATATTTCAGGGAGAGCATTAGTTCAACCATGTTTGTTTCATTTGAGTTATTGACTCCTTGTGGGATGGACTATGTACATCTCATGATAACATTGGAGGAACAATTCATGGAGGGTTGGATTAGTGAACACTTAGCTTATGGAGGAAGCTTAACACATGATTATGGTGTCGCCAATGGAGGAGGAGGAGTGTTGCAACACTCACCTTAATAGTTGCTTGAGGACAAGCAACATTGTGGACGGGAGGACTGTAATATTCAAAATTGGTCACAAGCTAATGGGAATATTCAATTTTGTTTTATTTTTATGTTTTATGAATAAATATGTAAAGGCGAATCAATAAAAATCCTAAATAGTTAATAAATCAATGCCACATGTGAAAAATACTAAATTGGGCTATTTAAATAAGCACCCTTAGGTGTGAAAGGGGCTGAATATTTTGACTTGGTCAACCATGACCAAATCAACAACGTTGTCTTGGAGGAGTGGCCATCAATGAGGCACAACGCAGTTCTAGTTGGAGGTGGCTCATGTGAAAAGAGATATTTCATTGAGATGGTTTAGGGTTTTACAAGGTCTCAAATTATAAAATAAAGAGGATGGAAACATGAGAAGGTTGTCGATGATTATGTTATTTCTGAAGATATTGTCTGTTTAGACATTTCTCATTCTCTAGTTGTTTAGTTGAGAATAGTGTTGTTTAGCACTGGGTGTTCCTAATCAGGAATCCCACCTATTTCCTTGAGAGGCCCCTTGGAAGAGTCTTACATTTCTTGTCCACTATCAGGCTAAAGGCCAAGATTCTTCTTCCAACTACAACGTAGATCCTGTTGAGGGTTTGGTTGTCTTTGTAAGTTGTAGCAAGTGGAGGCTAGATCTACTTAGATCTAGGCCATTCTAGTGCTCCTTTTTAGTGGGGAAGTCTTCTATCCCATTGGCAAGAGAGTATTGGACCATTGGAGGTACATTTTCAGACCTTGGAATTAGGCCAAACATGTTCTAAGGCCTACAACACAGTCTTTCTTCCAAAACTGCGTTATTTGTGTGGGTATTGTTGCAAGGTCTTTGTCACACTTTTTGGAGGAGTGGTTTTCATGTGTTGGGGATATGCCCTTCACATTTGATATCCATTGGAGGGGATCATCATATTTTATATTTTAGATTAGATCTGCATGTCCATGAAATTATGAATATTTCTACAGATCTGTAGCATTAGATCTCATATCTACTCCATGTACTTAATGTATTGCTGAAAACCCCAAGGGGAAATTGAGGAAGAGATATCTAGTGTACAGATCTGATATAGATCTAACTTTTTATACACAAATCTTCTCTAGATCTTAAGTGTAATCTACAACAGTTGCAGCCAATAAAATAACTATATCAATTTCTTTTCAATCTTAATACATGGTTGCAACACCTCTTTTTGAGGATTTTCTTCCATAAAAGTCTTCTATTTCATATTGTAAATCTCATGGACTCTCTTGTGCATACTTTTTTCTGATGTAAATTTAATTTAAGAGCATTTATATTGGCCTCCTACTCTTACTTAGATGATCTACATTATTTTTCTGCATATTTGTTTATAATTGTTTCATTTCCCCATTGGGAATATTACATATTGACATCTGTGTTGGGTCACAGAGGTGGCTTATTATAGGAAACCCTAGTGCTTCTTCATTTAATTATCAACTCGAGGTAAGTCTTCTTATTTCAAGAGTTTTGACAAAATATATGCAAGTGAGATCGACTGATAGATACTCTATGTTGTTTATGAGAAAGGTTTATCTAGCCTCCTAAATTAAATCAGCTTAACGAGGAATGATTTGCTAGGTTATGGTTGGTAATTATACGATTAAATAACAGGATGGTGGTTTGGGAAGCAACTTAATCAACAATCTAAATGAATTGATCTAAAGCAACTGGAGTGAATTGAACAACAGTCCACGTGAACTGAACTAGAATGGAATAGCAAAGTAATTGAATTAAATTTCAACCTTAAATGAATCGAACAACAATCGTAAATGAATGGAACAACAATATTAAGGAATTGAACGAAAATCTTAAATAAAGCAATCTAAATGAATTGAACTAATATTTTAAATGAATTGAACAACAATGTTAACGAGTTGAACGAAAATCTTTAATGAAGAAATCTAAATGAAATGAACGACAATCTTAAATGAATTGAACAACAGTCTAAGTGAAGTAACCTAAATGCATTGTAAAACACTCACTTATATAATTTTGCAATGGAATTATCTTTGTTAAACTAAATTAGTGGAATTAATCAACAATTGAATGCTTTACCATACTGTCAAAACAATGTAACCCACAAAGACAATTAGCATCGAGTAATAAATATCGTGTGATTTGAAAATCGATTTTAGAAGCATTGAAAGGAACTGAAAGCATCTGTTGGTGATGAAGTATTATTACAAGCTAGAAAATACGAAATGCGATGACTCTAAATCAAGAAATAAAGATACTGAAATATTCTAAACAATGAACAACTATAACTTTATTAAGTAGAGAAGTATGTTACAACCGCATCAGATGACTTAAACATGGATTCTGTAACTAACGCGCAACACAACACTAGCGCAGAGACTCCCAGAGGTTGGGCCCAGACCACTAGAAGTCCTAACGTGATGAGAATCTCAAAAGGCAATTGTTCAAAACATCAAAACTCAAAAGATAATGCTAAAATACAATATGACATCTTTGTCTTGATGCGCTGA
Organism: Pinus albicaulis; assembly: GCA_034641835.2. Lineage (NCBI taxonomy): Eukaryota > Viridiplantae > Streptophyta > Pinopsida > Pinales > Pinaceae > Pinus > Pinus albicaulis. Next base: position 1,167,528,369 of record CM076578.1, read on the forward strand.
TTACAGAGGGGAAAGTCCCAATTAACTCCGACTCCCCATCTAGTTTGTCCTTGATCCTTTTAAAGGCAATTTCATGCAATGAGGAAGCATTCTTCAAATGACAGCCCGCTACGTGTGGCTATCGTTTGAGTTATTGGGCTTAAATCTGTTTTTCTGCCTTCTGTCGGCTTCTGGGAGTTACTGAGATCCCATACTTTTACGTCTGTCAGTTGTCTTTCCATTTACCATTGGTTCAGATACTCTACCTTCTTGCATACTGAGATATAATAAGTCAATTTCCAGTTACAAAAACATTCTTTTTGTCGCTAGCCCTATTGCTCTAGTTTTCATAAATCTTTTAATTCTTTATTGTTCAAATTAGGAAGAATTTCCTGAATTGTGACATGATTTGAAGTTATTATAGGGTGAAAACGTACTTCAATTCGGGCCCAACTCCCCCGCTTACCTTATTGCATGCCCTCATTCAAACAAATGGTTGAGATGCAACTGCGTTAAGGAGTAGGCAGGGTAGACCTTTTCCTTGTATGCTCTGAAACCCTGTTTTTGTCTTATTATTGCGAAGGCAGCGCTTGTGTGCCCCTCTGGTAATTCATAAGTATGATTATATTCCTCGAGAGGATACCAGAGGAGAGGGATTCTATACCTACATCCCAGCCATGCAGGTCCCATGCTAAAGACCATATTACTGTATGAAATAAATCTAGAGGCATCAGCCTTGAAATTCCTGTAGCCAAATGGTTCCCTATCCTTTATGTTATTCATGGAGGCCATCCACCTTTGTCTAGCTGAGGCCAAGGCTGCTTCTAGAATGTGTTCAAAGTACTCCTGTCTATTTTCTATGATATCCTTATAGATGGGCCCCAGTTGAGTCCTTACACCTTGCCTTCACATAAAGTTCTTGTGCTGGATAATCAGTTGTAGGGGTTTGGTGGGTTCTCCTCTAACCCACAAGTCTAAGTTGTGCTCTCTTTTGGAAGATATTATAGGCCTTGGTCCACTTGATCTGGTTCTTGGCGAATGAGAGGAAGGCTTGGAGCTAGACATCTCCTATAAAGGGGCTAGTATTATTGTCTGTGTCCTCTTCCAAAAATAAATTGTGCATGTAAATTTCACATAGGAGGTGTTGGACTTGTTCACCTTGCTCATTAAAGCAGTGGACAAATTCTTCTATAGTCCTAAAAGTTGTAGATTTTCCTGCCCTAATGGCCTTGACTTTCAGCAGTAAGTATTGTTCTGTTAAGAACAGGGCATAGTTAGTGGCTGGTGCTTCTGCAATATAGTGCATCGTTGTACAGAGAACAAATAATGGTGATTTGTTTCTTGGCTTGCTCCATATATTCTTGTGCCCTTTTTAGCTTTGTCTATTATTCTCTGAGCTGGGTGAATGTTTTGTCTTCAGTAGAGGAGAGGTCTATGAATTTCTTTAGTAATACTTGGTATTCTTGTGCTGGCACCACCTCCTTCCTACATTGTGCTACCTCATGCTATGCTTGCACCAGTTCATTGTGCAATTTCTGATAAACATCTTTCTCTACTAGGGGGTATAGGCAGGGGCTTCCTTTGTTTGCGTCTCCTTCTCTTGTGTAGTTTTCTGCTTAGTTTGTGTAGAAGTCTCAATGGTATTTTCTAGTTTTGTCTGAATTTTAGCCTCAGAAGTACCTGCTTGGTGAGTCTGTACCCTAGTCTCAGCTGTATCGATTGAATTGGTCTACACCTCATCCTCTGTAGTGGCTACCAAATTGGTCTGAACCTTAGCCTCGACAATGTCAACCAAGTCTGTCTGTATCTTGGATTCAACAGTGTTTATCAAGCTGGTGACTAGTTCTGTTTGAGTTCCTGCAGTGGTTGTTTCTCTCTTTGGTTTTCGGGCCCTTCTCTCCTCTTTAAGTTGTTTCCTCAAATATTTCACCATTTTCTTCAATCTTCTGTAGGTCCTCCTCATTTTTCTAATTTTCTTTTCATCTAAATGTTCACCTATCCTAATTTCAGTAGGTGGTGGAGGAGTCGTATTCCCATTTTTTGGAATGGTATTTCCAACCTCAGGGTTACCTGTGATGGTGTTTCTTATTTTATCTTCAGAGTTTACCTCTGTATGAGGGTCCTGACTGGGTGGAGCAGTGCTACCTCCTGGTGTCAAAGGGACTGTTTCTGTGCTTTGTTCTACAGGGACCGTGTCACCTGAATGATTTTCTGATTCCACTCTTTCCTCTTCCTACCCTTCACTGTATACACCATAATTCCTAAGAAGGGACAGAGTCCCGTCATCCTGTAGTTCCTCTTGGTCGGGTAGGACTTCAGTGTGATCAGAACTACTAGCAGTGGCAGACTCATCTATGGGTTCTTCTTGTTCTTCTTCTTCCAATGGGTTTCTAGATTCATAGTCTTTTCTCAATTCTTCTAGGACTCCAACCATTTCTTCCTCGAAGTATTTTAAGGGTGCGATTTGAGGGTGGGATGGCCCTGCCTCTTCTATTAGGTCCAAGGTTCCATGCAACTTTTTGGACCATTTTTGCCTACTTGGCTCCGAGGTTTTAGTTCAAGTCCTTTTTCTTCTTGGTGTATTTACCCTAGGGGGCTCAATTTTGGTTTCATCAGGATTTATTTCTAGTTCCTAGGCATCAAGGTTGAAAAAATTGTCCCAGGTGATCTGCTGCTTTTCCATCTCATGGATGATGACTAGTTTAATTAACCCTTGGTGACTAACTACTACTAGTGGATTTTTGGCTTTTCTTAATCGAATAGCAGTATCATGTAAAATGGAATTTAAGAAGGAAGGCAGATTAATTGAAATATTTTGCTTAAGTATAGCTAAGAGTTTGAGCTGACGAGGTTTTACCATGGCCCAACATCCATCACATGTAATGAAATTTTGGACGAATGTTGCCAGTTCCAACCATGACTGGTGTAGAGAGGTAGGGTTAATCCCTCTTAATTTTCTCTCCAATGGTTCCTCCAAGTCGTTATATACTCCTACTGCCTCTCGTAGGAGGAGATGTTTCTCTGTCCATCTTTCTCCTTTTATTGGAATTCTGGAAACTTCAGAAATGATCTCTTCTGTTACTGGTATAATTCAACCCTTGATTCTGGTTTTACCTTCTTGCATATTTTTCAGAAACTCAATTGCAATTTCCATATCGGATCCTTGTAATCGATGTACATATGTCAACCATCTGGCTTGTTGGTGGGTGGAACTAGCTATATCTGAAACTGGGAAGTTAACAGGCTCATTTCGAAGGGAATTTACTCCCATAGTTGATATGCTTTCTTCTTCTAATTGTATTCTTCCTCGGCTCTATTGTTTCAACTGAATTTTGTATGAAAGCGAAAGAGGGATTTCGGTTTTGCATTGGTAACTTCATGCCTTAATTGCAGTGTTCCTTTGGTCTTATCGGTGTATCTAACGAGATTTGTGCCAAGATTTCGCATTCTTGCCAATTTAAGATCAATTAAACCCCCTCCATCGAAGAAAGGGTGCACATGCCCTCAAGTACAAGAGAGATTCGGCCAATCATGAATGTAGAAAAGGGAATGTCAGCATTTAGTAATAATGACCTGTACGTGAAGGAGCGATCATTCTTCATGTGGTTGAGTAATTACTAGCATATGCAGTGTAAAGGTCAGTTTTGGAAATTTTCATAATTATATCTTGTGCGGAAGTGAATGGAATGGGAAATGGAATAGTATAACCATTATTGTGATATGATGTCCTCTTTTTTTGAAAAGTTATGACGGAAGCAAGACTAAGTCAAGTAATGATTGGTGTTGTCATCCCGGAATTCAAATGTGTAAGCATATCTCTATTAGTTTTTCCTGTGGCAGATTATAGGTCTCACTAATTCGAGTAATAGCTTATGGAAGAAGAATGTAAGATAAGGTGTATATAAAAGTAATTGGTTATTGATGAAGCATACTTTCATACCATAAGCAGAGCCACTGCTGCCAGTAGGCGTTCATAGCCTCGACATGGTTGCTATTTTAAACCGAAAGAATGAGCCAGGATCCTTATGTAAAAATAGTTATTCTTCCAATTTTGTGGAGATATCACCATGATGATATGGTAGCCAGATAACCATAGTGCCACTCACCATATTTGTAGCAAAGTGATCAATTCAACTTGTGATGAGATGTCCTGTCCTTCAAGTAGCTAAGAAGGTCATTACCCTGGTGTGCTGGCCATTTTGGGCATGTCATTTTCTAAGCTCTTATGAACATGGTAGGCTGGCTCGTGATGAGACCCCCTATCCTCTCTTAAAAATTTTCATGTGAGCACAATACTTCTTTTTGAATCATAGCATCTTGATTTATAAGGAGGTCACTATACTGGTGTGATAGCCAGATAGTCACAGTGCCATTCACTAGGATTGTAACAGGGTGATCAAGACGGCTCATGATGAGACCTCCAGTCCTTCAATAGATGAGAAGGTCATTACCATGGTGTGGTAGCCATTGTGGGCATGTCACTTGTTAAATCCCTATGATCATGGTAGGCTGGCTCGTGATGAGACCCCCTATCCTCTTAAATATTTGCATGAACACATAATAGTTGCATTTTATACATAAAGGGAGGCTCATTAACTCCTTAAGAGTTAGGGATGGTGAAAGAAGTGAAAGAATTCCAATACAATTAATACCCTTTATTCCCATTCCTTCATATTGGAGGGAAATATTACTCAAATAGTGCAAAAAGATATACCATGATAAGGAAATATATTGTATGATAACATATTTGAACTAGGGATGACTTAGCCTTTCATTTCATGTATGCAAATTGTCAGCTTCCTGTTTTCAGGATTATAGTTCCAAGGAGTCATCATATTTGTAGTTTTACCATTTCCCTTTATTCTTCAACTGCCATTTCCTACTCAGAGATGCTTTTAGCTGGACAAAGGGAATAATGAGATGAAAAAAAAAAGGTTATTTAATTTGAACAGTAGGGAGAAATGCAAAACTTGGCTATTTAATCCGATGGAACAGCAGTTGTTCAAATATTAAATAAAGAGAAGAATAAAAACTCAAAATCATGGTTGTTCAATCCGATTGAACATCAACCATTCAAATATTGGATAGCAGCCATTCAAGGATTGAACATAAAGAAGGATAGGAATGCACAAATGTGGTTGTTCAATCCGATTGAACAGCAACCATTCGAAGATTGAACAACAAGAAAAATAAAACACCAAAATATGGTTGTTCAATCTGATAGAACAATAGCTGTTCAAGAATTTAACAACAACCATTCAATGATTGAACAGCAAAAATAAAACACCAAAACATGGTTGTTCAATCTGATAGAACAACAACCATTCAAGAATTGCACAGAAGTCGTTCAAGGATTGAACAACAAAAATAAAATGCCAAAAAATGGTTGTTCAATCCGATGGAACAGAAACCATTCAAGAATTGAACAGTAGACGTTCAATGACTGAACAACAAAAATAAAACACCAAAACATGGTTGTTCAATTTGATGGAACAGATGTCATTCAAGAATTGAACAACAGTCGTTCCATGATTGAACATAAAAAATTAAACACCAAAACATGGTTTTTCAATCTCATAGAACAGCAGCTGTTCAAGAATTTCATAGTAGTCGTTCAAGGATTGAACAACAAAAATAAAACACTAAAACATGGTTGTTCAATCCGATGGAACAACAGTCATTCAAGTATTGAACATAAAAAATAAAACACCAAAATATGGTTGTTCAATCTGATAGAACAATAGTTGTTCAAGAATTGAACAACAGCCATTCAAGGATTGAACAGCAAAAATAAAACACCAAAATATAGTTGTTCAATCTGATGGAACAACAGTCATTTAAGAATCGAATAGCAACCGTTCAAGGATTGAACAACAAAAATAAAACACAAAAATATGATTGTTCAATCTGATGGAACAACAGTCATTTAAGAATTGAACAACAGTCGTTCAAGGATTGAAAGAAAAAATAAAACACCAAAATATGGTTGTTCAATCCGATATAACATCAATCGTTCGAGAATTGAACAGCAGATGTTCAAGGATTGAACAACAAGAAAAATAAGAATGCAATTCACAAGAGGATAAGGAAAAAAAAAATTTCAAGTATGAAGAATGTGCATCAAAATAAGACATTTATGTACATTATCTACAAATGATGCTAGCAAACCTCTCATGTACTTGATTTTGTGGGGTTGTCACCCCCTTGTGCCACAACTTGGATGGTGGGATCATTTTGTACTTGTTGACAAAAATATTCTTTCATGAGAGGTTTGTGATAGAGGCATACTCTGTGTCCGTTAACTCGAAATGTTGAACCAGGCCCATCTATGGTGGTTAAGGTGATTGTGCCATTGCTATGTACTTCCTGAATCTCATATGGACCAAGCCACCTTGTTTGCATTTTTCCTGTAAAAACTTAGGATCTAGAGTCATAGAGGAGTGCCCAATCTCCTTTTTGAAATACCTTCTTCTTTATAAGGTTGTTGTGCCACTTATCTCACTTTTGTTGGATGATCGCTATGCGTTGCAGGGTTAGCAGCCGTATTTCGTCTAGTTCGTTTATTTGTTGGAGTCTTCTAGCTTGAGCTTCTGTTAAGTACAACCCCACTTCCTAGGCTACTCTTAGAGTTTTGATTTTGAATTCAATAAGGAAGATAGGTTCTCTCCCAAATACTAGCTCATATGGTGAATATCCAGTGGTGTTTCTCCAGGTTATACAATAAGCCCATAAGGCTTCTAGTAGTCTAGTGGACCATTCCCAACAATGTGCTTCTACCGTTTTGGTAAGGATTGCCTCCAAGACTCTGTTGGTGCTTTCAAATTTCCCATTTTCCTGCGGGTGGTAAGGAGACATAACTCTATGGATGATATGGTGATTTCTTAAGGTGGTTATGATTTTATTGCCTATGAATTGTGCCCCTCCATCGATTATCATTTCTCGTGGCAACCCATATTGCATGAATAGCTCAAAAAGAAAATTAATCACCAATTCTTCCATGGCTCTTGACAAGGCCTCTGCCTCTACCCATTTGGTTACATAATCTATGGCAACCAACATGTAGGCTTTCCGGTTCCATGGCGGGTTAAATGGTCCAAAGAAATCTAGCGCCCACCATTCGAATGGTTCTACCACAAATTGTGGTTGTAGCATCATTTCATCATCTTTTCCTCATCATCCCATCCTCTGGAAGCTATCACAGGCCTGGACATATTTTTTTCATCTTTGAAAATTGTAGGCCAATAATAGCGTAATTGTAGCACTTTATGCCTGGTTCTGCATTCTGCGAAATTGATGCCACAAGGTTCATCGTGAAAGGCTCATAAGATTTCATAGATTTCATCTTCTCTTATGCATCTACATATGTGTATGTTGACCCCTGTATGGAAGAGGTATCCCCCAATCCAAGAGAATCTTGCGCTGCGCTGTACAATCAGTTTTGGTTCTCTTGATGTTAAGTGTCTAGGTAGCTTCCCTACTGCCAGATAATTTGCCACATCTACATACCATGGTGTTTTTACCACTACAAAAAATATATGTTTTTCAAGGAACTGATAATCAACTGCTAGGGTGCCCTCCGACTTTGGAACCCTAGACAGGAAGTGTGCGACTACGTTTTCTTTTCCTGGATGATCTTTGATGGTTATGTCGAATTTCTGCAACAACAGTAACCAACCAGTTATTCTCCCATTTGTGATTGGTTTATTGGCTACATATGTAATGGTAGAGTGATCAGTATACAAGAACACTTGATAACCAGTTATATAATTCCTGAATTTATTAATAGCATAAATAATAGCCAGGAACTCTTTTTCAGTCATGGTATAATTTAATTCGGAAGGAGTGAGGTTTTTACTGATATAATAAATAGCATAAGGTTTTTTGTCTTCTTCTTGGCCAAGGATTTCTCCTATTGTTGTATTAGATGTATATGAATAGATGTGAAAGGGATGTTTCCAGTTAGGACCTCGCAGGATTGGTGTTGTTGAGACCAACCTCTTCAAATATGCAAAAGCGGTGTCACATTTGTCAGTCCAATGGAATTCAACATTTCCAGTTAATGCATACAAAGGTGCAGCTATTTGTGAGAAATTATTTATAAATATGCGATAATATCCTGCATATCCCAGAAAAATGCGTACCTCTGTTTGTGTACAAGGTGTTTCTAATAGAAGAATGACCTCTATCTTAGCCATATCTACCTGTATTCTAGCTGTAGAAATGTAGTGGCCTAGGATCACCCTCTTAGTCTTCATCATGTGGCATTTTTCATTTCTTAGATATAATCTAGCCGTAATACATCGTTCTAACACCTTTTCTAGCATTTCTAGAGCTTGATCAAAGTCTTCTCCATATGGTGTGAAATCATCCATGTAGATTTCCAGTTCCTCATTTATTAAGTCAGAGAAAATGTTAATTATGGCCCTCTGAAATGTGGCTGGGTCATTGTATAACCCAAATGGTAGAAATCTGTAAGAAAAAGTACCCCAAGGGTAGGTAAAGGTTGTCTTATCCTGATCTTCGGGAGCTATTTGAATTTTATTGTAACCACTAATCCCATCAAGGAAGGAAAAGAACCGTTTCCCTGCCAATAGATCTAGGACTTGGTCAATGAATGGAAGGGGGAAATTGTCTTTTTGTGTTGCTTTGTTCAATTCTCTGTAGTCTACACAAATTCTCCACTTCCCATTCTTTTTAGGGACAACTACTAGAGGGGAGACCCATTTGCTTTCTGAAATAGGATAAATAAAATTTACATTTGACAGCTTTTGCAACTCCTCTTTTACAACATATTTTAAGTGTGGGTTTAGCCTTCACTGAGGTTGTCTAATGGGATGTGCCTCCTTATCGGTATATATGTGGTGGGTGCATAACTGCGAGTCTAAACCCTTCATGTCTGGGTAATCCCAAGCAAATGCCCCTTGATACTTCTGAAGGATGTTTATGAGCTTCTACTTTTGGTCATCATCCAAATTGTCATTAATATTTAGAACCTTTCCTGGCCCAACCTCAATAGGTATGTTGTTACATACAGTGGTTGTGGGAATATGTTGATCCTCGCGGTTTGCTACAGGATCCTCTTCACTTTCAAGGACTTTTTTCAACATTTAACATTTTAAATTTCCATATGGTGGCTGATTTATGAAATTGTTGATTATGTCGTCTTCAGTTTGATCCTTAAGTTCAAGAGCTTCTACTAGTGTCAGGGGTGGATGAATTGTTTTACTCCTAGTATGTACATGGATGTTTATTAATTTTTACCATGGGTATTCTTGGTTTGGCAGGCGGATAAATGATAATACTTTTTTTAGAATCCCCTCTAGTGATGATCATGCTGCCTGTTCAGCAGCCTATGTAAGCATTTTTTGTGGCTAGCCAAGGTCGGCCAAGGATCAATGGATGCCTGTCCATCCTGTTCTTTGGATTAATAACTAAAAAATCGGCTGGATATTCCCATGAGTCCACATAGACCAGGATTTCCTGCACTATTCCCTCTTGTCTGATAACAGACCTGACAGCCAGTTCCAACAGTGTAGTTGTAGGTTCTAAAGCCGATATGCCTAGTTCTTCGCAGGCCCCTGTAGTTAGGATGTTAATAGTTGCTCCTAGGTAGACCAATGTGTTTGGAAATGAGTGACCAGAGATTTTCATAGTCACAATAGGATTTCCTGGGTCTTCATACTTCATGGGTGTCTTCTTACCCTATAACAAATTAGATAGCGCCCCTACCACATGAACGGTGGGTGTAGCCTTTGTTTTGTTTATTTTCTTTTTCCCACATAGTTCTTTAATCGTCCTTGCATAGATAAGAATTTCTTGGATGGCCTAGAGAAGAGGAATTTTAATACAGAGGTTTCTCAATTCCCCCAAGATGTTAAATTCTGGAGAAGCTGTCAGTCTGGGCAGAGTTAGTCTCTCCGGAAATGGGGGCAGAGACATCCTCAGTTCTTCAAGTCCCTGCTAGTCAACCTCTTTCTCTATTATATTTGAAGTCTCAGTTCAAGAAGAAGGTGGATTTGTTGCTTCCATAGGTCAAATAGTACGTCCTGATCTCAGCGTTAGTTCATTTCACTATTTTTGTTCAATGCTATAATTTGGATTTTCTATTATCTGGATTAATTGAACCAGTTTGTTGTTGGGATTAGGATTAGGTTGTGCTAGTAGTTGAGGGAGTATGGCAGGTTGTTGGTTATGATGAACTTGGTAGGGAGATGGAAACGTAGGTTGGTTTTGAGTTCCTGCCCCCATTAGTAGGTTGGTCATCCCCAGGGGTCCTTGCCAATTCCAATTATTGTTTTGAGGAGGAGGGTTTGGCCACTGGGCTTGATATAGAACATTTTGCAAATAAGTGGGAGAACAAATAAATTTCGTCCAATTATTCCCTAATGAAAGTTGTGTAGGCCATGGTGGCATAGGAAATGACTGGTTTAGCCAAGTAGACAAGGGGTTTTGAGTCTGCCAAGTTGTTGCAGGGTTTTGCTGGTTAAACTGTGGCGAAGAAAATAATTGAGGGAGGTCTTGTGGCATACCTGGTCGTGTTTACCACTGACGACACTGATTCATTAAATATATTGGTTCAGTCTCTTCCTTTGCTTGCTTGTAAACTTATTTCAGCCCAAGAAGCGAAGGACATTGGTCCGTGGTATGATCCTTAGTGCAGATGGCACAAGTCTGAACCATGTCTAAAGGACATTCTCTCTAGCTGTGCCTCTTCCGACATCGTGGGAAAAATATGGCCAGGTTTTGTTCTGCTATAGCTTGTTTTTGTTTGGCTTGTAAAACATCAAGTAATGTTTTCAAGGAACCCAGGATGTCAGTTTTGAAATTTTCTAATAGATTTCCAAATTCTGCTCTGGTTACATTCACATTGGTCTACTTAAGATATTTTTTCATAGAATCATGCCCAACTGGCCTATTGCATGTGCTACCCCAAGAGCATATAATACATAGGGAAATAATCTCGTCACATTCTTCCTAGTAAATATCTCCCTTTCCCATTATGTTAAGCATCTCAACCCATTCTTCCTTCATTACTTTAAGCATCGTGACTTTTAAAATGTCCTTGGATAGCGTGGTATATGGGGACCTTTGTAAATTGTATTGAAATCTTTCTACGTACTCTTCTAATGTTTCATTGTATTTTGCAAACATATTAAAGCTTTCATCTTTTAGGTCTCGAGTTCGGCAATAGTCTTGATATTTGTTAAGAAAACTTCATTTCGTCCCAATTATTGATGGTTCCCCCACCTAGTCCCATGAACTAGCGTCGTGTTGTTCCTTTTAAGGTAGAGGGAAATAGTTTCAGCTTCTGAGGATCAGTGGTGTAGTCATACCCCCTACATAAGACATCAAATTCAAATAGGAATGCATCAAGATATTCCATAGTCAAACCATGGAAGGTGAGAATGTTGTGTAAGGGAATGGCTTTCATAGGGGCGTTTGCAACATGATCAATAATGGGGTATTCCAATTTTGATGTCTGCCTTTGATTTAGATTTTGATTATTTTCCATTTGGTTGAAGAGGTGCCATAAATATTCAAGGACTTCCTATTCTGGAGGAGTGATCTAGGGGATCTTAGGAGGAGAATGTGGAGGGGGTTTTACAGTGCTTCCCTGGTTTGGGATCCTAAGTACCTCTGTCTTGGCTACTCTTTCAGGTGATTTAGGTTCTGGAGCTTTTATTTGAATTATGCCACTAGTTTCTCCTTCCCCTTCTTGTATATTGCAAGAACCCCCCTCTCTCAAAGCATCAGTGCCTATATGATTGGTAGTTTGAAGGCTTTGCTCAAATCCTTCTGTTTCACCGTGAATCTAGGGGTGGGCTATGGATGGTGAGGTTGTAGCTTGAGGGAGCGTGATAGGGTTTTGGATGGAAATAGTTCTAGGTCCTACGGATCCCTGAGATTCAACTCTCCTAATGATTTCGTCTATATATGTTTTCCTTCCAAGGATCACTGGTCCTTGGGATTGTGAAGAGTTTTGAGAGTTAGTTCGAATTGTTTCTATATTTTTCTTCCTAGTCATAAAACAAGAGCACCTACTCTATTGGTATTTGAACAACTTTGCTAAGAAGCGGGCTATAGATCAAGCATTTTTCTTACCGATACGCAGGTTCTTACCTCCCGTTTTTAATACCTAATTCCTCATAGCAATAGAGAAAAGTGAATACAACATATCACTCTTAACACTCTCGCTAGCAACGGTGCCAAAAATGTTGGGTCACAGAGGTGGCTTATTATAGGCAACCCTAGTGCTTGTTCATTTAATTTTCAACCCGAGGTAAGTCTTATTATTTCAAGAGTGTCGGCACAATATATGCAAGTGAGATTGACTGATAGATACTCCACATTGTTTATGAGAAAGGTTTATCTAGCCTCCTAAATTCGATTAGCTTAACGAGGAACAATTTGCTAGGTTATGGTTGGTAAGTCTACGATTAAATAGCAGGATGGTGGTTTGGGTAGCAACTTAAACAACAATCTAAATGAATTGATCTAAAGAAATCGAAGTAAATCGAACGGCAGTCCACGTGAACTGAAAAGGAATGGAATAGAAACGTAATTGAATTAAACCGCAACCTTAAATGAATCGAACAAAAATCGTAAACGAATGGAAAAAAAATATTAACGAATTGAATGGCAATCTTAAATGAATCAATCTAAATGAATTGAATGACTATTTTAAATTAATTGAACAACAATGTTAACAAGTTGAATGACAATCTTAAATGAAGCAGTCTAAATGAATTGAATGACAATCTTAAATGAAGCAATCTAAATGAATTGAATGACAATCTTAAATGAATTGAACAACAGTCTAAGAGAAGTAACCTAAATGCATTGTATAGCACTCACTTATATAATGTTGCAATGGATTTCTCTTTGATAAACTAACTTAGTGGCATTAATCAACAATTGAATGCTTTACCGTACTATCAAAACAATGTAACCCACAAAGACAAGTAACATCGAGTAATAACTATCGTGTGATTTTCAAATCGATTTCAGAAGCATTGAAAGGAACCGAAAGAATCTATTGGTGATGAAGTATTATTATAAGCCAGAAAATATGAAATGTGATTATTATAAATCAAGAAATACAGATACCGAACTATTCTAAAGAATGAACAACTATCACTTTATTAAGTAGAGAAGTATGTGACAACCGCATTAGATGACTTAAACATGGATTCTGTAACTAATGTGCAGCACAGCATTAGCACAGAGACTCCCAGAGGTTGGGCCCAGGCCACTAGAAGTCCTAATGCGATGAGAACCTAAAAAGGTAATTGTTAAAAACATCAAAACTAAAAAGATAATGCAGAAATACAATATGGAAGCTATGTCTTGACGTGCTGATTATAGAGGGGAAATTACCAATTAAATCCTACTCCCCATCTAGTTCATCCTTGATCCTTTTAAAGGTAATTTCACGCAATGAGGAAGCATTCTTCAAACGATAGCCCACTGCGCATGGCTGTCGTTTGAGTTCTTGGGCTCAAATCCATTTTTCTGCCTTCTGTCGGCTTCTGGGAGTTACTAAGATCCCATACGTTTGTGTTTCTCAGTTGTCTTTCCATTTACCATTGTTTCAGCTACTATGCCTTCCTGCATACGGAGAAACAATAAGTCAATTTCCAGATATAAAAAACATTCTTTTTGTCGTTAGCCCTATTGCTCTAGTTTTCATAAATCTTTTAATTCTTTATTGTTCAAATTAGGAAGAATTTCCTGAATTGTGACATAATTTGAAGTGATTATAGGGTGAAAACGTACCTTAATTCGGGCCCAACAATCTGCATCCATGCACTCTACACTGCTACCAACTCTGATTTTCACTCCACTATCTTGCACCTGTCACTCTGATTTTTGTCTTCTTGTCATCTGACTGCATCAATCTAACTGATCCTTCCTAATAATCCTATACTGTGGGCTCCTCGTAGTCAGGTTCGATCCATGAGACAAACCATCTCAATGAATCCTTCTCAAATTTCTTCTTGAAATTCATTTTTCACATCACCCCACCTCACACTTGGAGGTATAGTTGCATGTATTCCCTCTACCCATCATGCTCAAATTTTCCCCCTCATGGAGGTCTCTGCTTGAGTGGACTCTTCCACTTGGTTTCCTCTCTTCTCATCCAATTTCGCTGCTCCACAACCTTCTGAGACTTCTTCTAAGGTTGCATGTTGAGAGATAATTTCTCCCTCTCAAACATCAAGTCATTAACCATTTCTTTGCTCCTCAAATCCTTGCATGCATCCTCAACCTCGAGCGCATACAGGTTCTTGACTCTTCAACCGATCTACTTCACTTGTCCCATGGCTATGTGTTTAAGGAAAAATTTTCCTTTTCTATACATTACTTCATAACAACAGTCTTCCAATACCACTATGGAGACAAGATTCTTCTTTAGGTCTAGAACATACAAAACATCTTCTAGTCTGAGATGGGAGCCATTCACCCTCTAAAAGGTAATTGTACCTATTTCGGTCGCGTTATACCTCTCGTCATCTCCAAACTCCGTGTTCTGTTGGAGGTCCTTCTCCTCCAAGTCATTGAAGAGATCTGTAATCCTCATCATATGGAACGAGGTGACACTGTATAAATACCACTTGCATCCCAATACAGTTCTAGCCATGCATGCAATGAGAGTAAAATCAAGCTCAAACTGTGGAGCCAATGCTTCAACTTCTACAACTGCAGGCTCCTTCTTTCTTGCCTTCTTCTGTGGGTAATTTGTAGCATAGTTCCCATGCTCATGACAGTGAAATCATTTGATCTTGGAAAAGTCTTTCTTGCCCACTTTGCATTAGGATTTCTTTCCCTTGGCCTTATTTTCCTTTCTAGCCAAGGCACAATATTACTCGTCATTATTCTTGGATGAGGATCCATCCCTTGGGAAAAATACTAAGAGGGGGGGGGGGGGGGGTGAATCAGAATTTAGAATAAATTCAACCTTTTCTTTGAGCAGATTTCCATACGCGGTTTTTATGAACTGAACTAGCGTGTATACGTGGAAATATAGAAGGAAACTAGCGTATACTGATTTACCTTTCAGATTTAGAGAATTTCTCAAGAACAGTCTTTTAAACAGATTTACCAGTTATGAATAAAGCTAGATAATCAAAAGTTATGAGCAGTAATCAACAGTATAAAGCATCACACACATGAACACCAATATTTAAGGTGGAAACCCAATTCGGGAGAAAACCACTGCTGTTGTCGTCTCTGTCTTCAATCTTTATTATATAGAAAACTTTTTACAACGTTGTACTGATGCAGACTTATACCAGTACGCAGGCTTCTACCTGCAGAAGGCTGCAACCTTCTCTCGTTTTCCAGCTGCAACTGGAAGGGAGCTCCAACCCCCTAATCTCGTTTACCAGCCTCTCCTAGAAGGGAGCTTCGACCCCCTGATTTCAACACCAGCTTCTACTGGCTGAAAGCTTCTACTTCAACCCTCAAACCCACTGCAGACCATGTTTCATCAATTTTCATACTAGATCAAACAGCTTTAACACAACCCTTCACTTAACATCAACAAACATACTTTGCCCAATACTTCAAAAATAACAGTGAGACCACTGTAACTAGAATATCAGAAATAACCCAGACTTCAGAATAGATATGCAGATACAAACTCAACCCTAAACATTCATTAATTCAAATAGCATATGCTAATTTTCTTCACTGAAGCCGCGTATATATGCGCTTTCCTGCACACCAACCCGCGTATACTTCTGTGTATTTTATTCTTCGTAAACCCTAACTTCCATACGCGCTTTTCATGAAGAGAACCCGTGTATATACGCGATTTTTCTGAAACCAACTAGCGTATAGATTTGTAAAAAATAAATTTTGTAGAATAGACCAGATCTATAAAACTTACCTATATTTATTCATTTTCTTCAACAGACTTGCGCCAATTCTTCATGATTTCGTCAGTCATTCAAATCAAAGATTCATCATCGTCAGATCTAGAGATCTTGAACCATCATTATATCCATGGGTGCATCATAGATTCAGATCTATCAATTAAGAATAGAGTTCATCCATGCAGATATTCCTTAGAGAAATTTATTCATCAACAACCCTTACACATGCACACCTTGCACTATGATCTTCTTCTCCTTAAATAGATTTAGCTTTTACCAATACCATGAGTCAAAACCACACAACTTCCTATGGTATTCTTGGATGGAATCAAATAAACCATACAGTGCTCAATACTGTGTGCCAAAACCATGGTAATGCCCCTTGGTATTATAATTTTGGAGCACAAAATGGCATACGCGACTTGGGATGTACTTATGCGTGTGCATACGCGACTTGGCCTTTACAAAAGCGCGTATACATTGTGACATATTATATTTATCATTTCTCCGGCACTTACTAGAATCCTTTTTCTCTGTCACATCTGAACTAAACTGTAGATACATCATTCTTACATCTTTAACACATACGTTGCTATCCAAAGACAACTCATCAAGTCAGTTTCCATCAAGGACAACTTCATCAAGTAGTTTGCCATCAAGGACAACACATTGCATCATATTTCCATATTGCCAACAATATCCCCCTTTGGACTTGATGGCAACCATGACCATTTAGCAACAATCATTCTCCCCCTTTGACATCAAGGGCAAAGGGTAGATCAAGATCCTTTGTACCGACAATACCATGCTCCCCCTGAGATCATGCTGCATCTTCAAACATAATATTCAATGAAGTACATGACTCTATAACTCAACCTAGTATGACCTTTCCTATCACCAAGGACTCATACTTATATCAATGATACAACCAAGTGGATTTACAAGTTTGACTCAACTACCCAACCAAGTGGGTTTACAAAATGGAATAAGTCTTTGCATGACTGAATATTACAATTTTTTACATCATGGGTCTCAACATGACCTTTTTCATCAAATTACAGAAATGACTTATACAATCAAGATCAAAGTTTCTCAAGCATGAGATCAGACTACAACAAATAAATAGAATGCCAACAATGCATCCTTTCCACATGACCAGTGCTCCCCCTTAGCCTGTGCATCCTGAACACTTTCCACAGCAAATCATCAAGGCATATTCATCATAAGCATTAGATAATGAAACAGAAATATGAGAGCTGGAACATCACCAGAGATACCCAACAGCACCACAGCTGTGCTGAAGAATGCTGACCCAAAAAAAAAAATTTGTCAGCAAATACCCATACACGGTTTTATGTGTATATATGCGACTGTCCTTCAGGAAATCTGTGTATCCAATTTAATCTTCTAAATTTAAGCAGATCTGATCTTCTAAGAGGCAAAGACAACTCCCAGCTTCTGTCTGAGATATTTGAACGCCTCCCTGAGTAAAGGTTTGGTAAATATATCAGCAACTTGTTCTTTGGAGGGAACATACTCGAACTTCACCTTTTGTTCAAGCACTTGTTCATGTAAGAAGTGATACTTGATGGGAATGTGCTTGGTCTTGGAATGCATAACAGGATTCTTTGAGATACTGATGGCACTTGTATTATCACACATAATGGAGATAGGAGGTGAACATTTGAT
Organism: Pinus albicaulis; assembly: GCA_034641835.2. Lineage (NCBI taxonomy): Eukaryota > Viridiplantae > Streptophyta > Pinopsida > Pinales > Pinaceae > Pinus > Pinus albicaulis. The sequence continues at coordinate 1,167,545,915 of CM076578.1, forward strand.
TTGAATGTCTTGTAAGGTTTGCATCATCCAAAGAAGTTGAGTGCAACATGATGCGACAACCACATATTCTGCTTCTGCTGTAGATAAGGCAATAGAGCTTTGCTTCTTGCTGAACCAAGATACTAACCGGGGCCCCATATAGAATGCACCACCACTAGTGCTTTTCCGATCATCAACATTTCCAACCCAATCTGCATCAGTGTAAGCATGAAGAGTGAGATCAACATTCTTTGGATACCATAGTCCAAAGTCTTGAGTTCCTTGTAGATATTTGAATATTCTTTTGACAGCCTGAAGGTGAGACTCTTTTGGATTAGCTTGGAATCGTCCAGCAATCCTAACTGCATGCATAATCTCTGGTCTAGTCTCAGTGAGATAAAGTAGACTTCCTATCATAGATCTGTATTTCGGTTGATTCACCGTGGGAGAATCATCATGTGAACTGAGATTACATCCGGTTATCATTGGTGTACTTACAGGTTTTCATTCTTCCATGCCATACTTCTTCAGAATTTTCTTAAGATATTTTGCTTGTGATAAGAATATACCATCTGTTGCTTGTTGCACTTGCAAGCCAAGAAAGAATGTTAGTTCCCCAAGTAAAGACATTTCAAATTCTTGTTGCATAACAGAAGCAAATTTTTGACTCATAGATTCTTCATTACTTCCAAAAATGATATCATCAACATATACAAGCACAATCAATTGTTTATCATTTTCAGTTTTTGTGTATAAATTTCTATCAGCAGACCCCTTTGAAAATCCTTGTTGATGAAGATATTTGTCAAGATGATAATACCATGCCCTTGGAGCTTGTTTGAGACCATATAGAGCCTTTTTAAGTCTGCAAACAAGTTTTTCATCATTTCCCAAAATGAATCCTTCTGGTTGTTATATATAAACTTCTTCTTCTAGATCACCATTGAGAAAAGAAGATTTAACATCCATTTGATAAACTTTGATTTGCTGGAAGCTTGAAAAAGCAAGAAACATTCTTATGGCTTCAAGTTTAGCTATAGGAGCAAAAGTTTCTTCAAAGTCTATACCTTCTTGTTGAGCATACCCCTTGCAAACAAGTCTATCTTTATTTCTTATAACATCCCCATTCTCATTTAACTTGCTTTTGAATATCCATTTAGTTCCAATGACATTTTTGTCATGAGGTCTTGGTACTAATTCCCAAGTGTGATTCTTTTCAATTTGATCAAGCTCTTCATTCATGGCTTGAATCCAACATTCATCTTTGCTAGCTTGATTGACATTGTGTGGTTCAATAGTGGATAGAAATGCCAGATAGCTAGAAGATCCCACAAGAGTCCTTCTTGTTTGTACACTTGATCCCTTTTCTCCCAAAATTTGAGATTCTAGATGATTCTTTTTAACATATCTGGATGGAGCTTTTTCAGATAAATCATCTTCAGGTTCTTCATTGGGTTCACTGTCTATATCATTTCTATTTGATGTAGAAGGATATATGTCATCATCATCTTCATATGTTATTTGTTTTTCTTCTTTTGGAGCTGCAGGAAACTCATCAATAACAACATCAATACATTCAACAATCTTCCGAAGTCGTTTATTGTAACATTTATATGCTCTACTCCAAGAAGAGTAACCAAGAAGTATTCCTTCATCTGCTCTGGGTTCAAACTTGCCAAGTTTTTCATCATTATTTTTTATAAAGCATTTGCTTCCAAAAACTCTAAAATGCTTCACAGTGGGAGAATTACCATACCAGAGTTCATATGGAGTTTTATCACTATTTACATGAACATGTGCCTTGTTAAGAATATTTACCGCTGTATGTGTTGCTTCTCCCCAAAATGTGTCAGGTGTTCCAGAATCATCGAGCATAGCTCTAGCCATTTTTTGAACTATTCTATTCATTCTTTCTACTACGCCATTTTGTTGTGGAGTGCTAGCTACAGAAAACTGTCTTTTTATGCCATGTTGTTCACAAAATTCAAGGAATTCATCTGATGTATATTATCCTCCTCGATCAGATCTAAGACACTTGATTTTTAGATCTAATTCATTTTCAACCAGTGCTTTGAAGATCTGAAATTTCTCAAATGCTTCATCTTTTTGTTTAATCAACCCAATCCAACACATTCTAGAGAAATCATCAATAAATAAGATATAGTATTGTTCACCACGTGGTGACTTTTTCCTCACATGTCCACATATGTCAGTATGAATGAGTTCAAGAGGCTTACTTGATGATCCTTCCTTGGCATTAAATTGCACTCTGGTTTGCTTACCGAATTGGCAAGATTTGCATATGATACTTTCAGGTAGAGTAATATTGGGAAGATCACGAAAAGCTTTAAGTCTGCTTGATTTTTTGATTTGAGAGAAGCTCAGATGCCCCAACATTCTATGCCATAGCCAGTTTTCTAAAGATTTACTCAAGTAACATTGATTTTTGCAGTTCTTCAATACATACAGGTTGCTTGGAGTTCTGTTTCCTTTTATAATTTTTTTACCTATATCAAGATCACGTACCACACATTCTTTTGAACTAAAGACAACTTCAGTTCCTTGATCACACATTTGACTTACACTTAATAGGTTATGCTTTAATCCATCCACGTACATGACATTATTAGCTTTCACCTTTTCTTTTAAAAAAACAGACCCTTTTCCATTAATGACAGCAGGAGTATCATTTCCAAATGTAACATTCTTTTCCTTTTCTAGATCACTATATGCAAGAAGTTTGTTTTTGTCACCTGTCATGTGTTTTTAGCATCCATTATCAATATACCATTGATTTTCATCACCTTCTGCAAATAAAGCTATGCCACAATTTTCAACCTGTAATTCCTTCTTTTTCCACACTTTGGAGCTTGAAGGAACATGCTCTTTTGGCTGGACTTTGCTCCTGCATTCAGATTATTCATGGCCAAAGTTATTGCAATAAGTACATTCAACTTCATTTTGAAGAGGAGAAAAGTTGTTATAGGTATTCTTATTTGTTCCAATATCCATCCTTTTCTTTCTTGCTTCTCTTGTCATGATGGTTTTATATGCAACACATTGAACAACTTTATGACCAAAATTGTGACATGAGAAACATTGTCCATTAAAGAAGAAATTTCTATGATCATGAAATATTCTACTTTAATTTACCTGTTGGTTGGTGTTTCTTTGAAAGGTATTCTTGTTAGTGTTCTTTGAATTGAGCTGGTCATGCTTTACCTGTGAATATTCTTTATTCCCTTGCTGAGTGGTAGAATGTTGTATACTGGCTGTAGCTACTTTTAGATAATTTGGTGCTGAAGTCTGAGAAGATTCTCCGATATATCCAAGACCTGTCTTTATAAAAGGAGAACATTGTACCTTGATAATCTCATCTAAGGTTTCAGATCCTTTAGCAAATCTAAGATTCAAAGTCTTCACTTTCTCAATTTCTTTTCTTAGACTTACTATTTCACATTCTAATTTCTCAATGTATTTCTCCTTTTCTTCAAGCTGATTTTTCAGAGTTTCTATGGATATTTTACTTTCTTATAAGCATATTTTACTTTCTTCTAAGCATATTTTGAGTTGATTGAATTCATCAAGAAAATTATTGTCCTCTAAAGCATCCATAAAAGTATCTTTTTCTTCTCTAGATTCTTTTTCAAATGCCATGAGAAGTCTAAGATCTTGTTCACATTCTTCCTCATTGTCAAATAACCCATCATTGTCTTCATGAGTATAGTAACTTTTTCTAGTGCTAAACCGATTCTTATTCCTTCTTGCTACTTCCTTCCCTTTTTCATGTGTTTCTTTGTAAGGACACTTAGCAGCATAATGACCAACTCTTCCACAAGAAAAACATTTGAAAGGAAGCTTACCTCTGAACCGTCCTGTGCCAAGTTGGAGTTTCTTTACAAAATTTACCTCATCTTCTTCTAATATATACCCTGATCCTTCTGTCTCTTGTACTTATTTCCCTTTTGTAGAAGCTCTAAATACGACTTCTTTGACTTCAGATGGTCCTCCTCTTCTCATTTCACATGCAGTTATTATGCCATGAAGTTGCACCATAGTAAGATTTTGAAGATCCTGCTTTTCCTCAAGAGCAGAAAATTTTGACTCAAATTTTGCCGTTAGTGATCTTAAAACTTTCTAAACCAAAGTAGATTCGGTTATTGTTTCTCCCAGATTTCTCATATGATTTACAATATCATCAAGACGTACAAAGAAATTGGTAATGCTCTCCTCATTATGCATTTTTAGATTCTCATATTGAATTCTGAGAGTTTGGAGTTTAGCACTTTTTACCTTTGCATCACCTTCATAACTTAGAATTATTTTGTCCCATATTGCCTTTGCTATATACAGCTGCATGACTTTGACAAATTCTGATTCAGTTAGACTTCCCAATAGAGCATTGACTGCCTTTGCATTTGTTTCATAATTCTTTCTTTCCGTTGGATCTATTGGTGTTGCGGCTGGATATTGATATCCTTTTTCAATAATAGCCCATACATCTACTCCCAGAGACTGAATATAGGATCTCATCCTTGTTTTCTAGAAGATTAAATTGTTTACGTTGAAGAGCGGAGGCCTAATAGATGTTGTTCCTTCTTGATTGCTCATCTTGATTGATCTTCCTTCTAGCGGCTAAGATTTTTCAGAAGGACCTGCTCTGATACCAATTGTTGGGAAAAATACTAAGAGGGGGGGTGGATCAGTATTTAGAATAAATTCAACCTTTTCTTTGAGCAGATTTCCATACGCAGTTTTTATGAACTGAACTGGCATGTATACGCGGAAATATAGAAGGAAACTAGCGTATACTAATTTACCTTTCAGATTTAGAGAATTTCTCAAGAACACTCTTTTAAACAGATTTATCAGTTATGAATAAAGCTAGATAATTAGAAGTTATGAGCAGTAATCAACAGTATAAAGAATCACACACATGAACACCAATATTTAAGGTGGAAACCCAATTCGGGAGAAAACCACCGCTGCTGTCGTCTCTGTCTTCAATCTTTATTATATAGAAAACTTTTTACAACGTTGTACTGATGTAGATTTATACCAGTACGCAGGCTTCTACCTGCAGAAGGCTGCAACCTTCTCTCGTTTTCCAGCTGCAACTAGAAGGGAGCTCCAACCCCCTAATCTCGTTTACCAGCCTCTCCTGGAAGGGAGCTTCGACCCCCTGATTTCAACACCAGCTTCTACTGGCTGAAAGCTTCTACTTCAACCCTCAGACCCACTGCAAACCATGTTTCATCAATTTTCATACTAGATCAAACAGCTTCAACACAACCCTTCACTTAACATCAACAAACATACTTTTCCCAATACTTCAAACAGAACAGTGAGACCACTGTAACCAGAATATTAGAAATAACCCAGACTTCAGAATAGATATGCAGATACAAACTCAACCCTGAGCATTCATTAATTCAAATAGCATATGCTACTTTGCTTCACTGAAGCCGTGTATATACGCGCTTTCCTGCACACCAACCCGCGTATAATTCTGTGTATTTTATTCTTCAGAAACTCTAACTGCCATACGCGCTTTTCATGAAGAGAACCCGCATATATACGCGCTTTTTTTGAAACCAACTAGCGTATAGATCTATAAAAAATAAATTTTGTAGAACAGAATAGATCAATAAAACTTACCCAGATTTATTTATTTTCTTCAGCAGACTTGCGCCAATTCTTCATGATTTCGTCAGTCGATCAAACCAGAGATTCATCATCATCAGATCTAGAGATCTTGAACCATCATTATATCCATGGGTGCATCATAGATTCAGATCTATCAATTAAGAATAGAGTTCATCCATGCAAATATTCCTTAGAGAAATTTATTCATCAACAACCCTTACACATGCACACCTTGCACTATGGTCTTCTTCTCCTTAAATAGATTTAGCTTTTACCAATACCATGAGTCAAAGCCACACAACTTCCGATGGTATTCTTGGACGGAATCAAATAAACCATACAGCTCTCAATACTGTGTGCCAAAACCATGGTAATGCCTCTTGGTATTATAATTTTGGAGCACAAAAGGGCATACGCGACTTGGGACGTACTTATCCGCGTGCATACGTGACTTGGCCTTTACAAAATTACATATAAATTGTGACATATTATATTTATCATTTCTCCAGCACTAACTGGAATCCTTTTTCTCTGTCACATCTGAACTGAACTGTAGATACATCATTCTTACATCTTTAACACATAGGTTGCTATCCAAAGACAACTCATCAAGTCAGTTTCCATCAAGGAAAACTTCATCAAGTAGGTTTCCATCAAGGACAACACATTGCATCATATTTCCATATTGCCAACAAAGTGATTATAGGCTGAAAACGTACCTTAATTCGGGCCCAACAATCTGCATCCATGCACTCTACACTGCTACCAACTCTGATTTGCGCTCCACTATCTTGCACCTGTCACTCTGATTTTTGTCTTCTTGTCATCTAACTGCATCAATCTAACTGATCCTTCCTAATAATCCTATACTATGGTCTCCTCATAGTCAGGTTCGATCCATGAGACAAACCATCTCAATGAATCCTGCTCAAATTTCTTCTTGAAATTCATTTTTCACATCACCCCACCTCACACTTGGAGGTATAGCTGCATGTATTCCCTCTACCCATCATGCTCAAAATTTCCCCCTCATGGAGGTCTCTGCTCGAGTGGACTCTTCCACTCAGTTTATTCTCTTCTTATCCAATTGTGGCTGCTCCACAACCTTCTGAGACTGCTTCTAAGGTTGCATGTTGAGAGATAATTTCTCCCTCTCAAACATCAAGTCATTAACCATTGCTTTGCTCCTCAAATCCTTGCATGCATCCTCAACCTCGAGTGCATATAGGTTCTTGACTCTTGAACCGATCTACTTCACTTGTCCCGTGGCTATTTGTTTAAGGAAAAAAATTCCTTTTCTGAACATTACTTCAGAACCACAGTCTTCCAATACCACTATGGAGAGAAGATTCTTCTTTAGGTCTAGAACATACAAAACATCTTCTAGTCTGAGATTGGAACCATTCACCCTCTAAAAGGTAATTGTACCTATTTCGGTTGCGTTATACCTCTCGTCATCTCCAAACTCTGTGTTCTGCTGGAGGTCCTTCTCCTCCAAGTCATTGAAGAGATCTGTAATTCTCGTCATATGGAACGAGGTGACACTGTCTAAATACCACATGCATCCCAATACAGTTCTGGCCATGCATGCAATGAGAGTAAAATCAAGCTCAAACTGTGGAGCCAATGCTTCACCTTCTACAACTACAGGCTCCTTCTTGCTTGCCTTCTTCTGTGGATAATTTGTAGCATAGTGCCCATGCTCGTGACAGTGAAATCATTTGATCTTGGAAAAGTATTTCTTGCCCACTTCGCCTTAGGATTTCTTTCCATTAGCCTTATTTTCTTTTCTATCCAAGGCACAATATTACTCGTCATTATTCTTGGATGAGGATCCATCCCTGGCATCTTGCCTGAATTCTTCTTGTACCAAATCTGACCAAGGTCACTCCCAATATGGTAACTTCTCCCTCCCATTAATAGAGTCCTAATAACTATGCCAGCTCTTTGGAAGGCATAGCAGTTCTAGGATCACCAAGTTGTCATTTGCTACGGTAACACCAACACTTCCAAGCTCATCTTGGCATTGACTGAACTTTGCCAAGCATTTTGGTATCGTCTTGCCCTCCTCCTTATAGCTTTTCCTGAGCTTGTCCTTCAACACCAACTTCCTTTGGTCATTGCTATTTTGAAACAGATCTATTAATGCCTTCCACATTGCATATGGAGTCGCCTTGCCATGGATACTTGAGACAATGTGATCTCGAACTCCCTCTAATAATATCCTCCTCACCCTTGCTACATTATTTTTCAAGCATCAAGAAGAGCGACATCTACTGCTGCGGGCTTGGGAATATTATTATCAATGAATTATTTCAACCCATTTTCCCCTAGAACTGCCTCTATTCTATCTTTCCATGCAATATAATTAGAGCTGCCCTCAAGTGCGTATTCCAATACTAAGCCATTGAAATCCATCATGATCCGCTTGTCACACCAACGAAAGTATCTACAAGTTTGAATATTGTTCAATACAATCTCAATTTCTTCTCCACTATTATGATTTATGGCACTCTGATGCCATGTGGAAATTATACAAACAATATGTATACCAAGGGATTCAATTTGATCATGTGATATGCTAAATCAAGATACTAAATCCTTCTACCAATTAACTGCGGAAAATAAACACGATCACACAATCACACCAAGTAAAAGAAAGAAGAAAATCAATCCACAACACAGATATTTTTTCTAGGAAAATATTGCCACTCAAAACCCTCTATCTCTATTGTATAATGAACCAAGTAATCATGAAACAATACAATGCACTCTTCTCACAAGAGTCTATTTCACTATCCTGACTATCTCACACTGATCTAGACAAAATTGGGCTAGTACTTAGCCAATTCTCAGCCTCTACTCAGCCTCCCTTGCTCATGCAATCCCTAGGAAATTAATCCCTATTAATTAGGATAATTTTCCTTCCTTCATTGTGCAAACATCGTGGTAAATCCTATGGTGTTTTAACTGCATATCGATAGTTTGATGAAAAATACAATTGATAGTTAAATTCCATTTAACCTCTGCCTCAACTGGGTCTTATAATAACCAACATGCATGCAAATATTAATAGTAAATAATCAGTCACTTCATACATCACTGTATTTGAATTAAATATGATTTAATTCACTTGACCTCTCACTAGTGCAACAATAAGTTACAACTAGTTATATTGACTTTAACTCAGTTAATTGAGTTAACTGATTTCTCATGCATTAAACTAATACTCTAATTGCAACTTGGACTCTAAAAAAAATAGAATCACTCTACATGCCTCACCAACCACCCTCAACTCTAATTTCATGAGCTAACTGAGTCTATCACACCCAGTTAACTATTAGAAGTGTTTATGAGATAAGATTACAATTTATTGTCCAATTTAATTAAGGGAAAATTAAATTAGAAAAATTTCTAATTTATTTAATAAATTGGCTTGCACATTAATGTATCTCTAGGACCCATCACCGTGTGACCTATGATCCCACACTAGTGTATGTGCTATCATGTTGTTTCTGGATTCCAATTTGACCATTTCTTGTTGCAAATTTCAACAGACAGGAGGAAGATCATTAGAGATTGAAGTATATAAGATTATGGTAAAAAGGAGATCAGAACACATCCTTATTCTACAAGTAGGAAGGGGCTTGAGAAATTATAAATAGAGTTAAGGAGATCATCTTGGTAGGTAAGCTAAAAATTTCCACCTTTTTGGAAATAAAACAAGAAGCCTTCTCTTTTTTCAAGAGTTTAGATTTTGAAAATTGTGAATATGAATCCAGTGAAGTTGATTCCTTTATATCTTGCTTGCCCTCAGTTTAACTAGCTTTGAAAATTGTGAATATGAATCCAGTGAAGTTGATTCCTTTATATCTTGCTTGCCCTCAGTTTAACTAGCTCTGATAACAATTTTCTAATAAGGAACATAGAGGAATTTAAGGTTATTGACGTCATCTGATCCCTTGAACCTTATAAAGCCCCTAGCCTGGATGGATTTCCAATCTCAATCTATCGTAGGTCATGGTATCTAATAAAAAATGACTTGATGAGAATGATAAATTCTTCAAGACCAAAGGAAAACTCAGGGGAAATATGAATTCTTCCTTCCTCTCCCTTATCCCAAAAGAAAATAAGCCCACTTCATTCTCTCACTTCATACCAATATCCTTATGTAATGCATCATACAGTATCCTCACCAAAGTCATTGCCAACAAACTCAAAACCCTATTCCCTGAAATAATTTTTGAAAACCAAGGAGGATTCTCTTTTCATTGCTAGATTATGGATAATTTTATTCTCTTCTAAGAGGTCATTTAATCGAGTAAACTCAATGGAGATCTTGATATGGTCATGAAATTGGATGTGGTAAATCATTTTTACTGTCTACGTCAATACTTGTTGATGAGCTCCATCATTAGACATATTTGGATGGGTTAATAGTCACCTTTTTACCTTCTTAGATCTCTTTTTCTTGCATTTTTATTATTATTTTGTTTTATGATGAAGTATAGGCAGTGATTTAGGCTAACATACTTTGAGTGCCTAATATAAGGTTGAGTGCAGAAAATCATGATTTATTATGCATTTTTATAAAGATTTTATCATAAAGAATTGGAGGAGACAACAAGGAAAAATTATAGGAGGATTTTCAACCCTAGATTCTCTCCAGCAATTCGAACTCCAAAGGAAGCCAAAGGATCCCAAGGATTCTCTCCATAAATTCAAATTCCAGAGGCAACCAAGAAACTCAAAGAGGAGTATACTAAAACTTTGTTTACTAGGAGTCAAGAGGAATTAATCACCATTTTCTAGGGAACTATTGGTAGCTACCCTGTAGAATAAACAGAGTAGAGCTAGAGCTAGGAAGAGTTAGTCAATGAGTCTATTCTAGTCTCAATTCCATTCAGAACTATTGTTGTGAGCTATTGAGATTTTTGTTTTATTCAGGGATCAAACTTTCACAGATGTATGCATTTATTCTCTTATGAAATGAGCATACTAGTTTCATTCGACTGATTTAAGTTTCAGATGGCTAGGCTAGTGGGTTAGGGCCAATCTCTCTATTGTTACTATCTTTTTATTTCTGTCATTTAGCTAGTTTTTCTTCTGCCATTTAAGTTAGATATTCTTCTGATAAGTTTCATTATTGTTTATTTTTTGTGTTTTTGTAGTTTTAATTGCTTATGCATAGTAAATAGAGGGAAAAATCCAAAAACTGTGGTCAAGTATCCCCTCTCATCTCTGTCAATAGAGTTCGAGTAAGGTAGACCTTCCCACTGGCAAAAATTTCTTTTTGTTTGAATTTTTTGGAAGAAATTGACCGAGTCCAAGCCTCTCTTTCATTGTTTCATCATGCATTTCTTCTTATTTCCCATGCATAAAACTACAGGTGTGCTTCAATTCTGAGCACTGCTCTTACGCCTCCATTCCCCTCCTTTCCTTCTCACCTTAACATTGCAATTACCTTTTTTCTCGAACACACTTAAGCCCTTCAGCCTTATTTCCTTGTTTTCCTCTGTTCACGACTGCCTACCCTTTCTACGATAAACACATGAAAAAACATTCCAATCCACCGAAAACCTGACCTCCACCTTTTCTCCTTGAGACTCCCGCCACCTTATGTCGCATATCGCAAATCACAACATTTGGCTTTCACCTTTAACACTCACCACTCATTCTTTGCGATTGTGATATTGTGAAATCACAAATCTCACTTCACACTGTTTACCTTTTACCTTAACACTTACCACTCATTATTGTGATTGAGTTATTGCTGTAGAAATTATATGCATTAATAATGCATATGTCCTAGATTCCCCTGATCTCACAATATTTAACTTCTTGAAAAATACAGAATCATTCCACTGTTAATCTTTTATGAAAAATTGATTGCACACACATGTGAAGCATAAATAAAAACAATCACACATAACACAGTTTTTTAACGGGAAATCCTGAAGCTGAAAACCTCAACTATCATATATTATGTATCATGGAGATCATATGACAATCTCATACAAAGTTTATTACATCAAGCTCTTAATACAATACAATCATCATACACTAATTAGGAAAAATCTGCAAATCCATGCACCATTTTTTGCCCCGTGCTAGCCTGCCTCCACTGCGCAATTCCTGCTGAAGAATATCTCTGAATGACTTCGAATTACCCTTTCCTTGACTGCCCAATCCTCATTGGAAACTCCAACGTGTGTGTGATGCAATCAATGCATCACTATAGTCACAATAGATAGTCCATCTTGCCCTTTCACCTATCTCTCCACTGGGTCTCCACTAGAGTAAGAATGCTGCTTGTAGTTAAGCTGTGGCACGTATTGTTCAGTTGATTAATGAGTTATTATATGTGAATTAATTAACTAATTAATTTACTCCACTCTCACTAGTGTATCATTGAGTTAGACTAGATACAACTAGCTCAACTAAGTCTAACTGAGTTAAACTAAATACAACTCCATAAACTACTCTTCCAACTTTGTCATAACTCTGCCACTTGAGTTCTAACTAAATCCTCCATGCATGAACTCCAGTAAACCCTTGGGAATTGCGTAATTCCCTCAGTCCATGGATCTACCACATCTGTGAACTAAAACAACGTGCTCCATGAGAATAAGTTGATGTTTAGTGTCTGATTATTATTAAGAGCTAATAATAATCGACATGCATCTATTTTGAGATCGACGATCTATAAATAGACTTCGCCCAATATTCTAAAAATAGAATTTCATCTATTTTTCCAACTTGATCAACCATCCACAAATAGCATCCTGAAACTTCTAAAATATGATCACCATGTCTAAAAATAGACATAGTCTAAAAATAGACTTGTGCCAAAAATAGCCTGCGGACCCACTTAGTGAAGGCGACTCTTTTCACTAAGCTCATAATCTTGTTGAATCTCAACACTCCCTCTCAGCAAGATAGGGATTATCTTTCACCCCAATCCTGTCTCTATGGTATTCCAGTTTTCTCCTGGTGAGCGCCTTCGTCAGAATATTTGCATCTTGATCTTCCGTAGGAATGTACTGAAGCAACATGATCTTCCGCTGCACACAATCTATGATATGATGATACCAGATATCAATATGTTTAGATCAATCATCAAACACAGGATTAATCGAGAGTTTAATGCGACTCTGAGTATCGCAATGTATCATTGTGGGATCTAAATGTGAACCGAACAAACCAACCAGGATCTTCCTCATCCAGATAGCCTCACATGTAGCTTGACTTGCTACCATGTATTTTTCTTCCGCTGAACTGAGTGCCACGGATCTTTGTTTCCTGCTGTACCAAGAAACTGTTGTAGATCCGATACTGAAAATCCCTCCTGATGTGCTCTTTCTGTCTATTGGGCTTCCTGCCCAATCTGCATCTGTGAAGCCATGCAACTTCACCTCATCCGTTTTTCTGTACCATAAACCATACTCATATATGCCCCTGAGATATCTTAGGACATGGTTTCCTGCCTTCCAAAAGATCTTGGTAGGCTTAACCATCGCTTGTGAAAGTTGGTTCACTGCATAGCATATGTCTGGTCTTGTATTGACTAAATACATAAGCGAACCCACCAACTGTTGATAAACAATGGCATCCACTACCTCTGCTAATGTAGCATCCTCTTTCTTCCAATTTCCTAGAAGAGGAGTGTCAATAGGCTTGCAGCCTTTCATGTGAAACTTCTCCAGTATCTCCTAGGCATACTTGCTTTGAGACACAAACAGTTAACCTTCCCACTACCATATTTCCAATCGAAGGGAATAATGGAGGCCCAAATCCTTCATCTCAAACTCCTTTGCAAGATTTGCCTTGCATGAGTGTATCAAATGCTCATCACCTATTAGTATTAAATCATTAACATAAAGAACAATGATTAAAAGCTTACCCTCCACCACAATATGGTACAGGTTTGCATCCGCCTCACTCTTTGTGAAGCCAAGTCTAGTGAAATAGCTGTTGATCCGAGTGTACCAAGCACATGGTGCTTATTTCAGCCCATACAGTGCTCTTTTGAGCCTGCACACATGCAACTCGCTGCTGAAGATCTCAAATCCTTCAAGCTTCTCAATGTACACCTCTTCCTCAATGATCCCATTAAGGAACACAGTCTTCACATCCATCTAATGAATTTTCCAACCCATCTGCGCTGAGAGAGCAAGGATGGTCCATATGGAAGAATACCGTGCGACAGGTGCAAAGGTTTCTTCATAGTCAATCCCCTCGATCTGTGAGAAGCCTCGGGCAACAAATCTTGCCTTATACTTCTCAACGCTCCCATCAGCAACTTGCTTTACCTTGTAGATCAATCTTGATCCTACCACTGATTTTCCCACTGGCCTTGGAACAATCTCCCAAGCATTGTTTTTGACAATGGAGTCATACTCCTTCACCATGGAATCTACCCATGTGGGCTCTTATACTGCTTCTTCAAAATAAGATGGCTCTGTCACGATACGCTTGCTCATAAGAGCCATGTATCCAGTAAATTAGTTAGGTGACTGTCTTTTTCTGTGCTGTGATGTAGGGACTCCTACATTCTATGCCGCATCAAGCTTCAATCTCTTAGCTTCTGTGGTATGCTTTCTGCCTTGTCTGATGTTTGGTTCTGCATGAGTGGACTCCTCCACTCCATGAGTCTCCTCCTATGGCTGATCCACATCTAGAGGCTCATATTTGGGAACAAGAAGTTCCTCCTCCACATGCAAGTGTAGCTCCCTCTCAAGCGACAACTTGATGGCTTTCACCTCATTTAATTTTATATCCCGTCGCACCACAGTCATCCGACTATCTGGAAAATACACACGATAATTATGGGGTGTTTCTGTGTACCCCACAAATATCCCAACTTCTGTAGTCAGCTCCAGCTTCTTCCTGGCGTCCTTTGTCACATGAGTGTAAATAGGTGAGCCAAAAATATTCAAATGAGAAATATCAGGCTTCTTACTAGTAAAAGCTTCTTCGGGTGTACTCATGCCAAGTACTCTATGAGGACAACGGTTTTGCACATAAACCGCAGTGTTGCATGCTTCCGCCCACAAGTGCATAGGTAGGCCCTGGTCATGAAGCATCGTTCATGCAACACCCACGATCGTTATGTTCTTCCTCTCCATGACCCTATTCTAATATGGGTTATGAGGCACTATGATTTCTCTTCGAATTCCTTCTTTGCTACAAAATTCTTTGAATTCGCCCGAGATGTATTCACCACCATTATCACTCCGTAGATCTTTCACTTGCTTCCCTGACTCCTTCTCCACCAATTCCTTGAACTCACAGAAATTTGAGAATGTTTCACTCTTCCTCTACATGAATAATATCCAACATCAACGAGAATATTCATCAACAAATATAACATAATACCTGTGTTTTGTTGTTGAAGCAACCAAGAAAGGTCCACACACGTCTGTGTGAATTCTCTCCAGGATCGCCGAAGCACGGTTCTCCTTCTCATGAAAGGTGGTCTTCACAAAATTACCCATAGTACATCCCTTGAACTGATCAGACTACGTAAGAGTACCCTTGGAAAGTCCAATATAAATCTGCTGCAAAATCTTCAAGGCGCCATAGTGAAGATGGCCCAATCTCCTGTGCCATAATTTGCCCTCATCTCGGCTCACCACTTCTTCTGCTTTGCCCACCATTGCAGCGTAGCCATCTACCTCCATCTTGTAGAGATTCTTAATTTGAACCCCTATCTTCTTGGTTCGACCCGTTGTTTTATGTCGAAGGAACGATTTTCCCTCACTGAGAACAACATCATAACCTTTGTCTTCCAGCATTGCGACCGAGACTAAGTTCTTCTTTAGACCTGGAACATGCATAAAATTCTTCAACAAGAATGGATTACCAGACTCCATCTCAAATATAATGGTCCCAATTCCAGTTGCACTATACCGACCATCGTCGCCCATCTCTATATGCATCTAGAGGTCCTTCTCCTCCAAGTCACTAAACAACTCCTTGTCTCTCGTCATATGGAAAGACGCACCACTATCAAGATACCCCACCGATACCATACATCTTGAAACCAAGCATGCGATCAAAGAGAAATAAAGTTCAAATTGTCAGGCTAAGGCCTCTCCAGCTGTAGCTCCAGCAACCTTCTTTTTCTTCTTCTTCTGTGGGCAGTTAGTGGTGAAATTCCCATGTTCGTGATAGTGAAAACACTTCACTTTGGAAAAATCCTGCTTCTTGCCTTTAGCATCAGATTTTGAAGGAAATTTTTTCCCCTTCCCTTTCCTTGCTTTGGAAGCCAAAGTGAAATTCTCTTCATCTTCATTCTTCGATGAAGATCCATCCCTGGTACCCCACCTTATCTCCTCCTGCACAAGATCCGACCAAAGTCGCTCTCATCCTGACAATTTCTCCTGTCCATTGACAGAGTCTTCATAGCTATGCCAACTCTTCGAAAGCCTAAGGAGAGCCAAGCTCACCAAGTCTTCATCATCAACAGTAACCCCCACACTTCCCAGTTCATCCTTGCAGTGGGAAAACTTCATGAGGTATTTGGAATATTGTCGCCCTTCTCCATTTTTATTTTTCTGAGCTTGTCTTTAAGTGCCAACTTCCTCTACTCACTTATACTTTGGAACAAGTCTGGAAAAGCCTTCCACATTAAGAATGGAGTGTCTTTCCCGTGAAGGTTGGACACAATATGGTCCTTCACACCTTCCAACATAATTCTTCTCATCTTTTCTGTCTTATTTTTCCATGCGTCAAGTAATGTAGCATCGCTAGATCCCGGCTTAGGAACATCGCTATCGATGAAATCCTTCAGTCCATTATTCTCCAGCACTGCCTCCATCCTACCCTTCCAGGCTATGTAATTTTAGCTCCCATCAAGGGCATACTCCAATCGCAACCCATTGAAATCCATTTCAATGTATACTCAACTTCTGCACCAAGAATCTTCTATAGCAAATTCAAATTTTCCACCAGCACAAAATCACCAATCCTTCACAATTGCAATCTTCAAGAATGTAATGTTCCTACTTAGCCTTAGCTAAGAGGAGACATTGAATTTTGATTTAATTTATGTTTTATGAATAAATGAATAAAGGAGGACATGTAAAACTCCTAATAAATCAATTCCCATGTGAACAAAGACAAATCTGGGCTATGTAAATAATCACTTGCAGGTGTGAAAGAGGTTTGAGCCAAATATTGGGTCCACCTTGACCAAATCAACTACGTTGTCTAGGTTCAATGCATCTCCAAGAGGAACTGCACAGTTCTAGAAGGGAGACACTAATGTGAAGAGGGGTGAATCATCAAAGTGGTTTAGGGGTTGCAAGGGCCTTCTCATGTTATAAAATAAGGAGGATAGCAACATGAAGAGCTTGTTGATGAATTATATTTCTGAAGTATTTGCCTACTTAGACAAATACCATTCTCTGCTGTTTAGTGGAGGATTGTGATTGGAATTCCTATTTAGGGGTTTCATCTCTTCCCTTGAGGATCATTGGAGGAGTTCTTTGCTGAAGTTTGCCACTATCTGGTTTGAGACCAAGATCCATATTTCATGAGCAGCGCTGGCCCATTGAGGGTTTTGCAACTGCTATCTTTTGTAGCAAGTGGCATTTTAGATCTACTTAGATCTAGTTGTTTTTTAGAGGCTTTCTCTATTAGAGAGTGTTCTTTAGCCTCCAAAGAGATAGCTGATCTATATTTTGTATTAGATCTGTAATTTCATTCCATGTATTCAATCTCCTTCACCCTATGCACAGTTTATGCTCTATACTGCGTTATTTTGTGAGAGGGCTTCTTTGTTTCAGTTTGCTATCAGTTTGGAGGAAGATATCTTGGTGTTAAGCTTTCCTTCCCTTGGTGATCCATGGATTGGTTTTCTGATCCATGTCTCTTAGATCTGATCTATTTCAGCAATAAAACTTATCTTCAGAAATTTATGGGTTTTCTGCAGCACTGTAAATTGTAATTCAATTCTACAGCTTAATATGCAATATTTTGATGTAATTCCAATTGGATCTTGTTCCTAAAGTCTTGTAATTTTTGGATCTATATTAGATCTGATGTTTCATCCATACATATGTCAAATATCTGAAATGTAATGTGCAGTAGCTGAACCTTCTAAAAAATAACGCTGTCTATTTATTTCTACAATTTATTTCTAGTTGCAGCTCTAATTTCTGAAGGGATCTTGCCCTAGTTCTTTTTGTAATCAGTTGTAAAGGAAATAAGTTCATATGTAAATATTATTTACTTTCATATTACTGAATTATTAGATATTTGGCTAACCTCCTCTGATTTTCAATCAAATCTGCGCAATCCTAGTAGCTGGGGTTTTCATGTTGCAGCAGTCTCTCTCTTTGGCTGATTTCTAACTAGTCTTGATTCTGGGAGATCTGTTTAATGTACTTAAAATTATTTTTTTCTGCTGAAATTGCATATATATGTCACATACAGCTTGAATGAGGGGATCCCAGCCCTAATCTGCGTTATTCTTGCTTATATTTTCTTATACAACGTTTTGATTGAAGGCCTTGTTGAGATTCCTCAAAGGGATTATTCCAAGTTCTATAGGCAGAGTCTACAGTTCGCCAGGTAGCCTCTGGTTCTCACCCTCTTTTTAGAGGTGAAATAACTATTAAATTCCTCTATAGTCCATCTTTGACATAGAATCTTGAGAATCCCCAAAAAGGAACATTACAAAGAATTAACAATGCTCTGATACCATGTAGAAATTATATGCATTAAGCATGCATATGTCCTAGATTACCCTGATCTCACAATATTTAGCTTCTTTTAAAATGCAGAATCATTCCACAATTAATATTTTGAGGAAAATTAATTGCACACACATGTGAAGCATAAATAAAAACAATCGCACAGAACACAGTTGTTTAACGAGAAAGCCTGAAGCTGAAAACCCCAACTATCATATATTATGTATCATGGAGATCATATGAAAATCTCATAAAAATCTTAGTACATCAAGCTCTCATTACAATACAATCGTCATACACTAATGAGGAAAAATCTACAAATCTATGCACCGATTTTTCCCCCCTTGCTAGCCTGCCTCCACTGCGCAATCCCTACTGAAGAATAGCTCTGAATGAATTCGAATTAACCTTTCCTTGACTGCACAATCCTCATTGCAAACTCCAACGTGTGTGTGATGCAATCAATGCATCACTATAGTCACAACAGATAGTCCATCTTGCCCTTTCACCTATCTCTCCACTGGGTCTCCACTAGAACTGAAATGCACTGTAGTTAACTGCTGTATTGTTCAGTTGATTAATGAGTTATTATTTTTGAATTAATTAACTAATTAATTCACTCCATTCTCACTAGTGTATCATTCAGTTAGACTAGATACAACTAGCTCAACTGAGTCTAACTGAGTTAAACTGAATACAACTCCATAAACTACTCTTCCAACTCTATCATAACTCTGCCACTTGAGTTCTAACTGAATCCTCCATGCATGAACTCCAATAAAATCTTGGGAATTGCATAATTCCCTCAGTCCACTGATGTGCCACATCTGTGCATTGAAACAAAGTGCTCCAAGAGAATAAGTTGATGTTTAGAGTCTGATTATTATTAAGACCTAATAATAATCGACATGCATCTATTTTTAGATTGAAGATCTATAAATAGACTTCGCCCAATATTCTAAAATTAGAATTTCATCTATTTTTCCAACTTGATCAACCATCCACAAATAACATCCTGAAACTTCTAAAATATGATCACCATGTCTAAAAATAGACATAGTCTAAAAATATACTTGCGCCAAAAATAGCCTGCGGGCCCACTTATTGAAGGCGACTCTTTTCACTAAGCTCATCATCTTGTTGAATCTCAACAATTGTGACATCACATTTCGCAAATCAAAACCTTTCCCTTTTTCTTTTCACCATCATGTCATCCCCATCGCAAATCGCATCCCACAGATCTTATCCTATCGCAAATCACATCCCGTAGAACTTACCACATTACAGATCGTAGCTGGCAACCTTTACCGCATTGTAAATCGCACTTCGCACATTTTAGTTCATTTCGTTAAGTCCTTACTAATGTCCATTTAAAATTGAAAATTTGTTATTGCGACATCGCACATCGTGGCTTTAGCCCTCCATCGCACTTTGCCATCTCAATTTTGAGTTCTTTCCACTCCAATGTCATTTCTCATGTTATAATAGAGTTTTCTAAGGGTTTAACCCCCCTATTTCCGCTTCCATACCTTGTTTCATGTGTTAAACCCCCCATTAGCCTCTTTTAGCCCTTTTTATTCCTCCAAGCTTCAAATTAACTCTTTTTTGTTAGAATTAAGTCATCGATAGTTTAGTTGCATGGATAAGAGAAAGGTAGATAGATCATAGGATAAGTAGAGTGCATTTAGCCATTTGGCCAAGTTAAGTGTGGTTTAGAATTGGTTTCCTTTCTACTATTTGTTTTATGCAAATTCAGTTAGCTTCATTCCTATCATTTCTTTCTAGTAATTTAGTTTAGTTTCCTTTCTGTCATTTCCTTCCAGCAATTTACTTTCTAGTTGTTCTCATAATTTAAGAAACAACACCCTTTTGTAAAGCAAAAGAGGATGACATGAAAAAAATGCATCTGCTATGTATATAGCACTATCACCTCAAATTTTGTATGAACCCAAGCTGATAAAGTAAAGTAGGGCAGCCCCTAGAAGTTGCAGCACTCTTGGTGCAATACCAGAGCTCACCACTTTTTGGCGTCATTGTCGAGGAGGTGTCTAGTAGATGTTTTTATTTTGTTTTTAGAATTCTTTTATGCTTTCCTTTCTTTTCATGTCATTTCATCAATATTGAAAAAATACAAAAAGATCTAATTTTCATGCCTCGTAGGACTAGGAATACTCAAAGACAAATCTTACCTAAAACCCCCACATCACCTCTTGGCTACCCTTCACTCTTCTTCAGTGGCAGTGAGATTGAATCCCCTCTAGGAGGGCATTTTGAATGTTTTGAGGATCTTATTGGGGAAGAAGAAGAAGACCTTGTCTCAACTGAGGGACCTACTACAACTATATTAACCATGGCTGGGACCCATAGAGCCTTTCCCATAAGAGAGGAAGATGGGGAAACTAAGATGAAAATAATTAGCCCCTCAGCTCTTCCACACTTCCATGGACTTACCTTTGAGGACCTTGACACATTCATGTTTGGATTTTCTATTTTTTGTAAGAATTACGACTACACCTCTGATGATCAGAAGTTGAAGTTATTCCCATCCACCCTTACGGATGTATCCTTGCACTGGTTCATGGGTCTGCCTGGGGATATCATCACTACCTGGGCACAGATGGAAGAGACCTTCAACAGCAAGTACAAAGACTATTGTAGGTCCAAGGAAACTAAGGGTGAGATATTTAGGATGACTCTAGGGCCTGATGAATCCCTAGAGGATTATGAAGAGAGGTTTCAATTGAACTATAAGAGAGCCAATTGTACTCTTAATCCTGACTCACTTAAACTTTTACTTCTTTGAGGGATCGGTGAAGAAATGATAGAAACCTTGAACATGCTATCAAGAGGAGATATCTACCAACAACCCTATGAAACAATAAAAATATCTCCCGGAACCATTCTATGGCATTTAGGAATAAGGGCAGAGCTAGCCAAAGTACATTCAATACCCCTTCCTCTTCCACCTTCATAAAACATGATATTGTAAACATGCTACAGGACTTCAAGAGTGACATGTTGCACACATTTTCTTTGAAAATGGACACAATGCAGGTCAAAAGGAAGAAAGAGGAAGCAGACAGAGCCTTGACAATATTTTTTCCTAGATGTACCTGGAAACACCCAAGAAATGAGTGTCCACTAAATATCATAGAGGTTTTCTTAGTCTGCGAAGAGAATCATGCCATAGACAAGTGTCCCTCCTTACCCAGACATAAAGATGTATATCAAGGTGGGGAAACAATGCTAGAGAAACTCTATTTCATCAACCAGAGAATGCCTCAAGGCCCTCAGCCATATCAACAAGGTATGCAAGGTGCACCTTACTCTTAATATTACAACAATAAAAGTGTACCCGTGCAACCTTGATACACACCCACTCCTCCATCCTAGTCTACACCTCCTACATGGACTTCCAACCCTTCATATCATCCCTGATTCCCTAGCTAGTAAACTAACCATTTCAACAGTATGTTCCACAAAAACCTTAGTGGAAAAATCCATCCCAAGGATGGAGGCCTCAATAAAATAAACTACCTGCCCTAATGACTCCACCCCAACCTCAACATCAACTTACTCATGATGCTCCACCTAGGCTACCTATACCTACACAGCCCAATCCAAACCTGAACAATAGACAGGCACAAAAAGCTCCCAGTGGAGAAACATCCCATCTAGCTTATGCTGTGGAGATACATGAGGTTAATCTCAGGTCAGAAAGAGTACTCCCAGACAACCATCGCCCATTTCCACTTGTAGAGGTTGACGAGTAAAAGGAATAAGATAACACTCAGATCAAACAACCTCCTTTTCTCGAGTGCTTAATCCAACCTAGTCAGCACACCCCAGAGGAGACTGAACTCCTGGGAGAATTGGAAAATTTATGTGTAAAGATACCACTTCTCCAGGCCATTAAGGATGTTCCTGTCTCTCATCAAAGAAAATTGCTTCAAGAATACTGGCAGAAGGAAGAGAGAGACCCCCAACATCAATGTGGTAGGACAACTATCTGACCTAATGTTGGGGAAGGTGATATTTCCAAAATACCTGGACCTTGGTATTCCAGCTGTTGATGTGTATATAGACGGTGTCACAGTCTCCAACACTCTAATTGATCTAAGGTATTCCATCAATATCATAACCAAGGAAACTATGTTGAAACTTAATCTCCAAGGGACTTTGAGGAAAACCACAACAGTTCTGCAACTTGCATATTTTTCCACAGTAACTCTGGAAGGAATTGTTCAGGATGTTATGGTTACCATTGACTCTCGGGAGTATCCTACAGATTTATTGGTCCTGAAACCAAAAACAAAGTTTAATGGTTATCCTCTCATCTTAGGGAGACATTGGTTAGCCATTTCAGATTCTTATATTAGTTGTTGGGTCAGAAACATGACTATCAAAAATGGGCCTTTATCTAAATAGCTAGTTTTATATCCTCCGGCCCAGCCTTCCATTGATGAATTAGATGAGTTATATTACACTACCCCTATGTGTACCATAGATGCTATTCTTAGAGGGGGGAAGTTTGATGAAGATGAACTCATCAACCATGCCATTCAAAACCATTCCTCCACTAACACTCCTCTCGAAACCTTAGTCAAAGAATCTGAAAGCCAACCTTGGATGGAAGTGCACTCAATTGAGACGACCTCTAAAACCACCAAGGCTATTGAGTTTGGCCCATCCAGATCTCTGAAAATCAACCCATACCTCTCAAATGAAGAAGAGAAGCAATTATTCCAGCTTTTGAAAGAAAATATTGAAGCATTTTCTTGGGATTAGAAAGACATAAAAGGGGTTATGCAAACATCACATTTACATCAAGGAAGGATACAGGCCTATAAGAAAACCCCAAAGAAGGATGAACCCGACTCTAAAGGACATATTCAAAGAAGATTTGTAGAAACTATTAGATGTATGGTTCATATATCCTATATCCGACAGTGAGTGGGTATCCCTTCTTGTCCTAGACCCAAAGAAGAATGGGAAGTGTATAATTTTTGTTGATTATCGAGAAATTAACAAAGCCACCAAGAAAGCCCATTTCACTTTTCCCTTTATAGGCCAAGTCTTGGTTGGCCTTGAAGGGAAGAAGTTCTTTTCCTTCTTACATGGGTTCAGTGGGTACAATCAGATTCAAATAAGCCCTGAAGACCATGATAAGACCACTTTCACCTACCCTTGGGGTACCTTTGCTTATATTTTACCTTCCCTTTGGGTTATGCAATGCCCTAGCTAACTTCCAAAGGGCTGTCATGAGCATGTTTTCTGAGTTATTCCATGAATTTATCATAATTTACATGGATTATTTCACACCATATTGGGATGACTTCCAGGAAGCTCTCTCCAATTTGGGTAAAGTACTAAGAAGGTGCATTGAGATGCATCTCTCCTTGAGCCTAGAAAAGTGTGAATTCCTAAAGAAGGCAAGGGTTTTATTAGGACACTCCATATCCTAAGCAGGAATACAGGTAGACCCAAACAAAATCACTATCATCAAAAGGGTACCTTCTCCTCAAAAGTAGAAATATGTCAGGAGTTTCTTAGGCTTAGCTAGTTACTATAGAAGATTCATCAAAGATTTCAGCAAGATGGCTTCGCCATTATTTGGTTTATTGGCCAAATATTCTGAGTTTATTTGGCCTAGCCATTTTCAAGAGGCTTTCAAGCTCATTAAGGAACAGTTGACTACCGCCCCCATCCTCCGAGGTCCAAATTGGGCTCTCCCTTTCCACATCCACATTGATGCCTCGTACAAAGTTTTTTTTTTTGAAAAAATTGGTTGCTAATTGTATTTCAAAAAAAAAGAGGGATCTAGGGCTCCATGATTACAAGAAGAGTTGTTTGTAATGTTGTAAAGAGAGCAGCTACAACTGAGTATTACAAGCCTTTTGATTTTAGTATTCAGGAGACACAAAAATGCTGAGAAGTTGTAGATGCGGATGAACTAGAAAAGAAGAAGTGCGTATTTAAAAGACATGATAAGAAGAAGAGGATAGCTAATATATGTTTATGTGACTGATTTTCCTTGCTATAAAATGCTCTAGATTCTCATCATTCCCCGCATTTCTTATGTTGTTGAAGCTGGTGCTTGGAGCGGTGAATTTTTCAATCATGTATTTAAGGATTTGGACCGACTCTTCAGCATGGGCGCACCTATTCGAAACGTTGTCAAACTGAGCCTGAAGAGATGAGACCCTTGAGAGGAATAATTTAACATCAGTTTGATGTTTTTCCCCTAGGGCTTTGACATCGTTCTTCAGCTTAGCATCAATGGTCTTCTGATGAGCACGAATTTGTTCGAGCTCTGCCTACAAATCCACACAATGGAAGCAGTTTTCGCTTTTGGCCATTCTATTCTGAGTGAACCAAATGAGTGAGGCAAAGACAGAAGCTGCAAGCTGCAAACAAGGACTGATACTAGGATTGGAAGGATGAAGGCACAGAAAAGGAAGGGCACTGGAAAAACTCGATAGAGGGGAAGGGAGGGGGAGGAGAGGGAAGGAAGGGCGCGAAGGAGTGCACAACAAACCACCGAGAAGTCCGAATTCTTGGAGTTGCGCTGAGAGACTCAACAAGGGAACATGACAGGAGTGAAGTGAAATGCAGAAGGGAGAAGAATATATAGAACTGAGAAGGGGGGGAGGGATCAAGCTAGGGGAGGCCAAAGGAAGGATAGTCATGGGGATGGAGTGATAAGGGCAGCTGAGGGTGCAAACAAAGTGAGAAAATTCAGAGGGGAATATCACAAAAGATTTAGGTGAGGCGATGGTCATGATTAGGGGGGAGGGACTAGGTACGAGACATCATTGCAACGTAGGAGACCGAGAGATCGAGCACAGGTGCTGTTCGCCAAGAGATTTTCTTCACTGTTGAGCGATCTAAGAATGTGATAAAATGTGATACCTTTCAAATCATTGAGAAGGATATGGCATCTGGTGAGGATTTTTTCCAGGGCTACATTTGATGTGGGCCGATTGCATATTATGGATTGTATGCCAATAGCAGAGTCGTCCAGAATGATGGCGTTTTCAAATATGAGTTTTTTTAATCAAAATAAACCTTGGTAGAGGGCAAGAGCTTCAGCTCTGTTATTGGATAAAGATCCAAGGCTCCATTCATATGATAAGATCAAATTCTTAGTTGCACTTCTGATGCTGCCCCCTGCTCCAACGATGTCAGGGTTTGATTTCGAGGCCCCATAAAAAAAAAGGGTAGGTTTGCCACTGTCTTTTATCCAATATTTGAAGGCACTTTCCTTGAGTCTAATTTTCCATGGAGTGGAACAATGAGGAATAAAGGAGGGTGTATTTCTGTTACTTCTGGATAAGAGGTCGCAGAGAAAGATTTTTTCATCCACACTCAGATCAGTGGGTTCAACTCTGTGATTGATTTTTGCAGCAATGATGTCTAGGATTAAACTCCAAGTTTTTTTGCAGAGTTTTATATGAAATGGTTCTTTGTCTCGGAAGATCTTATTGTTCCAAGAAAGCCATATTTTCCAAAGAGCAGTGTGCGGAAGGGTGTTCCAGACCATGCTTGAAAGTTTTTTCTTTTTGTTTTTCCAAGGCAAACTATTTTTCCATTGGAGAAGGAACTCTACAACGGTGCTCCCATGATTTTTATCAGGCTTGAAGTGAGTAGTGAGGTTATTCCAATATTGAATGGCGAAGGGACACCAGAGAAAGAGATGAGGTATAGTATCTTCTACATTTTGACAGTTGGGGCAGATAGAAGGACCTGTGACTCCCTTTTTCTTGAGATTGTCAAAAGTGAGGATTTTTCCTTTCAGTAAGGTCCAAATGAATAATTTAATATTTGTAATGGCTTAATAATGCTAGAAAGTTTTCCATATTGGCAAAATTGGAGCTGGAAACTGCTCTTTGCAAAGGTATTGATAGGCAGACTTGATGGTGAAGGCTTTGCCTAAGGATCCCAGCGGAATCCATCCGTGGAATTTTGCTTGATAGGAGCTAGACCATGCAGATGAGTTTGCAAATTCCTGAGTTCATCTTTAAGAGGGAGGGGAATAATAGGAAAATGACATCCGATCCACAACGGATTCCGAGTGTCCCATTCAGAAATTTTATTTAGGAATTTGAGACACATGCTATCCAAGTGACGAAGAATGTTCTAAGTGCCTGGTCTTTCTATGATGGGGATACCTCCAATAATTCGATCCTGGCCAATATTAATTTACTTGCCTCCTTTCGGAACTTTGGAAAGGTTTTCTACAAGAAGAGGGATAGATTTTTTGCAAGAGGACCAGATTTTGGTGCACAGTCTATTGGGGATATCTTGCTATAGAAGTTGCTGTCAAGGAGAGTTTAAATATTTAACTTCAAGCACCTGTTTCCACCAATTTGTGTTCCCATTGATTAGTCTCCAGACTATCTTACCCCCAAAGGTTTTATTCATGATTTTGGGCAAGTGAACACCAATGCCTCCGTGCTCCTGATCTTGGATAACTTGATTCCATTTTACTAAATTGTATTTTTTTGTCTTCTTTTCCCCCTTGCCATAGGAAATTTCTAATGATAGCCTCAATTTTTAGATGAATGTTGGTCAGGGCTTGCAAAAGAGTAAATTGATAAAGAGGGAGGGAGGATAACCCAGATTTAAGGAGGGTGAGTCAACCTGCATGATTCAGCCAAGAGGAGCCCCATTGATTCAGTTTCCTCTTCATTTTGTCAATAGTCACATTCCAGATCTCAGCCTTCAAGAAATTGACACTGACAGGCATGCCCAAGTAACTAAAGTGATCCCAGTTTAGCTTGTAGGGAACCCCAAAATTCTAGCAATACTATGTAAAGTTTGTCTAGAGACATTCTAGCCATAGACACAACTTTACTTGAAATTGATCAGGCCTCCAGAAAAGAGCACAAATTTGTCCAGAACATTTTTGAATCGTTGAGTGATAATTTTGGAGGCTCCTCCCATTAATAAAGTATCATCATCAAATTGGGAGTGATTCATGTTTCAAACTCTGTTGCCATATTTTATCCCTGTAATGAGGCCAACCCGCCTAAAATGATCAAGAGCTCTACTGAAGGAATCAACCATTAGAATGAACAAATATGGGGAGAGGGGGCAGCCTTAACGAAGCCCTCTTGAGGATTGGAATAAGGGAGCTGGTATTCCATTGATAAGAGGGGATATCCAAGCCCCAAAGATGCAGGATTTGATTAAGTCAAGAAAACTCTGATTGAACCCCAATTTTTGCGAAATAGCTAAAAGGAAAGAGTTCCTTACCTTGTCAAAGGCGTTGGTGATATCAAGCTTGAGGATGGAGCCCTTTTCATTACGGGATATGCTAGAGTGGATGGCTTCCTGGACGAGTGATGCAGGAGCATCAAGGCCAATTTTCATTATTTAATTATGTAATAAATGGGGGTGTGACATTTTAATTATTTTACTAATTAATTTTTTATTTTTAAATAAAATAGGAGATAAATTATAAAAGTGAGGATTTTGTATATATTATTTTAATAATTAA
This sequence comes from Pinus albicaulis, assembly GCA_034641835.2. NCBI lineage: Eukaryota > Viridiplantae > Streptophyta > Pinopsida > Pinales > Pinaceae > Pinus > Pinus albicaulis. Next base: position 1,167,573,743 of record CM076578.1, read on the forward strand.
AAGGATATGAGAGAAAATAGAATTAGGTAGCAAATTTAGGGAGTAGGAATTCTATGTACGGGACTTTGTTGAGTCCACACCTAAAATGAATTTAAATTAGATTTAGTTGAGGATTAGGTGGAGAGATTTTTGGAATGAATTAAATTCATTATTTGTGTATAAATGTGAGTGTTTTTGTGAGGAGAAAAACATAGTTGAAGAACTGAGATAGTGAAGAGTTGAGTGAGTGAGGAGAGGTTTGAAAGGCCAAGAGCCAGAGGCCACCCAATGTAATATTTGGCCATAGAATTTTGATATAGTTAATGGAGTTGATTTTCATAGCTCTTTTTACCTTCATGTGAATTTAAGATGAATATTTTTATGGATTTATTCTATAGAAGAATTGAACATTTTTTTTATCTTGATTGAGCAGTGAGTTTCTTATATGCTAGGATCTGCTTTCTAGCAGAACCCCTGCATCAATGAGGAGGATAGAGTCAGAGATCTGCCTTTGAGATATGAATCCACCTTGATTCTCCGAGATGAGATTGTTTATGTGTCGCTTGAGGCGTGTGGCCAAGATTTTAGTGATGATTTTATATGAGGCGTTGCAGAGAGAGATTGGTCTAAATCTAGAAAAAGAGGATGGTCAATTTTCTTTTGGTATGAGGGAAAGGAAGGTGGAGTTTGTATATCCCCCAATTTTCTTTTTCTAGTGAAACCAGTGAATCATTTTCATGAGATCTTTTTTTATGAGGCTCCAATAAGCTCTGTAAAAAGATATTGGGAACCCGTCGGGCCCCGGGGCTTTATCCTAGTGCATGGTCCATATTACACTTTCCACCTCTTCTTCAATTATGACTTGATTGATAGAGTTATTTATCTCATCAGAGATGAGGGTCAGGAGGTATTGGAGCAGATCTGAATAATACTCTGCCATACTATTCTCTGTGAGGAGCTCTTTGAAGTGGAAGGTGGCCGCCTGATTGATTGCTTCAGGATCCGTTTGAGTGATACCTGTTTCATCTATGATGGAGGAGATATTGTTTTTTTCTTTACGCATAGTGTATTGTTTGTGGAAGAAGGTAGTGTTCTTATCTCCTGCTTGAAGCCATAAGTTCCTTGATTTGAGGCGCCATTTCTCCTCCTCTTTCCTGTTTATGTTATGCAGCTGCCAGTAGAGGTCCTTTTCCTGAGTTAAGATGTCTTGACTGGTGCCTTTGGAGTCGATAATGTTGTGGACGTGCTTTAGTTTGGCTTTGACTTCTGCTTTGATCTTATCTGGTTCTTGATAGTGGATTTTTGTCGATTCTTTTAAAGCTTGTTTAGTCCTTTTTAATTTATACTCCCATATGTAAATAGGCGATCCTTCAATGTGAATGAGCCACACCTTTTAAACAAGTTGATAGAACTCCTGGATATCATTCCACAAGGGGATGTAGTGGAAGGGAAGGGGCCCATGAGAACATTGTGCAACCAGAGATAGCATGATGAGATAATGGTCTGAAGCAGAGAAGGAAAGAACATTTGCCGAGGCTATGGAAAATTGGGAAAGGAGGGAGACTGTAATTAGGATCCTATCTAGCCTTTCCATGATATTATATTTTCTTATTCTCCTGTTGGTCCATGTGTATCTATGGTTTTTTGGGGTGATGTCCACTAATTCTTGTTCTTGGATAATATCTTCCAGCTGCTTTCTAAAAGGGTTGTCCCCAAAGTAACCTCCTCTTTTCTCGTTGGCATGAAGGATGAGGTTTAGGACACCTCCCATTATGATATTATTATTTTCTTCATTCTGCATATCGTCCCTTAGAGAATTCCAAAATACCTTTGTTTCTCTGTAGTGATTCCGACTATAAAAATTGTACACAATGATTCTCTGTTGAGTTGTGGTGTTCTCTAGATTAGTTTTGAGCCAATTTTGAGTTGCTACGGTGTCTTTAAGATGCCACACATTGCTTACCCATAGTGTGGCAAGCCCCCCAGAGGCGCCTCTGGATTATGACAGAGCGCCCTTGTATTGTTTCTCTCTGTCAATTATTATCCTCATATCAGCTTCTCCCTACTTGGTTTCTTGAAGTAGAATAAATTCTGGCTATTCTTGGTTTATAAGATCCCTGAGAGCTTTAGCTTTGGAGGGGTGCCCTAAACCCCTTCTATTCCATGATAGGACTTTCATCATTGCATGAGTTCAATTTGAGGAGGTGCTCTTCATCCCTGGACCTTTTACGTGATGTCCCTGTTTTTCTGACCCAGTATGTAGTTCTCTATATGATTCTGGGTTCCTAATGCAATGTCTTTCTGAGCATTTTCATTCTGTTGTTGTTTCGTCATTTTTCTATCGAGACCTTGCTACTTGTGAGTTTCCAAAGAGGCTCCATGCTCCTTGGTCAAGTTCCGGTGATCCTGGTGGAGGCCAAGCCAAGGGAAGGAGAGGTGAGGTCATGTGAGGGGGTAGAGGAGGGGGGAGGATCTAGAGGAGGGGGATGGTTGGAGAGAGCGGGATCGTTGTCTGGGGGAGGAATGATTGAGAAGGGTTGGATTGCAGGTTTGAGGAGGGTGTTGTAGAGGTAGAGGGAAGATTGGATGGATATTTTCTGGAGGGAGGAGGGTGGAGGATGGGCTGAGACGCATCCTAAGGATTGGGTGGCAAGGCAGGATTAGATTTCTTTTTTTTTTTTTACAGTCTCCCAAGGCTGATCTGATTCTCGACTATCAATATCAATATTTTTTGAACAACGATTAGCGAAATTTCAATACTCATGACATACCCTACACTTGAATGGGATCTGCTCATAGTCGATATGCTAGATGTGAGTCCATTCGTCCACTTTGAGTTTGATGGCTTCTGGCAGGCCTTTGCCCAAAACGACTTCAACACAAATTATGGTGCATGTGAGCATGTTCTTCTTTGGTTCACTCCTGTCAATAAATGTACCGATCACATTCCCAATAGCCCTGACCGAGTCATCCCCTCAGCAAATCAGGGGAAGGAGGGGGAGGCGCACCCAAACAAGGACAGCATTCGACACGTCGAGTTCTGGATCAAAGTCAAGGGTCCATTTGTTGAGATAAAGACCCCTTGAATCCATGAAATAGGGCCCGTTTCTGAAGATCAAGTCCCTATCTTCTTTAGATTCAAAGTGGAAGGTAAAATACCCCTTACCACAAAACCCGATGGCAATTTTCCCAGTGATTTTATCGGACTAGATCCATTCGATCCATATTTGAACTATCTTTGGAGATGGCCAGAGCCCTGGGAACTAGTCTATTAAAACCTTTTCAGCCAATGAGAGAGCAGCCATGCGAGGGAGCAAGGGAGGGAGGACAAATTCTTGCAGGCCATCTAGTTTTTTCACGAATCTAGAGATGGTGGGACGAGGCTTAGGAGGGCCCAGAGAGTTGATAATATTAGCAAAGGCATGGGCCTGAGATGAGGCAGTAGACAAATCCAGTTGGGCCTCCGGGGAGCCCATGCTGAAAGCTATCCAGCAACCAGTCATAGATCAGGAGCAATGGCACAAGGGGGAGAGAGTAGGAGCACGGGGACTAGGGCGCAGGGCAGGAGGACCAGCGCAGAGGCACAGAGGCAGTGCTCAGAGGAAACCTAGGTCATCGTATCAGGAACGCTCTAGCGTCCGTAGTGAAGGGTTGAATTGTTCGCTACATCCTACAAATTTGTAGGGGCAGCATTAGGAAAATTAGAGGAAAAAATACGTTATGCCATTTATTTCATCAGCAATAATTTGTTGAAGGCCGAGATGAATTATACTATTACTGAGAAGGAGTTGGAAATACTGAGAGGGTGGGGGGGGGGGGGGGTGAATCAGTATTCCTTTCAATTAGAGCATTAGTTAATCTTCGATTATTATCAGTTTTTGTACAATGATAGTAGCAAACAAGAGGAACACAAATGCACACATGTTTTTAAGGTGGAAACCCACTCCGGGACAAAAACCACCTAATGCTTTTCTAATAATTCTTTGATATTCAACTCCAATTGAAAATAAAGCTCCAACTTCCTAGAATATAGAAAAACATTCTTCTCTAGCTCCCACTGGATGGACGCTCCAATGCCCGAGATTCTTCAGTAGTCAACTGAATGAATGCCCCAACACCCAATGAGCTACAACTCACCCTAGCTCTGTCCCATCTGCCTATAGAAGAATAAAAGAAGAATGGACTCCCGTACCAGGGAAAATGGTCCACTTTACAATGATATAGAATGATGTAGAAGAAGAAAATATACTAGACCATAACCCCAACTTTGACACAACCACCTAATGAGATCCTAGACCTCCCAACACTGCCTCTTCAACCCTTGGCAGATAGACACTAGTACAATTTTTTCAATAATGCATTTACAATGACTTAGTACAATGATACCTTTACAATGATTGTATGCAGTGCTACCCACTTGAAGACTTCATATGATGAACTTATTACTACTTTTATGCACCTTGGTTGCTTCTCTTGTCATGCTACCCTTTGCTGCACCTTGCTTTGCTTTGTTTCCATAGAAAGTCTGGTCCTTTGCAACCCTTGACAACACATGATCTAGCTTTTTTCTTTCCTTCTAGGAGCTCGATATTGAATCTGGTGTATATATATTATTTCATATCCTCAATATATGATTTTAGATCTTGTAGTATTCCTCTAAGTCTTCTTTCCAATGCCACAGGTCTGACCCAATTTGGATTCTTCAAGAGAGAGTTATACCCAATCTCTCACAATGCCCTAATTAAGGACTGTTTCAGCAGAGCACACTTGTATGGAGTTCCACGTGTCATTGTTTCTTTATTTGTCTCTGAAATTGATAGAGAAAAAATTAAATACTATGCACTATCTGCCACTTTTTACAAAATTCCAATCTAATACTCAGAGAGAGAGTTATGATGATTTTACCAAGGTCACTTCTTTGAGATGAATTTTGAGGAGCCTGCAAAAACCCTGACTTCCAAAGATCATATATCCAAAAATATTGCGCACCTTGATCTGAAATTTTTACTGCATCTTCCTCAAGATTTTGGCTTCACCTCATAGAAATTTCAGCTTCTGAACATTTGTAGAAAAAAATTTAGAGTGAAAATTCCACGATGACCTGTTTTAGATGGCCGAATCTCTTGCCTAAGGAGGAAATGAAGATCACAATTTATATAAATGCTTAAGTTGAGAGGGGCTTCAACAAGTGAACGTGGGAGGGATTTTAGGAGCTTAAAAAATATTAATTATGACTTTTAAATGACCCATGTCCCAACCCCATGGGGTTTTAGCCCACTAACTGGGGGTACAAACTTCAAACATGAATATCTCTCAAACCGTGAAGAATTACATGGTGTGCCATATATCAACGGAAACATCTCGACAAGTAGAAACCATCAAAAGAATTATTGACCCAGAATATATTAATTTGGTAGGTCAAAATTCCCATGCAATATTGTGTTAGCCCTTGGTGCTGCTTGGGTTGACATCAATGACAACCGCTGATCAACAATATCCCCCTTTGGCATTGATGGCAACACAAGTACTCCCCCTGCGATCATGACACATCTTCCTACAACACTCTCTCCCCCTTTGACATCAATTGCAAAGGGTAACTCCCCCTGAAACACAACCATCCTACGGACCTGTACACACTTCCACTCGCTCTGACACACAACCGTCCTGCAGACCTATCCACACTTCCACTCCCCCTGACACACAATCGTCCTGCAGACCTGTAATCTACTTCCACTCCCCCTTTATATTCTGAAAAGGGAAAATCTAATGAGAACTTGGGATAATCCCAAGTTTCTGGCAAAGATATTCCAATGCTGGAAAATATTTAATATGTGATTCTTTTGGTGCTGCTTGGAATCTTGCTACTTTTCCAACTGCTTGCATAACATCTGGTCGGGATGCTGTTACATATAGAAGACTACTAATCATAGATCTATACAACCTTTGATCCACATCCTTAGATGAGTTGTTTATGCTCAATTTGAAACCTGTTACCATTGGAGTAAGGATGGGTTTGCAATCTTCCATTTTAAATTTCTTGAGAATTTCCTTGATGTACTTGGCTTGACATATAAATATTCCTTTCTCTTGCTGAGATATTTGAAGCCCTAAGAAGTATGTCAGGTCACCAAGTAAAGACATCTCGAAATGACTTTGCACCTTTGTATAAAACTTCATAATTATTCGATCATCATTGCTACCAATTATTGTATCATCCTCTTTAGCTATTAGACATGCTTTGGTTGCTTCATCTAGAACATATATGTCGTTTGGAGCTCGACTTGCTGTAGCCACAATTTCACCATACACGCCCTTCCTGATTTCACATTTCGTGGAGTTGAATAGTATTGTGTGTCCTTGATCACACATTTGTCCAACACTAAGCTGATTATGATTCATGTTTTCAACCAATAGAACATTATTGGCTAGAGATTATTTGCTTTCGAGAGTGACAGTACCTAATCCTATAACATTTGAAGATCCATCATTTCCAAAGGACATGATTCCATCCTTCTTCTCTTTGAGAGATACAAATTTATTTCTATCTCTAGTCATATGCGTTGAGCAACTGCTATCAACATACCACACATCTTTGTTCTTTTGAGCCTTGAGAGCGAGAGCACAATTATCATTCTTCTTATTCTTCCATGTTCGTTCATTCTGTGGCTTCAAAGATTATTCTGGAGGATTTCCAAGTCTGCAGTCATTGGCTATGTGTCCAAAGCTTCGACATATGTAACATTCAATATTATTTCTTAAATGTTCAAATCTATTGATGTTTTTCTGAGCCCTGGGAGGTTCATATTTGACAGATCTCCTGGAATTGTATTCGTTCCTAGGGTACGTACGACATTCTACAGCTTTATGACAAAATTTTCCACATGAATAACAGTAGCCATAAAAAAATATGTTGGTACCTGGATGGAAATTTTCATCGAGGAATTTTCTTCCAAGGCTGTTGTTGCAAATCTAGTTCAATGAAGTCTTCATGCATGTTAGATCTCATAGGTTCATTGTATTTTGTTGTAGAAGGTCCTGCTTCTTCTTCTTTGTAACCGATGCCAGTTTTTTCATTATAAGATTGTTGATTGTTGATGAGTTCTTCCAATGCCCTTGAGTTGTTGTTATAGTTTTGGATAGTTTTTCCTTTCTTCACTTCCTCTCGCAGTGAGACTACTTCGGCTTCTAATTCTTCCCTTTCTTGGTTGCTTTCTTCCAACTTCCTTTGAAGTGACTCTTCAATGAATTTTTGTTCTTCAACTTCAATTTTGAGACCTTGAACTTGTTCTTCAAGAGTTTTGGAATGGATCTTCTCCGCCTTGAGATATTTTATAAGATTGATTGCTTCCTCATAAAATTCGTCTATGGTCCATCCTTCTTCTACGTTGTTTGATGCCTCTTGCTTATTGTTCTTGGGTTTATTGTGCTTGGCCATAAACAATACTCTCTCATTGGCTTCTTCTTCACTATCATTGTCTTCATCGGATGATGAGCTATCTTCTTTAGAGAGAAAGTTCCTTTTGGATCCTCACTTGTTGAATTTCTTAAAGCCTTTATTCCTTTTTTAGTTTCCATTACTTTTGTTTGGAAATTTTGCTGCAAAATTCCCAACCTTATTACAGCTAAAACATATCAATGGAATTTTACCTTTGAATTTTCCCTTACCAATTTTTAGTTTTCTCGTGAAGTAAGCATATTCTTCATCTGAAAGACCTTCTTCATCATCTCCCTTTTCTTCACACTTGCAGGTGCATGTATTTTCAATTGAAGGTTGTTTATCCTTATTGGTTTTCTTAGATGCAACGAACTTAGTTTCTAGATGAAAAGTACCATCTTATTCATCAAGTCTCATTTCATATGCCATGAGAACTCCATGTAATTCCTCTTTTATGAGTTTGTCCAGATTTGCACTGTATTCTAAGACCAATACCTTTGGGTTGAATCTCCCTGGTAACATTCTAAGAATCTTCCGTTTAATAGTCTTCTCGTCAACTGGCTCTCCCAATCCTTCCAAAGTATTGGTTATTTCATCAATGTATTGAAATTATGCAGCAATGTTGCAATATTCTTTCATTCTGAGTTGCTCAAATGTTTCTCTATAGATTTGAAGCTTTGCTTCTTTGACATTTGAGTCACTTGCATATATATTCTCAAGCTTGTCCCATACATTTTTGGTGGTTTTACAACTCAACACCTTATGATAAGAAGATTCAATAAGTCCACTAATAATAATGTTCTTTGCTTTTGCATCATTTACCAAATTCTTCTTACCTTGTTCATCCGCGGTTGATGTAAATCCATTTTGAACAGTGTCCCATACTTCGTAACCTTGCGCCAAGAGATAGACCTCCATTCTTCCTTTCCAAAGTGCATAATTATTTTCATTGAATAGAGCTACACCATTCTTGGTATGCTCCATGACCTCCTTCCAACTATTAAACTGTTATTGAAGGAACCAAGCTCTGATACCAATTGTTGGAAATACTGAGAGGGGGGGTGAATCAGTATTCCTTTCAATTAGAGCATTAGTTAATCTTTAATTATTATCAGTGTTTGTAAAATGATAGTAGTAAACAAGAGGAACACAAATGCACATAGTTTTTAAGGTGGAAACCCACTCCGGGACAAAAACCACCTAATGCTTTTCTAATAATTCTTTAATATTCAACTCCAATTGAAAATAAAGCTCCAGCTTCCTAGAATCTAGAAAAGAATTCTTCTCCAGCTCCCACTGGATGGATGATCCAACACCCGAGATTCTTCAGTATTCAACTGAACGGATGCCCCAACACCCAATGAGCTACAACTCACCCTAGCACCACCCTTCCACCCTATAGAATAATAAAATAAGAATGGACTCTCGTACCAGGGAAAATGGTCCACTTTACAATGATATAGAATGATGTAAAAGAAGAACATATACTAGACCATAACCCCAACTTTGACACAACCACCTAATGAGATCCTAGACCTCCCAACACTGTCTCTTCAACCCTTGGTAGATAGACACTAGTACATTTTTTACAATAATGTATTTGCAATGATTTAGTACAATGATACCTTTACAATGATTGAATGTAGTGCTGCCCACTTGAATACTTCATATGATGAACTTCTTACTGCTGTTATGCACCTTGGTTGCTTCTCTTGTCATGCTACCCTCTGATGCACCTTGCTTTGCTTTATTTCCGTAGAAATTTTGGTCCTTTGCAACCCTTGACAACAGATTATCTAGCTTTTTCTTGCCTTCTAGGAGCTCGATATTGAATCTAGTGTATCTCTGTTATTTCAGATCCTCTATATCTAATTTTCGGTCCTGTAGTAGTCCTATGAGTCTTCTTTCCAATTCCATAGGTCTGACCCAATTTGGATTCTTCAAGAGATATTTATACCCAGTCTCTCACAATTCCCTAATTAAGGACTATTTCAGTAGAGCGCACTTGTACAGAGTGGCACATGTCACTGTTTCTTCATTTGTCTCTAAAATTGATAGAGAAAAAATTACATACTATGCACTATCTACTGGCTTTTACATAATTCCAATCCTATACTCAGAGAGAGAGTTATGACGATTTTACCAAGGTCACTTCTTTGAGATTAATTTCAGGAGCTTGCAAAAACTCTAACTTCCACAGATCATATCTCCAAAAATGTTGTGCACCTTGATCTGAAATTTTTACTGTAGCTCCCTCAGGATTTCAGCTTCACCTCATAAAAATTTCAGCTTTTGAACCTTCGTATAAAAAAATTTAGAGTGAAAATGCCACGATGAACTGTTTCATATGGCCAAATCCCTTGCCTAAGGAGGAAATGAAGATCACAATTTATATAAATTCTTAAGTTGAGAGGGGCTTCAACAAGTGAACGTGGGAGGGATTTTAGGAGCTTAAAAAATGCTACTTATGAATTTTAAATGACCCATGCCCCAACCCCATGGGGTTTTAGCCCACTAACTAGGGGTACAAACTTCAAACATGAATATCTCTCAAACCGTGATGAATTACATGGTGTGCGATATATAAACAGAAACATCTCGACAAGTAGAAACTATAAAAATAATTATTGACCCAAAATATATTAATTTGGTAGGTCAAAATTCCCATGAAATATTTGGTTAGCCCCTAGTGCTGCTTGGGTTGACATCAATGACAACCCCTAATCAACAATGTTGGCCATTGTCTACACATTGAACAAATTTAGGCATTATGTAACTGGATATCAGACCTTTTTCCACACTAACCATGCAACCATCAAGAATGAAAAAACTAGATGTAAATGCTAGGATAATTAGATGGTTATTATTTTTGTAGCAATTTTATTTGACTATTGTTGATAAACCTGGAAAGGAAAATGTTGTTGCAGATTTTTTTTCCAGGTTAGTTCTCCCTAAAAGTGAAGAAGGAATGGTGGATGACCAGCTTCCTGATGAAAACCTCTTTTCCATATCAGCACTCTCACCATGGTTTGTTGATATAGCCAACTACTTGGTTGTTGTAAATCTCCCTCCTAATATTTCATTCAAGGAGATGAGCAGAATCATCATAAAAAGCGCCCCTTTCACATGGATTGGGGGAAATATTTTCAAGCTAGGCCCTGATAAAATCCTAAGATGATGTGTGAGGGAGGAATAAGTTTTTTATATCCTCTCTGAATTTCATGACAGCCCATGTGGAGGCCACTTTGCTGCAAAAAGAACTGCTTACAAAATTTTGCAGGCAGGATACTATTGGCCTACCCTTCATCAAGATCCCAGAATATACACCAGCGAGTGTGACCAGTGTCAGAGGATGGGGAAACCCACACAAGTGGATGAAATTCCTTTACATCCTCAAGTGGCTCTTGATCAATTTGACAAGTGAGGAATGGAATTTTTGGACCCATCGATCCACCATCAAGACAAAATAAGTATATCATAGTCTACAGTGATTACCTAACAAAGTGGACTGAAGAAAAACAGTGAAGGTAGCAACTGAGGAGAAAGTAGCAGAATTTCTGAGGGAGAATGTGTTTTACAAATTTGGATATCCCAGAGAAATAGTCACTGATCAGGGATCACAATTCACCTCTCACCTCATTGAGAATATTTTGAGGAAGCACAAGATTAAGCATAGAAATTCTATTGCCTATCACCCTCAGGCAAATGGCCAAGTAGAAGTAACTAACAGAGCTTTAGAGAAAATCCTCACCAAGGTTGTGAGAAACATCAGAAAATATTGGGTAGAAAGATTGGTAGAAGCTACTTGGGTCTACAACACTACTTGAAAGACAACAATAGGATTCACTCCTTATGAACTAGTCTATGGTAAGAAATCTCTTCTTTCAGTTGAGTTTGAATTCAATACTTTATGAATGGCAGCTAAATTAAATCTAGATCTATCAAATGCCCCAAAAGAGAGGTTGTTGCCACTAAATGGACTGGATGAGTTCAGAATGCAAACACTTCTTCACACAGAGGTAGTTCAACTGCAAAGGAAGGTATGGCATGACAAGAACATCAAATAAAAGACCTTCCAAGAAGGATATTGGGTGTTGTTGCATGATTCAAGGTTTAAATATTTTAAAGGCAAGATGATGAAAATATGGTTAGGACCTTACACAATGGAAAAATGTTTTGATAATGGCGCAGTTCAGATCAGAACCATATATGAGGAAGGATTAATCCCCTTTCTTTCCAATGGTCACAGTTTACAAGAAGCCTTTGTTAAAGGAAGATTTCATAAATTCAATAAGGAGAGAGGTGTATGTGATGGGAAACTACTTATTTTCCCACACCTCCTGAAAAAAAAAAAGAAAACAAAAAAAAAACAAAAAGAAAACAAAAAAAACAAAAAAAACAAAAAAACCTTGTGGGTTGAAAACCTCAATGGAGGCAGCTCACTTGCTCAATAAGAAACAAAGAGAATAAATATCCATGGGTGAAAACCTCTCTGAGGAGCCCAAGGCAAGTTTGTGGGTTGAAAACCTCCATGGAGGCAGCCCACTTTCTTTCAAAAAAAAAAGGAGAAAAAGAACAAAAACAAAAAAAAATATCTACATCTCTGTGTTTTCGGTGTTTGTTGTTTTGCAGGTTTTTAATGGTTTCTGGAAACATAGGGAAGCATTCATCTTCTTTTTCCATCTTTTATCTTAACATCCATCCCATCATTCACTCCATTCATCTTCATAACTTCCTCCATCACCTCCATACACCACACTCCTCCATTCCTAGGCACAATGTAGCAAGGGAAGCAACACACAAACATACTGCTACAAACATCACAAAGTTCCTTTAAAAAAAACAAATATTTTCATGGAATGCCAAGAAGAACAAGAAGGAAAGTTGCATAAGGGACTCCAGGAGAACAAGAATTCCACCCATAGCATCTCAAGCACCCCACGCAGCATCCACAGTAGAGAGAAACAGAAAGAAAAGATTAGTAGCTCACTCAGGAAGCTGCTCATTCAGAGTATAGGAATATCGTGAGGAATGCAGCATCTAAAAGGCTTGTCTCCAACCTCCAGCTCCTGCAACCACCTTGGAAATAAAAGGTAAGCTCAGGTATAGCTTCTCACCCCTTGTTATGCATCCATAATAGCCAGAAATAATTAATTTTCACACTTAGTGTTTAAGGGGTAGAAAGTTGGCCAGTTAACTCGGCCACCACCGTGAGGAATGACAAAAACTGGAAGTACATGCCACTTGGTCATGCAAAAGAAAATAATTTAAATCAAGTGGAGTAGAGGATAACGGGGGAAGGAAACATGGAGTCCATCATGAACTAACAAGATAAGGAAACAACTATCTCCAACAGAACTAGAGCTCAGTCGAGTTACATAAGCACTCCAAAATTAGTTGCACTATCTAATAAAAGGAGATGTCATCTCATCCAAACTAGTGGATTGAAATTTTTTAAAGAGAGAGATATTGACTGAATCACACAATGCTTAAATAAGAAGAGGAAGAACCAGAAGAAGAAGAGGAAGAACCAGCATAAACAAGAAGAACCAGAAGAAGAAGATGAAGAGACAAAGGGCTAAATAAAAACATAAGAGATGGCCATAGAAGTCATATAGATAGCAGAAAGTGGGCAAGAAATAGACTCACAACACAGCACCACATCCCCTCAATACAAAAATATGGTTGCCACCATAACTCCTCTGAGCGCAAAGAGAAAAAGTCAGAACTCTAGGTATTCTAGAGATGACAAGAATCAAAGAGAGCCAGAAAATTCTCCCACAAGCTCGATTATTATTGAAGAATAACCAAGGGGGAGGAAATAATCGAAGAGATATTTATGAAGGAGTAGTTGCAGAAGGAACATGTAGAGAATGTAGCACTGAAGGAGAAATTGCTGCAAAAAGAGGAGTAAGTAGCCACCATGGCAGACTTATGCATAGAAGCCCTTCAACACGGATTCCCCTCTGAATCATATGTTGTGTACCTCAAAGAACAATTGCTTCTGTTTCAAATCAAAACTCTAGCCTCCCATGGATCACTCCCTTTCCAATATTGTAGGAGATTCATGAAGTTATACAAACAAGATAACATGGCTAATTAGGAAAATATGGCAGAGTTTTATGTGCATAACTTTGTGCTGACAAATATAGAGATTTGGGAACCCAATCCTACAATGGGGGATATGCAGTTAATGGCTCTAGCATCTTGGATGGTAAATTAGGACACTAGAGAAAAAGAGATATGGAAGGTCATGGGAAGAAGAAATATAGAACCCTTATATCTCAGACCATAAGTGTTCAGTAGAAGAGGAGTCATCCTTAACCATTGAGAGATTCAAAGGGACCTTGCACTGGTGGAAATTTACCTTTAGACTCAAAACTAGGTGATAGGCCACTTTGATGATGTTTCTAGGTAGATAGAAGAGGAGTGCATTATGGCTAGCCAGAGGAGATGGAATAGACTCCATCATATCCTCAAGAATAGGGAGTACCATACTCCAAAAATACTAAGGGGTGCATTGGAAAGGGCACCATCATATAAGAGGGCCATGCAAGCCAAAAAGATCCAATGGTTGGGACTAAAGCTCAGCCCACCTTTGTTGTTGGGGCTGACTGATGAAGAGGACACAGATGCACAAGATAGAGAATGAGAGAATGTAGAAAAGAATAATCATTTTTACCCCCTTGGGGAAACTCCCACACTTCTTCCTAAGGAAATCAGGGGGGCTGTCAGAGCCTTAAAGGAAATGCAGGAGGAGGATTAGTTGCTCATAGGATGAGCAACCATTCAGTAGGGGGGTGAGGATGAGATCCATCATTAGACATATTTGGAGGGGTTAATAGTTACCTTTTTTCCTTCTTAGATATATTTTTCTTGCATTTTTATTATTATTTTGTTTTATGATGATAGTATAGGTCGTGATTTAGGCTAACATACTCTTAGTGCCTAATATAAGGTTGAGTGTAGAAAATCATGATTTATTAATCATTTTTATAAAGATTTTATCATAAATACTTGGAGGAGATAGAAAGGAGAAATTATAGGAGGATTTTCCACCTTAGATTCTCTCCAAAAATTCTAACTCCAAAGGTAGCCAAAGGATCCTAAGGATTCTCTCCAGCAATTCAAATTCTAGAAGCAGTGAAGTAACTCAAAGAGGAGTGTACTCAATATTTGTTTACTGGGAGTCAAGAGGAATCAATCACCATTTTCTAGGAAGTTGTTGGTAGCTACCCTATAGAATAAATAGAGTAGAGCTAGAGCAAGGAAGAGTTAGTCAGTGAGTCTATTCTAGCCTCGATTCCATTCAAAACTATTGTTGTGAGCTATTGAGATTTTTGTTTTATTCAGAGATCAAACTTTCAGATATGTATGAAATTATTATTTTATGAAATGAGCAGACTCGTTTCATTTGACTGATTTAAGTTTTAGCTGGATAGGCTTGTGGGTTATAAGGGCCCAATCCATGTGCCTCGACTTCTCTGTTGTTAGTATCTTTTTCTTTCTGTCATTTAACTAGTTTTTCTTCTGCAATTTAAGTTAGAGCTTCTTCTGATAAGTTTCATTACTATTTATTTTTTGTGATGTTGTAGTTTTAATTTCTTATGCATAGTAAAATAGATGGAAAACTCCAAAAAATGTGGTCAAGTATCCCCCTCTCATATCTATCAATAGAGTTTGAGCAGGGTAGACCTTCCCACAGGCCAAAATTTCTTTCTATTTGAAGTTTTGGGAAGATATTTTATTACCAAGTCCAAGCCTCTCTTTCACTGTTCCATCATTAGACATATTTGGAGGCGTTAATAGTCACATTTTTTCCTTCTTAGATCTCTTTTTCTTTCATTTTTATTATTATTTGGTTTTATGATGATAGTATAGGTGGTGATTTAGGCTAACATACTATGAGTGCCTAATATAAGGTTGAGTGCGGAAAATCATGATTTATTAAGGATTTTTATAAAGATTTTATCATAAAGACTTGAAGGAGACAGAAAGGAGAAATTAGAGGATTGTCGACCCTATATTCTCTCTAGAAATTTGAACTCCAAAGGGAGCCAATGAATCCCAAGGATTCTCTCAAGAAATTCGAATTACAGAGACATCCAAGAAAATCAAAGAGGAGTGTACTCAATCTTTGTTTACTGGAGTCAAGAGGACTCAATCACCATTTTCCAGGGAGTTGTTGGTAGCTACCCTGTAGAATAAATAGAGTAGAGCTAGAGCTAGGAAGAGTTAGTCAGTGAGTCTATTCTAGTTTCAATTCCATTCAGAACTATTGTTGTGAGCTATTGAGCTTTTTGTTTTATTTAGGGATCAAACTTTCAGAGATGTATGCATTTATTCTTTTATGAAATGAGCAGGCTGGTTTCATTTGACTAATTTAAGTTGTAGAGGGCTAGGCTCATGTGTCAGGGCCCAATCCATGTGACTCAGCTTCTCTATTGTTACTATCTTTTGCTTTCTGTCATTTATCTAGTTTTTCTTCTGCCATTTAAGTTAAATATGCTTCTGATAAGTTTCATTACTATTTAGTTTTTGTGCTGTTGTAGTTTCAATTTATTATGTGTAGTAAAATAGAGGGAAAACTCAAAAAACTATGGTCAAGTCTCCCCCTTCCATCTTTCTCAATAGAGTTCAAGTAGGGTAGACCTTCCCACATGCCAAAATTGCTTTCTGTTTGAAGTTTTGGGAAGAAATTGTATTACCAAGTCCAAGCCTCTCTTTCATTATTTCATCACACATTATTGCCTATTTCCCATGCATGAATCCACAAGTGTGCTTCACTTCTGAGCACTGATCTTACGCCTCCATTCCCCTCCTTTCCTTCTCACCTTAATGTTGCACTTACTTTTTTTCTCGAATGCACTTAAGCCCTTCATCTTGATTTCTTTGTTTTCCTCCGTTCACGTTTGCCCACCCTTTCTATGAAAAAAACGTGAAAAACTATTCCCAACCATCGAAAACCCGACCTCCACCTTTTCTCCTTGAGACTCCCACCATCGTACGTCGCATATCGCAAATCGCAACATTTGGCTTTCACCATTAACACTCACCGCTCATTCTTTGCGATTGTGATATTGCAAAATCACAAATCACACTTTGCACCATTTACCTTTTACCTTCACGCTTACTTCTTGTTATTGCAATTGTGATATTGTGACATCGCATATTGCGAGTCACAACCTTTCCCTTTTTATTTTCACCGCCATGTCATCCCCGTCGCAAATCATATCCCGTATATCTTATCCTATCGTAAATTGAATCTCGTAGAACTTACCACATTGCAGATTGCATCCCACAACCTTTACCGCATCACAAATTGCACTTCTCACAATTTAGTTCATTCCGTTAAGTCCTTACTACTGTCCATTTAAACTTGCGAAGTTGCAATTGCAACACCGCACATCGTGGCTTTTGCCCTCCATCACACTCTGCCATCACACTTTTTATTTCTTTCCGCTCGAAAGTCGTTTCTCACATTATAATAATTTTTTATAAGGGTTTAAACCCCCTCTTTCTGCTTCTAAACCTTGTTTCATGTGTTAAACCCCCCATTAGCCTCTTTTACCCCTTTTTCTTCCTCCAAGCTACAAATTAACTCTTTTTAGTTAGAATTAAGTCTTGGATAGTTTAGTTTCATGAGTAAGAGCAAGGTAGATAGATCATAGGATAAGTAGAGTGCATTTAGCCATTTGGCCAAGTTAAGTGTGGTTTAGAATTGGTTTCCTTTCTACTATTATTTTTCTGCAAATTCAATTAGCTTCATTCCCGTCACTTATTTCCAACAATTTAGTTCAGTTTCCTTTTTTTCCATATCCTTCCAGCAATTTACTTTCTAGTTGTTCTCATAATTTAAGAAATAGCACCCTTTGGTAAAGCAGAAGAGTATGACATGAACATAATCAATCTACTGTGTATATAGCACTGTCACCTCAAATTTTGTACAAACCTCGGCTGATAAAGTAAAGTAGGGAAGCACTTGGGAGTTGAAGCACTCTTGGTGCAATACCAGGGCTCACCACTTCCTCTTGAAACCTTGGAGAAACTTGGTTTTGGGAAATAATTTTGTTGGGTGCATGCTATATTCTTTCCACGACTAGGCCCTTGCATTTTATGTTACGACAGGCACAGTTGGGGTGGTCACATGGGAGGCAACAGCCTTGGGAATATTTTTTATGCGGACCCAATAATATTTTGGTGAACCCAAAGATGGGGGACAGACCCATAGATGGTCAGTGGACCTACCCATGGTTGTGTGCATTGGTTTTGCACAGGGTTTTCAGAATGATGGATTTCTTCCCACAGTATTTTGTAGATTTTTTAAAGGGAACTACGCTTATGTTCTAATCCAAGGTTAATGGATTCATGTTTATGAATTCTTCGGCATGTATATATATGTATTGTAAAATTGAAAGGAAAATAATTAAAAATCAATCCGGTAGTCTCGATTTTGGGATCCAAGGGAAAATATCTGTGCATATTTTTTTTTTCTTTCCATTGTTTATTTTTATGTTTTAAGAATTAGTTTGCGGGTAATTTTTGTACAGGGTTAAAACCTACAAATTCATCCTATGTATAAAACACTGTATCGGGAGACCCTGACTTGGCTCCCTTGCAAATGGTCGCCCTTTTTCTTTCTTCCCCTCCTCTAGAGGCCTTCGATAGGGCTACCCTCTCTCCCCCATCCTATACATTATAATGGTTGAATCCCTGTGCATAAATTTTGAAGTGGCATTTCTAGAAGGAAAGATAAAATATTTAAGCATTAAAGCAGTGTTAAAGATGTCAACCAATTGCAGTCTGCAGATGAAACTCTTATAATGGGAGGAGCCTCTAGACATAGTTCTATCATATTAAAAAATATTATGGATAATTATTTGAGTATCTCATGGGGGAATATTAACAACAAAAATATTTTGTTGTATGGATGGAATTTCTCCCCTCATACCCTTCAAGAGAGTGCAAGAATTTTGGAATTCTCCTTTAGGGTGAAGTGGTATTAATTTAAATATATTGGAATTCTAATATCCATAACCTCAACAAACTTAGATTGTTCGAAGAAAATCCTTATTAAATTCAAGAATAAAATACAAGGTTTGGGAGCTCAGTGGCTTTCCCCTACAAGAAGAACGATTTTTGGTCAAGTCGTTCCTCTCCTCACTCCCAATTTATCTCTATTAAGGATTTCTCGCTCCCAAGGATATTCTATCAAAAATGGGTATCCTTATTCAAAATTTTCTTTGGCAGGGAGGAAGAAGCAATCAAAGAAAATTTCATCTTCTTCAATGGAATACAATCTTTATCTTAAAATTTTATGGAGGTATGGCAGTAAGGGACCCTATCTACATGAAGCTAGCCCTAGGAGTGAAAATAGTATGGAGAATTGTTTCAAATATTAAGGAATGGTGGAAATCATCCCTAATCCAAAAATATTTCAACTGGAACCATTTACTTAGAACTCAAGATGTAATGTTCCAAAAATTTAGCCTTCATCTAAATGGAATATTATAGTTGGTTTTATCACTAAGTAGGTGTATAAGTGGGTGGGAAAAATCATAAAACCCCTTTAGAAGGAATAATAACACTCTTAATGTGAAAGGAGGAAGAATAAGCAGCTGAACTAAGCACCTTTGGGTGTGAACAGGGAATGGATCATGTTGATTCAATCAACTTTGACCAAATCAACATCGTGGTCATAGAGGAGTGGTCTTTATGATGAGACATCGTAGTTTTAATGGAGGACAAATTTCATGAGCGGGGTGTCAAGTATCGAGGGGACCCGATGTGAGGAGGCTCTCATGCTATATATGGAGGGGGTGGCAACCATTTTTATTCATGTTTGAGATTATTATTTGATATTGGTCTTGTTGGGGTTCCCATGTTTTGTCCAGATTGGCAAGACCAAAAGATGAGACAACATCAAACCACTTTCATACCTCAGGATCTAGCCCTCCTAGGTCCAGAGAGGGATCTCTCTATGATTGTTAAAGGTAATGTATTTAAAGGTCAAAGGTTTAAGATATTAGGCTAGTTATAAGGCTCAGATTTTTTTTCTTTGATTGTTTGTTTGGTTGCTGGTTATCAGGAAAGAAGGGTTCAAAATAAGGCAAGGCTGAGCAAAGAAGATTTAGGCAAAGGTGAAGTATTCCAGGGAGCATTAAAAACCATTGGGCAATGGAGTCAGGAAAGGATTTTCTTTCTAATCAATATGCAGGCTTTCAGTTGGGCTAGTCATCTAAAACATTGGATCTTTCAAGATGATAGTGTGGTATGGATTGGTAAGGGAAGAGCGAACAATAAATATTTATAACGCAAAGTTAAAGAACTGAGATCAGCGAGAGACTTTGAACTCTCAATGCTTCGGCCTCCAGCTTGAGGGATCTTAGAAAAGCCAGGTGGTTACACAAGGATCTTAGCGGACAGGGCTAATTCTAATCCCCAGTGTTCCCAAATATTCTAGCTAAATCCTAACAAGAACATCTAAGAACAGATTCATTTAATTCATACATCATCTAGCAGGTAATAACATCGACTACAATGGTTAAATCAACTGAAATCAATTCTTAGATAACACATTTAGCAGAAAAAATCAAAGGCAAGGAGAGAAAAAACATAGGGTACCTAACAAGGGTAAATCCTATGCCAGATTTATGATGCAAGCCAGTAGAAATGAAATGAAACGGAATGCAAGTTAAACACAAATACAAAGATAAGAAAACATCACCGCTGCTTTAGATCAAGATCCAAAGAAATGTGCTTGTCATATTAAACAGCAACACCATTCAAGTACAACATGCCAATAGCTAGATACTCAGTCAGAAAACATCTTCCTCAGCCTATCTTACTACTTTACACAGAGACTATGTCTCAAAAGAAACAACTTGCAATTCTCTGATAACTGATCAACAACCTTTACAATGAGTTCCTTCTTGAATTTTATAGCTGAAAGGTGAGCAAAGGAGGTAGGTGAAACACTAAATGAAGCATTAAAACTTAGAAAGAAAGAGGGCAGAAGCCCAATCAGTTTTAAATCCTGTGCATTTATCCCTGGTACTCCTTTGGACGAAGGAGCGATCTTCTTCAGGCTTCCATTTACTCCAGTATGGCTCTGCTGTACTTTTCTGCAGCACTCTGTAGTACTTCTGATGAATTAAACAAAAAATGTAGAATCATGACGCTAAGATTTGCTATACTGTGCAACAAATGCTTCTGATAGCATAGGACCACTGTAGGGGGGGGGGGGGGGGGGGAACTTCACTTGGACACAATGTAGACTAAAAAAATACTTTGTACTGTGTCCTTGCTCAGGAAGAAACATTCTGCTGATTTGAAACCTTGATAGCATTGTTTTCTGCGTCCTGGACCTTCCATGCAATCCATGATGTCTTTGAACTGGTACCTTTGCCTTCTAAAATCCCTGAAAAAGCTCAAAAATCTTCTATTTCTTGCCTCGAAATCTCTGTTGCTCCTGTGCTGTCTTTGTTTATGCAATCCAAGCTTTAATGGTGCCAGAAAGGGTTTGCAGAGTTTGAACTCTGCCCTTTGATGAAATTTACGATGCAGACACCTTTCTGGACATTTTTCTGTAAAATCAGGCTTTAAATTCAGCTCCTTTTGTGCACTGTGCCTTTACAATAGCACATATGAATCATGGCGGTTTTCCGCCTGCCTTTAACCCTGCAAAACACAAAAAGAAATTAAGAAAACCGTGCATGGAGAGGGTGGTGTGGATGACTGCGGAAACAACGACGTGACACGGTGGATGACGATGCATGCAGAGGATACTATGGAGGAAAACCGTGTAACAGTGAGAAATGCACTGGGCGACGTCGAAATAGAAATTCCAATGAAAAAAATTAAAACTTTGACCTCGGAATGAAATATGAACGAAATATAAGGAGGGCGGAGGAAAACATGACAAAACAAGTGGAATGGTGACGTGGCGGTACGGGGTTAATTGGCGGGTGTGTGTTTAATCTGGGCCGTCCGATCTCAGGAGGAGATCGACGGTGGGAAACACGGCGGAGGGCGATTGAATCTAGACCGTCCAATCTCAGGAGGAGATCGACGATTGAAAATACATCGGAGGGCGACGGATGGTGAGCCAGGAGTACGGATGCCTTGGGCTATCTCCCGCGCAACTTTGCAGTGCGATCGCCATCGGATGGAGGGCCCCAGATCGAACGGTTGACGTGCATATCGCGCCGGGTTTTCCGCTGAACTATAACGCGCGATGGGAGGGAGGTTTTTGAACAGTGTCGGAGCCACGTGTTGGGCAGTGAGTGGAATCGCTCTGAAAATAAAAATACCGCCCACCTCCGAAAGGAGGTGCGATAGAAACCAGCGATTTTCGAACAGGCGTGGCTGTGAGGACCACCGAGCGGATGAAATATGGACCGTTGATCTGCGGACTGAATGGACGGTTGAGATGCGATCGGGTGGCGAACAGGAAAAGACGGGTGCGAAGAGATTTTGCACCAACGGTCAGATCTGAACAGATCGACGACGGAAAAATCACCCGATAACCAACTGAGTTAAGTGCCTTCTGCCTTGGCGCCTGGTCTTGGCGCTGGGTCATGTGGGGGGAAACGGTTCTGGGGCTGGCCGAAAGGGGTTAAGACCCATACCTATGGAAAATATGGTTTTTTGGCCCATTTTAATGCAATCTGAGGGCAGAGTTGGGTAACGATAGAGGGAAAAGGAGGAAAATAGGCCAAACAAGGGGTGTGTGTAGGATGTAAAGGGGATTTTGGGAGGATTTAGGGGTTTTAAGGTGAAATTGACAAGGGGAAAACAAAGGTTAAAAAGGGGCATTCTGCAGGGGGTATAAAGGGCAAAGTAGCCTTTTAGGAGCAAAATTTGTCAAAATCAGAGAGGCTTTTTGGATGGATACAACAGTAAAAGTAAATCAGAGAGTAGAGGACATGAAGAGGCTTTCAAGGATGATGTGTCTTTCAGGGATATGCATTCCTTGAAGACCCAAAAATAATTTAGCCCCTTACTTTGCTTGTCAAAAAATTTATAGGGGGCTAACAGTGGCTCCACATGGGGATGGCTTCTTCTTGAAGGAGTCAAGAATTTAGAAAATGATCTTTGGTGTAGGCCAGATGCCTGCTGCTTGAGCCACCTTTCTTCTTTGATTTTCAGCTGCCACAATTGTGAATGCATCCATTTAGCAGAAAAAATTTCCCAATCAATCTACCTACCCATTCTACAATCCTAGAATTTTTTCTTCTAGGGTGCATTTGAACTAGCAAACCCTTTACATCATTTATTTTTTTACAAACAAGAAAATAAACCTATTCTATTTCTACCCTTATTACTCCATGAGACCAAATTAAACTGTTGGTCTCATATGTTTCTCTACCTAATCCAATATCTGCTGGGATTAGACTGTCCAGCATATTTCTTCTCTATATTCTACAACAAAAATTTAAAAAAAGTCAAACTAGGATTAGACAGTCTAGTTTTCTATGGATCCAAGGCATAAAAACATTTGCACATGGACAAAAATTTGCAGAAATCTAAAAACAAAAATTTGAAGGCTTGAAATTTGAAGTTTGAAGCATCCTTCTTTCTTAGTGACTCAAGTTTTGAGCTTGTTAGAGTCACTTTCTTTTCTTCATCTCAGCTCTAATTTTGGGCTTGTTAGAGCTGATTCTTCTTCCTTTTTTGCTGGTCCAGGTTTTGGGCATGTTTGAACCAGCTATCTTTGCTTTCTTTGGCTCAGGTTTTGATCATATTAGAGTCAATATTTTCACTTCAGAGGTTCATGTTTTGAGCATGTCTGAACCTCTCCTTTTCTCTGTTTTTTTTTTTTTTTTTGGAACATTTTCTCTTTTTATTGAAAACAAACACTGCAATGGTATGTACAATGGAAATGGAAACTGGAAGTTGGAAATCAGCATAATTAGTGTTTGAGCATCCTGCCATTGACATGACCCCCAAACAGCTCTGTACCATCTAACTCTTGTAGAAAAAAAGGCATTTGGACCCACAGTGGCCTGGATGATGTAGGGACCTTGCCACAAACTGTCAAACTTGCCGTGCATTCCTTTGTCCTCTCTCCTTGAGTCCCACTTCAGAAATTTATATCCAATTTTGAAACCAGAGGCCTTAGTTCTTTTGTCAAATAGCTTCTTTATGTTCTCCTAAACTTTTAGAGCTTTGTTATAGACCTCTTCCCTTGTTTGCTAGAGATGGATGGTTTGATTTATCCTCCTCACCATACTATCTTCTTCTGTTTGTATCTCTTGAACAAGTTTGATCACTAGTATCCCAAGGCTGGTAGGAAACATTGCTTCTATTCCATAGACAAGATGGTATGGTGACATGCCAATGGATTTATTCATTGTAAGCCTGTCAGCCCACAAAGCATGCACTAACTTGTTATGCCATGACTTTTTGTTCTCTTCTAACTGCTTTTTGATGATGGCCACTAGGCTCTTGTTTGATGATTCAGCTAATCCATTACCTTGAGGATAGTAGGAAGTTGAATGACTGAGTGCTATTTGATACCTGTGACAAAAATCAACCATTTTCTTGGGTCCAAAAGCGACAGCATTATCAGTAATTATTTTCCTTGGGCAGCCAAACCGAGAGAGGATATGACCTTCTAGGAACCCAATGATGACCGAATCTGTGGCATTCCTAGTAGGTATGGCCTCTATCCACTTGGTGAAGTAGTTTGTGGTTGTTAAGATCCATTTGTGTTGTGCAGAAGAAGCAGGGTGAATTTCTCCTATGAAATCCAGGCCCCATTGCATAAAGGGACCTTCAACAGTGATGGGTTTTAGAGGTAAGGGGAGGAGTTTTCTTTTTCCTTCAAAAATCTGGCATTCGTGGCAGGAAATTATCATCTTATGGATATCATTGAAGAGTGTAGGCCAATAGTAGCTAGCTCTGAGTATTTTGTTTGCAGTGGCTTTCCAGTTTAGGTGGCCTCCACACTCTTCTGCATGGAATTCTTGTTTAATCCTTTCTGCTTCAGACTCTGGCAAACATTTAAGCAATAGGCCATTTTCATTTTTCCAGTATAATCCTTCATTCAGAATAAAATAGCTTCTGGCCTTTAGCTTTAAGAATCTGGCCTTGGTCTTTGATATTTCAGGAGGGGCATTGAGGTGTGTAAGCACATACAAAATGTTAGAATAACAAGGAGAGCTCTAAAACTTTTCCTCAACAGTGGGATCACGTAATGTCTACTTCGTATCCAAGGCATCTACCATGTTAATGTCAAGAGCTTGTAGATTTGATTCAACCATTAGTTGAGCTAAGCCCTGACCTTTAATCAGTTTGGTGGGTTTTATCTCAAGGTCATACTTTAAGATCACAGCAATCCATTTGCCCCTCTTCCCATCTGGGTTTTGGGACAATATGTCTTTAACCACTATGTTGGGTACATAGTCTATGGTGTGGGAATGTATTATGTACACCCTAAAGTCTTTCAAGGCCTTAACCAAAGCATAGGCCTATTTTTCCATAATGTTGTATTTCAAGGGTGCGTCTCTGAGTGCTTTGCTGAAGAAGGAGATGGGCTGTTCCATTCCCTCTGGATTTTTCTGCAGCAGAACTGCAGCTATCGTATGCTTGGAGGAAAATGAAAAAATCAGGAAATCTTTTGAGAAATATGGGCTGATTAGGACAGGAGCCTGGGTGAGTGCAAGTTTAACTGATTCAAAAGATTTCTTAGCTTCAACAGTCCACTTAAATCCTACACCTTTCTTCAGCATGTTAGTCATATTCCTCAGGTGTTCAGCTAAGTTGGGAATAAACCTCCTGAGGAAGTTGATTTTCCCAATGAATGACTGTAACTCTTTGATATTTCTCGGGTGTGTGATTTGTAGTATTCCCTCAATTATTTGTGGGTCTATCCTAATCCCCTTCTCAGATATAATGTGGCCAAGAATTTTCCCTTCTTGTAGTCCAAATACAGTCTTTTTGGGATTTAATGACAGACCAAACCTTCTACATTTTTCAAAGACTCTTCTCAGGTGTTCTAGGTGTTCTTCCTTAGTCTTGGAATAGACTGTTATGTCATCCAAGTAGATGAAAATGAAGTGTCCTATTTCATCTGAAAAAGCTATGTCCATTGCTCTTTAGAAGGTTGCACCAGCGTTCATCAGTCCAAAGGGAATTTTAACATACATAAAGGTTCCCCATGGAGTGGTAAAGGTTGTCTTGAGTTGGTCTTCTGGGATTAATAAGACTTGGTTGTAACCTGAAAAACCATCTAGCAGGGAGATCCTTTTAGAACCTACTACCCTTTGAATAATATGTTCCATTTTTGGCAAAGGGTAATTGTCTTTGAGTGAGGCTCTATTAAGATTCCTGAAATCTATGCACAATCTGATCTCCCCTGTTTTCTTTCTCACAGCCACTAGGTTTGATACCCAATTAGAGAACCTCACTAGCACAATTATACCTGCCTCATACATCTTCTTAATCTCTCTTTCCACTGCAGGAAATTGTTTTGGGTTTATTCTGCGAAGTTTCTGTCTATAGGGCTTCTGATTTTCTTTCAAGGGTCTTTTGTGTTGTATGATGTTTGTGTCATAGGCCTTTAAGTCCTCATAACTCCAAGCAAACACATCAATGAATTCCTTGAAAAAGTCAATGTATTTCCTTTTCATGTTTGCAGGGAGGGACTTAGCCAATTTGATCATCTTGGGTTTATCTTCAGTGCCTATGTTGCATCCTCAACATCAGAGTCTGCATGTTCTATAGTGGGTTTTTTCGCTACATCATCGAAGTCAAAAAGGTCTTCTAAAGGTGCCAGACCTCGAGGTATGTTCTTATCCTTGGTCTGCAACACCTCTACTTCTTCACTATCTGCATTTTCACATTTTTCGTTCGGATTTCCAATCTATTCATTTAAAGTGTTTATTTCTATATTACAGGGTGTTTCTTCCTCATTTGAGGACTCTTCACTTAGGCAACTACTGTCAGATTTAGAGTTTGAATCAGAAAATTCAAACTCGTTTCTGCCTACCAGGAAATCTTCAATCTGTTTATCACCCTCAAAGACCTGCCAATATTTTTCATTGTCCGGCACTGCAGGTCTGAATTTGGTCTGGATGATGATCTGTTGATCACTGGGAGGCTTATGATATGAACTAGCCATGCAGTCCAGTCCATTTGCAATTTCGTTCTGACCTCTAGGGACAATCACCAGATCGTATTCTATAAAGGTTTTCAATAGATCCACAGTGTCATTCCTGTATGCTCTCAGTCTAGGATGTTTCATTGTGTATTCACCATTCACCTGTTTAATGATCAGCTCAGAGTCCCCACACACAATTATCCTACGGGCTCCTAATTTTCTCAATAGGTTTAAGCCTAGGATAAGAGCCTCGTACTCTGCAATGTTGTTTGTACATTTGAAGTGCAGGTTACATGCATGGCTCTCTCCGTAACCACTCTCTGTGTTATGTATCCACACTCCTGCCCCAGCAGTTCTCTTGGTGCATGACCCATCGAAATTCATTTCCCATAAGGTTTCATTCTTGGGTCTATCATCGTTTCATTCTTGGTGTGGTGTATGTGTTTGTGAAGAGTGACTAATCAGCTGACTGCATTATGTTTCTGGTTCACTTTGAGTTTTTGTTTCAGTGCACTGTTCAAATTTTTCTACATCTTTCTCCTCCGAGTCTAGAGTAGCCATTATGTTAAAGTCCATGGGCTCTGTTTCCTTGTTTGTATCTCTATTTTGGGACTCTGACCCTTCTAAGGATTCATCATTACAAAGGATAAAGGAGTCAAGGTCTGTATGTACAGAGTATAAAGGCGAATTTTTAGGCTTTTCGGGCTACTAACCAGGAATTTCATTTGTGCCTCTCTGTCCAGTCTTCTAAGTTGGCCAAAGATTGGGATTGTGGCATAAGCCCTATCCATCTGCATTGTTCCTTACAGCTTGGCTCCCCATGATCTTGATAATAACATGCCATACTTGGGTGGAACATCTGCCACAACAACATCCATGACCATACACATGGCTGGAATCTGGGTAAGGCTCACACATAAATATTTGATCAGGCCAAGAAACTTTAATCTGCTAGAGTCAAATGAATATAGGTCTTTATAGGGGCGGGTTATCTCTAGGCCTAATCTTTCCATCACAACTTTAGGCATCAGGTTGTATGATGCCCCAGAATCATGCATTGCATTGTGGAGGATCCTATCATGGATATTAAGACTGATATAAAAAGGGGGCACTAACCCTTCATGAAACTTTCCTTCTATCTTTGGACCAAACAGAAGGGCAGGTTGATCATCACTCAGATTTACAGTGTCACTATTCTCACCTAAATTTAAAGCTTTCAAAATTTGGCCTTTATATACATCCTGAGTGGCTAGCTCAGAGAGTGGGACAAAGATTTTAATTTTTGCAATCTCACTCTCCAAATTGAAAGTGGACTGACTCTTTGGAATGCTCAACTCTGTTTTTTTAGTCACCACCTTAGCGGTTGAATCAGTGTGCCGATCCTCATTATGTACAGTGTTTGTGATAGTTTTATCAGGAGCACTAACTGCAATGCTAGTGCTGCTAGTTGGTTTACCTTGTTTATCAGTGTTTTGGTTGTCTTTTTCTTTGTTCTTTCCAGAACTCTTAGCTGCTAATTTGTTACTTTCAGCCGTTGCTTTAGAAGATTTCTCAGGCCTTTTCTTGATGGTAACCTCAGAAGCTTTTGCTTTGGTAGTGTCTAAGCTCTTTTTGCTTGTAAGTTCATATTTTTCTCTGACCTGCATCATGGCATTTTCAAATCCTAACCTATAATCCTCAGATTCTAACCATTCCTCATCCCAATATGAGGGTGAGGGATGATCTTCTTCTGTGTAACAGTTGTGGATTGAATTTTCTTTTTCAAACATGTTTATTGTGTTCCCCTCAGACTCTTCTATGATCCCCTCATCCTCATCAAGAAAGTTCTCTTAGAATGGGGGAATAACTTGCTGATTTGATTCTCTTTGTCTGTTGGGAGTGGCATTATTTCTTCTAAAGTTCTGGCTCTGATTGTGGTGTTGATTTCTGTTTAGGTTACTAACTGTGACGACCATTTTTTCCATCATTTGTTGTAGCTTTTCCACATTTTTGGATATGCAGTCATTATTGGGGTCAGATGTGGAAGCTACATTGTCATCTCTATATGTTACCCTTTTCTCAGCTCTCAATCTTGTTTTTTTCTCAATCATATTTGCCTCTACACTCACTACTCCTTTTTGCATGTCTTCCAATGTGTTGTAATCCCTCTCCCTAAGCTGGTAGGCCATGTCAGCATCCAGGCCTTAAGGGTATTTCACTAGAACCATACCTAGGGGAGGTTTCATGTGTGGAGGAAGAGCATTATAAACGCTGTTAAATCTTGAAGAACGGGCCTGGACACTCTCTCCTACATTTCTTTTCAGGTTCTTGTATTCTGTTAGGATTTGGAGAGGGTTGGCCTTAACTTCCCATTTGTTTATGAAGGTCTGATATAAGGTTGGGAGGTCTTGGATACTATTAGGAGGAAGGCCTTTGAACCATTTCTTCACATCACCTCCTAAGCTCTGGACAAATATTCTCATTTTGACTGTATCATCATCTATCTCCATGTAGTCAAAAGAATCTTCCATCCTATATACATGGTGTTGGGCTGTGATAGATTCTTTTGCAGTGAAGTGTGGGATCTTTGATTGATAATCATTGGGTAAGGGTACTAGAGGCTGAGGTAAAACCAGAGGTGCATACCAAGCCACCATTATGATGTTTTGATGAGGTAAAGGGTTGACTTGGGCAGTTGGTATATGGATGACAGGGATGCTAGGACCAGCAGAAGCTTGTTGGGCAGATTTAAGGTGGTAGAGCCCCAAGTTTTGAATGAAGTGAATATCAGGAGGTGTAGATGGAGGGGTCTGTCTATCCCAAAGGTTTTTACCACTTTGAGGTGGTGAACAAGGGAACTCAAGATCTGGCTGGTCTAGGACACTAAATGACCTAGTTCTTGGTAAACTGTTTTGAGTGCCTAGGTCAAAAAATGGGTCTGATAGAGATGTAAAGTCTTCTGGTGTAGAGTTAGCTCTATGGATGTGGCTATAAATAGTTGATCGTTTAGGTGTAGGAGATATTTTTAGGATGCTCTCTGGGTTATCAACTATTTCAGGTGGGTTTGGGTTGGGATAAGCTCTTGTATGAATGGTTCTTGAAGCCATAATGTTGTTTTCTAACCAAGCAGCTTAACCCTACTTGTTCCTTCTATTGTGGTTGATGTTGTAATGGGCTTTGGTCTCCCAGTGGAGTCTTATGTGAACCAAGATAATCAACAGGCCTACTGATCACCAGCGGAGTATTTTAATCATTTAGGGATTATGGAATCACCAGGTGGAAGTTTTAGGATGCTTCTGGAGGGTACACTATCCACCACAGTCCTTATGAGATGCCCCTTTTCAAGGGAAACTTCCAAACACAGCAAAATCTAACCAGAGATTGACTGGGAGGGATTTTACCAGATATGTCACCTTTGAAAGAGTGTGAGATCTGGAGGCTACCTAGCCCTTTCTAGACTCTGTCTAAGAGTGTGGGAGAAACACAACAAATGGTATAGAGGTTGATATGTGAATAGGAGTGTTTGACTGCAAACCTAACCAGAGATTATAGGTTTATGAGGTTCTTATGATGTATTAAGGTGAGAAATACTCAGATGGTCCCCAGTGGAGTCGCCATTATGTTGGTGACGACGATGGGAGACAGAAAAATGTTATCAGTTTAGGCACTCAGAATTCCCCAGCTGATTCGCCATTATGTTGGGGTTCCCATGTTTTGGCCAGATTGGCAAGACCAAAAGATGAGACAACTTCAAACCACTTTCAGGCCTCAGGATCTAGCCCTCCTGGGTCCAGAGAGGGATCTCTCTATGATTGTTAAAGGTAATGTCTTTGAAGATCAAAGGTTTAAGGTATTAGGCTAGTTATAAGGCTCGGAGTTTGTTTGTTTGATTTTTTGTTTGGTTGTTGGTTATCAGGAAAGAAGGGTTCGAAATAAGGCAAGGCTGAGCAAAGAAGATTTAGGCAGAGGTGAAGTATTCCAGGGAGCATTCAAAACCATTGGGCAATGGAGTCAGGAAATTATTTTCTTGCTAATCAATAAGCAGGCTTTCAGTTGGGCTAGTCATCTAAAACATTGGATCTTTCAAGATGGTAGTGTGGTATGGAGTGGTAAGGGAAGAGGGAACAATAAATATTTATAATGCAAAGTTAAAGACCTGAGATCAGAGAGATACTTTTAAATCTTAATGCTTCGGCCTCCAGCTTGAGGGATCTTAGAAAGGTCAGCTAGTTGCACAAGGATCCTAGTGGACAAGGCTAACTCTAATCCCCAGTGTTCCCAAATCTTCTAGCTAAATCCTAACAAGAACATCTAAGAACAGATTCATTTAATTCATACATCAGCTAGCAGGCAATAACATCAACTACACTGGTTAAATCAACTGAAATCAATTCTTAGATAACACATTTAGTAGAAAACATCAAAGGCAAGGAGAGCAGAAACATAGGGTACCTAACAAGGGTAAATCCTATGCCATATTTCTGATGCAAGCCAGTAGAAATGAAATGAAACGGAATGCAAGTTAAACACAAATACAAATATAGAAAAACATCACCGCTGCTTTAGATCAGGATCCAAAGAAATGTGCTTGTCATATTAAACAGCAACACCAGTCAAGTACAACATGCCAATAGCTGGATACTCAGTCAGAAAACATCTTCCTCAGCCTATCTTACTACTTTACACAGAGACTATGTCTCAAAAGAAACAGCTTGCAATTCTCTAATAACTAATCAACAACCTTTACAATGAGTTCCTTCTTGAATTTTATAGCTGAAAGGTGAGAAGAGGAGGTAGGTGAAACACTGAATGAAGCATTAAAACTCAGAAAGAAAGAGGGCCGAAGCCCAATCAGTATTAAATCCTGTGCATTTATCCCTAGTACTCCTTTGGATGAAGGAGCGATCTTCTTCAGGCTTCCATTTACTCCGGTATGGCTCTACTGTACTTTGCTACAGAACTCTATAGTACTTCTGATGAATTAAACAAAAAACGTAGAATCATGATGCTAAGATCTGCCATACTGTGCAACAAATGCTTCTGATAGCATAGGACTGCTGTCGGGGGGGGGACTTCACTTGGACACAATGTAGATTGAAACAATACTATGTACCATGTCATTGCTCAGGAAGAAACATTCTACTGATTTGAAACCCTGATAGCATTGTTTTCTACGCGCTAGACCTTCTATGCAATCCATGATGTCTTTGAACTGGTACCTTTGCCTTCTAAAATCCCTGAAAAAGCTCAAAAATCTTCTATTTCTTGCCTCGAACTCTCTGCTGCTCCCATACTGTCTTTATTTATGCAATCCAAGATTTAATGGCACCAGAGAGGGTTTGCAGAGTTTGAACTCTGCCCTTTGACGAAATTTACGATGCAGACACCTTTCCGAACATTTTTCTGTAAAATCAGGCTCTAAATTCAGCTCCTTCTGTGCACTGTGCTTTTACAATAGTGCATATGAATCATGGCAATTTTTTGCCTGCCTGTAACCCTGAAAAACATGAAAACAAACTAATAAAACCGTGCATGGAGAGGGTGGTGTGGATGACTATGGAAACGACGACGTGACATGGTGGATGACGATGCATGCAGAGGATACTATGGAGGAAAACCGTGTAACAGTGAGAAATGCACTGGGCAACGTCAAAATAGCAATTCCAATGAAAAACATTAAAACTTTGACCTTGGAATGAAATATGAACGAAATATAAGGAGGGCGGAGGAAAACATGACAAAACACGTGGAATGGTGACGTGGTGGTACGAGATTAATTGGCAGGTGTGCATTTAATCTGGGTCGTCCGATCTCAGGAGGAGATCTACAGTGGGAAACATGGCAGAGGGCGATTGAATCTGGATCGTCCGATCTCGGGAGGAGATCGACGGTTGAAAATGCATCGGAGGGCGACGGATGGTGGGCCAGGAGTACGGATGCCTTGGGTTATCTCCCGCGCAACTTCGCAGCGCGATCACCGTCGGATGGAGGGCCCCAGATCGGATGGCTGACGTGCATATCGCACCGGGTTTTCTGCTGAATGATAACATGTGATGGGAGGGTAGTTTTTGAACAGTGTCAGAGCCACGTGTCAGGCGGTCAGTGGAATCGCTCTGAAAATAAAAATACCGCCCACCTCCGAAAGGCAGTGCGATAGAAACCGGCAGTTTTCGAACGGGCGCGGCTGCGAGGACCACCGGGCGGATGAAATATGGACCGTTGATATGCAGACTGAATGGAAGATTGAGATGCGATCGGGCGGCGGACGGGAAAATACGGTTGCGAAGAGATTTTGCGCCAACCGTCAGATCTGAACAGATCGACGGCGGAAAAATCACTCGATAACCAACTGAGTTAAGCACATTCCGCCTTGGTGCCTGGTCTTGGTGCTGGGTCATGTGGGAGCAAATGGTTCTGGGGCTGGCCGAAAGGGGCTAAGACCCATACCTATGGAAAATATGGTTTTTTGGCCCATTTTAATGCAATCTGAGGGCAGAGTTGGGTAACGATAGAGGGAAAAAGGGGAAAATAGGCCAAACAAGGGGTGTGTGCAGGATGTAAAGGGGATTTTGGGAGGATTTATGGGTTTGAAGTCGAAATTGACAAGGGGAAAACAAAGGTTAAAAAGGGGCATTCTGCAGGGGGTATAAAGGGAAAAGTAGGCTTTTAGGAGCAAAATTTGTCAAAATCAGAGAGGCTTTTTGGATGGATACAACAGTAAAAGTAAATCACAGGGCAGAGGACATGAAGAGGCTTTCAAGGATGATGTGTCTTCAGGGAGATGAATTCCTTGAAAGCCAAAAAACAATTTAGCCCCTTACTTTGCTTGTCAAAAAATTTATAGGGGGCTAACAAGTCTATTTAGACTTTTGCTTCCTCTTGCTGTTTAGCAGGGTTGTTGTGCTATTTAGCACAAGGGTGTTCCTGATCGAGAATCCCTACCTCATCCTCAAGAAAGGAGAGGTTCTTTGAGCTACATTTCCTCATTCCAGAATTCTGGCCAAGCTACCTCCTTTAGCTACATCACATTTTCTATTTAGATTTGGTTTGTGTTGCAGGGTGCGGCAAAGGAGGATCACATAGAGCTATTTCTGAGCTTGTTTTTCAGTGGAGAGGTATCTTATCCACTGGAGGATAAACAAGGAAGTCTCTTGGGCATATTTCCTCATCTTTGGAATTAGTCCAACCATCTACCATCCCTCACAGCGCAGTCACAATTCTGTATTGCGTTATCTTTTTAAGGCATTTGCTGGGAGGGTTCATTGAGCTCATCAAGAGGGTCTATTTCTGAGTAAAGGGATCAGCCTTCTATTTAGAAATACCATTGGAGGATGACATCGTCATTTCAGATCTGTCATAGCCTCATTTTATTTAGATCCATTTTTTAGTGACATCGCAACCCTAGGGTTATTTGTCACATTGTATATTTCTTGGTATTTCTAGCAATCTTTTCCAGGTTGGCTAGAAATCATGTATTATAGCCCACATATTCTTTTCTGGGCATTTCCTCGTTTCTATCAGCCATATATCATTTATGTATTTTTATAGCAGTAGCTACACTAATATAGACATCGTTGTCACTGTTCTCCGACATTATATACAATTGCAGCAACTCATGTGTTGATTGTTCTACTCATTGGAGGCTTGTTTTATTTGCTTGAGTGGCTTGTCCCTCATGATATTTTTGTATATGGCTGTTGATATTATAATAAAATTATGGCTGTATATTGATCCCTCTTATGTCATGTTCATATTTTTTGTGCTTTACGTTTTTATGAGCTATATTTCCTGCTATTTCAAATTTGGAATATTACAATGGTATCGGAGCATAATCTTGGCTCAGCCTATGCATTCAAGACATTATGTCATTAGAAGGAGAATCTTCTTCTCACATAAAAGAGAAGATGTATAGAAGAAACAAAGGGAAGACTAAATTATTTTGAGAAATGAAGGAAGAGAGGATCTCCTAGCTTCTTTTCCGAACTATGACAAATATCAAGGAAGATCTCAAGGAGATGAAAGGGGAGAGGTGTAGAAAAAATCCAAGAGGGTTTGAAATTGAATCAAGCCCTAGATATTCACATGATGGGTGGGGAAATTCAGCCACACATGCAAATCCATAGCGCAGTTTATTTCCCGCATTCATTGCAAGAATGATGGAGGAGGAAGATGCACCAAGGGAGGATACCTTAAGTGACTATCTTCAGGAGTATGAGTCTCAATCATGGAGATTCAACAAGCACTTGGAATTCCAAGGGCTTTTCCAACTCAAAGAATACAGAATATCCAGTAACCATAATAGAAGCAAGAGAGGTAGAATCTTTCTATCTAAATTTGATGGATCAACAAAGTGCATAGCCAAAGCTTGGGTGGAGGAACTAGATTCCTATTTCCAGCTACACCAAGTTTCAGAAAGGGAGGCCATTAGAGTAGCAGCGTGCACCTCAAGGGTATGGCTCATGATTAGTGGTTTGATAGTTTTACTTCATTTTATCATGCAACTATAAACACTTATTCAGGGTTAACTAAGAAATTAGTGAGGATATTTGATCTTAAACATTGTAAAACATCTCTTGTTGAACCCAAAAACTCAAAACCTTTGCATGAGTTGGAGAGATTTGTTTTTCCAACTCCACTCCATAATTTTGTTGAAGGGGATAGAAACATGCACGATACCTTTCCAACAGCAATATCCCCACTTCTCGAAGAGCCCTCTTCTATAGATGAAGACATGGAGGTTCATCCTTCAAGGGAAGACCAAGATCAAGGGTCTCTCATTGATGATGAGGTATTCTCACATATTGATGAAGAGGATGAGCAGAGAATATCTAACAGCATTGTACCATCAGGAGGAGATCCATCACCACATGGATATGGGAAGGGAGCCATTGCTTCCATTAGAGGAGCCCTTGTGTCTTTACAAGGATTTCCAAATGATATAACATGTGGGAACCAAAGCACAATTCTATAGCAGCATGCATCAGTTTTTGTGGATTGTAAGATGGAGGAAGAGAAGGATCAGCATCAAGGGATGATGAGCATTCACCCTTATCTATTTCAGGAGGTTTCTGCACAAAAGAAGGAGATTGTATTGTCTAGTGAAGGGAGGGGAAAATCAATCCACTCATATATATAGTCCACTTTAGATTTTTATGTCTCACTACATGGGGGCATTCCACATGGGAGGCCACCAAATCTAGAGTTGGTGAGAAACATCTTGCCAATTGGTTCACCATTCTTAGATCTTGGAGGAGTGGATAATTTTAGAGGGGTCTAGTACAGCGCAGAGAGTTTGGAATAGACTCATGGAGGAGGGAGACATTCTCCCATTTTCAGCATTACCCACTCTCACTACACATACTGCGCTGACAGAAGTTGCTACAGTGATGGCGGATGGCACCTTCATGGTGCAAGGGAGCTTCTCCATGGATTTGGAGAAATAGGGGGTACTTCCTTTGAAGAAGGGATCCTCCATACATTGGATTAGATGGAGGTCACTCATGCTCACATTGGCCAATATCAGGAGGTTCCTTTTGGATGATAGCTTCTCATGGGAGGCCAACTTCCAAAGGTCACCACTTCTATTGGAGCATGAGTAGCTGCATGATGGGCATGGTAGAATTTTGGAGGATGACTTTTTCATGAGGCATGTTAAAGGAGAATACAACAGCAAGTGGGGAGTTTCACATTTCAAATCATCAGCGCTATCTCTTGGGAGGATTGATCCATATTGGAGATCTCAACTTTTGGTAGAGTACTCCAAAGATCTTGGTGCCTGAATGATTCTTGATGACCTGGAGGGAGATGATAGATATATGGGGGATGATGTGGTCAAACATTCTTATGGCAGAGTCTTCTTGACTAGAGCTTCTGAGCTCAAGGAGAAGCTACTACATGCAGCACATGAGGACTTCCTTTCTATGCACTTTGATGCATATCACTCTTTGATGGAGAAGTTCACTTGGGAGGGAATCCAACATGATATATTTTAGCATATGGAGAGATGCATATCCCAGATGCTAATGGAGAGGTTGGCATAGACACTTCCCTACTCATTAAGAGTGAGGGAGAATTTTCGGTTGAGCCATTTCAACTCAAGGACCAAAGTACATGGTAGAGAAGGTACATATTTTCATCGTGATTTACACTTATTTACTTTATATGAGTAGCATGTTGTATTAAGGAGGGTCATTCCTTCTTATGAATTATATTATGATGTAATTGAGGCCAAATGTAGCATTGAGATTGGCTATTTTATTGGTGGTTTTTTGGGGAGGCCACATGATTCTTGGTGTGCACCATTAGCGCCCCACTTTACTTTCATGATCCTATCTTGTAGGATGATTTTGGCAGCAAACAAGTGGCTGAAAAATCACTTGTTAGGATTTGATTTGAGGCAGGTAGGGGATGCATTGTG
Organism: Pinus albicaulis; assembly: GCA_034641835.2. Lineage (NCBI taxonomy): Eukaryota > Viridiplantae > Streptophyta > Pinopsida > Pinales > Pinaceae > Pinus > Pinus albicaulis. The sequence continues at coordinate 1,167,610,658 of CM076578.1, forward strand.
CTGGTTCCATGAGTGGAACTATGATCCAACTTTTTTCATTGGTTTTTGCTTCCATATATTGCTGATGTTTCTATGTTCATGGAAAGATTTGTTTGGAGAGTGGGACAATAATTGGAGGTGCCCATTGGGGTATGATTCTCCCTACTTTACATGTTTCATGTTTTAGGAGAAACAATGGGCAAACCATGATGGCCATACTACTTCTCTTTTCTTCATGTGGGAGGAACCATTTGGAGAACTTGAGTTCTTGGAGGAGGCACTTCATGGATGATTTGTTTGGTGGGGTAACTTGGGCCATTCTTGGAGGCCATGTCATTTCATCCCAAGATCAGAAACAGCCCCATACTTACCATAAATGGAAAGAGAAACAACTTGGATGGAAACATCTAATTTCTCCATGCAGCCCCAATACATTGCATAAACCGGGGGTTGATGATTTCTTTGATGAGCTACCTAGAATGGCTCATTTCCTTTAGATGATAGCATGGGTAGGGGATAATATCATTGGGGATGAGATTCCCTATGTTTATCATCACTCCTACCTTGAGGAGGACATCGGACAACAAGAAGGTTTCCACTTACACCTTCCACTTTCTCATGATGTGCACCATTTGGTTTTGCATACTTGGGAGGAACCATTGGAGGGCAGATTTATTGCATATTATGTTGAGCTGTGGTGGAAACTATTGATGAGGAGGCCACAAGAAGAGGAAGAGAGGAATTTTTCTCCACATTTACAGTTGCTTGAGGACAAGAAACATTTTGGAGGGGAGGACTATAATATTCCAAAAATGTAGCCTTCATCTCAATGGAATATTATAGTTGCTTTTATCAATAGGTAGGTGAATAAGTGGGTGGGGAAACTCATAAAACCCCTTTAGAAGGAATAATAACACTCCTAATGTGAAAGGAGGAAGAATAAGAAATTGGATTAAGCACCTTTGGGTGTCAACAGGGACTGGATCATGTTGATTTAGTCAACTTTGACCAAATCAACAATGTTGTCATAGAGGAGTGGTCTTTATGATGAGACGATGCAGTTTAATGGAGGACAAATTGCATGATCTTGGTGGAAAGTATGGATGGGAACAAATGTGAGGAGGCTGTCACACTATATATGGAGGGGGTGGAAACCATTTTTATTCATGTTTGAGATTATTATTTGATATTGGTATGTTTAGACTTTTGCTTCCTCTTCCTATTTAGCAGGGTTGTTGTGTTGTTTAGCACAAGGGTGTTCCTGATTGGGAATCCCTACCTCATCCTCAGGAAAGGAGAGGCTCTTTGAGCTGCATTTCCTCATTCCATCATTCTAGCCAAGCTACCTCCTTTAGCTACAACGTAATTTATGTTTAGAGCTCGGTTTCGTTGCAGGGTGCAACAAAGGAGGATCACATAGAGATAATTCTGAGCTTGTTTTTCAGTGGAGAGGTATCCTATCCATTAGAGGATTAGCAAGGAATGCTCCTAGGCATATTTCCACATCTCTGGAATCAATTAAACAATCTACCATCCCTCACAATGTAGTCACAATTTTGAACTGCGTTATTTTTTTGAGGCAGTTGTTGGGAGGGTTCATTGAGCTCATCAGGAGGGTCGATTTCGAAGTAGAGGGATAAACCTTCTATTTATAAATACCATTGGAGGATGAAATCATAATTTCAGATCTATCATAGCCTAATTTTATTCAGATCTAGTTTGAAGTGGCATCTCAACCCCAAGGTTATTTGTCACATTGTATATTTCTTGGTATTTCTAGCAATCTTTTCCAGGTTGGCTAGAAATCATTTATTAGAGGCCACATCTTCTTTTATAGGAAATTCTTTGTTTCTATCAGCCATATATCATTCATGTATGTTTACATCAGCAACTATACTGATATAGATAGCACTGTCACTACTCTCCAGCATTCTATGCATTTGCAGAAACTCATGTGTTGATTGTTCTACTCATTGGAGGCTTGTTTTATTTGCTTGAGTGGCTTATCCCTCATGATATTTTTGTATATGGTTGCTGATATTATAATAAAATGATGGATTTATATTGATACCTTTTATTTCATGTTCATATTTTTTGTGCTTTACATTTTTATGAGCTATATTACTTCTATTTCCAATTTCGAATATTACAGAAGATGCCTCTTGGATAGGGTCTAGTTCAAATATTTGGGCTTTATGCAAGGAATTTTCCCCTGTAATCATCAAACACTTAGGTTGGTAATCAGGAAATGGAGATCAAATTATCATTTGGGATTACTCCTTCTCCTCTTTAGGCCCACTCGGGAACATATAGAAAATTAAGTATTTGAGGGAATGAATGATTGAAAGGGGACATAAAAAGTTGATGGACATATTGGAATGGGATATTAAAGGAAATTGGAGGGGTTGGACAAGGATTGATCTTCCACTACATCTTTCGGCCCAATGGATTATTCTTATTCAAAATTTGAAAGGAATGGAGCCAATCTTAAAGCAACATAAGGACCGTTGCACCTAGATTAAGAGTCTCTCACAAAGATACATTGTTTGGGAAATATATTCCATGCTCATATAGTGACTTCCACACCATCCTCCAAACCGAATTTGGGATAGAATTTGGAGGAATGATAGCATCCAAAAAATCAACACATTTTTTTGGGCTTTTTTTCATGAAAAATCCTCACGACTGAAAACCAAAAGCATAGAAATATCAATGGGACGAAAATATGTGCCTTATGTTGTAGCGATGAAGAAATTATTCCTCACCTCTTCTGGAAATGTCCCTTTTATTTAGAAACATGGATAAATTCATCTTCTCTTGTCTATCAAATAGAATCAATCCCAAGCCCATGGGATCAAATTTTTATTTCATGGAGAAGAAAATATCCTTGAATTTTAAAAAATTCCTCAATCCCCATTCATTGTTGTACCTCTCTTCTGCAATATCTCTGTTGGGAAATCTGGATTTCCATAAACAATAAAATATTCAAAGAAGAAGTTACCACCCCCTTAAAAATATCCAATAAGTCCATATATATCCTTATAGATAATATCTATTCTCGAGGCTTCATCCCCAAGGATATTGCAATTCTAATTTCGCATGAGTCATATTGGTTTTGAATCTAGCCTACATCCATCCAAGAAAAGAATCATCCAGAGATGACTAGAGATCAACAGGGTTCTTAGCATAAGAATGAATCAACAAGAGTTTAAATAAGGGAAAATCTTAAGAATCCCCCTAAATTTATATGCATGATAAATGGGCGAATCCCCATGATACATAGGAAAAATTGAAGGTGATTTTATTAATAATATAATATGCATATATAATTTTTTTGACGAATCTCTCATGAGATTATATCATCCTATAAAATCATGGTGAATCACCAGTACAAATGGTGAATCACTAGTAAAAAATGGTGAATCATTGTCTAGTGGAGTTCGGGGTGTTGGTTCCAATGAAGATATGGTAGTTGAACTAGGAGTTTAAGGAAGCGAACCACCAAGACCAAGCATGGCACATGGTGACTCGTGAGGGAAGTAGTTCCTGTTCAATTTGGAAAATGCGTTCTAGTTATGCTAAGAATAGTGTTGTTGCTCATGCTACTACTAGCACTAATATTGAGGTTGGAGAGGAGTTTGAGGAAGCATGAAAGGTAGCAGTAGTGGAGATTTACAAAGATAACACCATTATGGGCTCCATTTTTCCCTTTGGTATTTGGGCCTGCAAGATCTTCTGTCCATTGAATGAACAATTAACTATTCAACCAACAATCAACTTGACTGAGTTGATTAGGTACGAGTCAACTCAGACTAATCTTCAAAACTATGCTTTGCACTATCCCATATTTATCACACTAATTCTACACAACATTGTGCATTTGCACCCAACTCTCATGCATGCACATAAAATTTTCATCAACATCTATAACCCTAACCAAGTGAGAATTGATCAACATTTTGCACCAAAGTTTGTTATAGTGTTGAAAGTTCATAAGAAATTTAGATCCATGGTACCTTCAATAAATTTTGAGATAACCTCCACAAATTCGACCACAATACAACAAACTTGTGATAAATTTTAAACCTACAAAAATTAGGATTCATGTTCCTAGGAACGATCTTAAGTAGTTGACATATAGGTCGATTTTTTAGCCTTGACACATTGATAATGCAATGGCTTAGGTCAAAACTCACACATTGAAAAGTCATCAATGAAGAGAAGACAAGATCATTATTAATTACACATACTCCAAACTTCCTACCAAATTCTACTTAGTTGTCCACAACTCATCTATTCACAATCTTATAGTAAATACAAATTCCACAAAGCCTTCTTCACATAATGAATAAATGGCCATTGGAAGAGCACCCCTTATATAATAGTAATAGTAGCAATCAATAAATTATTTCATATTGAACTTCATAGCCATATCACTCCTATGTATTGTATGATGTATTCAACTTGAATTATCAAATATAGATAAAATCATACTTTTGATTGGTACATGTAAATCATAATTGTGCACAATGTTGAATGCAATGCCAGTCAAGTAGTAAAGTTGTTTTGACGTGTAATGATCTATAAAATAATGAAGAGACTTAGTAATGCATCACAACTTTCACGTTTGAAAAAATTATAAAGCTTTCATGCAAATCCATTGTTGTTATAGTTCCTTCTCTCGACCATGTTCCACATAAGCATGGAGAATCAAGTAATATTAAAATGCATTTATAATACTTTGAAGCAATTAATTCTTATGGTGTATTTTAATGCAAAGTTATTACCCTACCGCAGTTGTAATTTATGCAAATAGATTGTATTCAATCCTTACAAATCAATTGAAGAGAGGATAGTTACAAACTAGGGCTCAATATATTATAACCATTCATGCCTTGACCAATGATATAGAATGCATATAAAACTAACTAGATCTGGGTAAAGCATGAATGTCGCAATCACATTGTACACAGTAAATGGCATTGAGTTTGACATAAGATATTGTCTTTTAACAGTGTTTTATGATATATTAGTGAAACTTAAAAGCTATAAGATGTTATAACTTTAATGTATCTTAATTTTACCTGAAGAGATAGTTAGAAATACATAGATTTTACAAACAATAATTCCGCAAAGAAATTTGAATGCTAAATTAACACACAATTATGCCTTAAATAAAAGCATCTATAGAACCTTTTTCCTAACATAAATTCATCAGTTTGAAATTTTGAATATTTATCCATGATATTTATATTTTAGGAGTATATATAGTTTATATACCAGATTTCTTAAATTAAATATTAGCTTACTGTATGAATTACATTGCATAGATAGAAACAAAGATGGTTTCCAACAAAAAGCACCCAAAAAGGTAGCAAAATTTAGATGAGACACTTATTTCGCTTCTTCGGTGTTGGTATTTTATGAACACCATCATCATCACTTCCACATTCAACCTCCTGCACCTCAAGAGCTGCATGTCCCACTCTGCCCCTGCAAATAGATCAATTAAGTGAAAATTACAATTAAAACATTCTATATTTTTACAAAGAGTTACAACGCACATTCACAAGAACGACACCAAGCCTTCTCCATTAAGCATTTCCATGCTAGTGAACAATGTTTACATAGGGCATAAAACACTGTTTTCATAATTCAATCATATATAAAGAGGATAAACACTAAACCCAACTAAACATTTCCATTTATTGGAACTACCCATCATCAAAAGTAAGTAAAACCAATCTACAAATTTATGATTAACTTAGAAGCATGATATGTCACAGAGAAAAATTTGGGGTGCCTTGCCACTTGAAGGATCACAAAAACTGAAGTAGAATATTAGACTAAATAATTATTTCAACAGTTTGTCATTGACAAAGATATTATTTAACTTCCACATTATTGTCTAATAAAGTCTGTTATTTAACAACACAGTAGTATTAATATGTAAATATCACATTTTATAATAATATTATACTAACATCTTATTATGTTTTGTATTATTATGATACTGTCGAGTCTCAGAGCCAACCAATAATTCCAACCCACCTTCTTGTCTAAATTTTAGGGGATGCCAGCTTTCACAGGAAAAATGAAGTTTTTACAAACAATACTGAAATATCACTGGAAAATCACATAAGAGCCTTGACACTTGTGTGCATAATCAATAATGTTAAAAGAAATAATATTTACAAGAAAAACCAATTCAGAGCCCCTACATCCCAATCTAATCTTAAGACAATTGCCACAATTTAAAAATATGTGGAGGTTAAATGCCAGTTATAAAACAAGTTTGATTGCAATATTGTTTCCAAATCAAAGTGCCTATCTGAGAACCTCTATTTATATTCCTCTAGTTCCCACAGCTTCCTCCACTCTAGATATCCTTCACGTATCAATGTGCCAAACTGTGATTTTATTGGAATAGAATTGGGGTTGTTTTGTAACCAGTCAGCAATAATTACTACCAAAGCAATACAAGCACTTTCCCCTGTAGCATGTTCACTTTGTTATTAAACTAAAGCAAAAAATACTTCATTTGATAGCTTTATTTGTCCATCTCTTCTAGCGAGTACTTTACGTTCCCAAATACTAATGGAAAAGTTGTCATCTCCAAAGTCTACCCAGACATGTTCAGAGATACACTTGAATCAATCTCATTGACCAGCAACAGATAAACAGATATTGATATCGATATCTACCAAATATTGCAAGAGATAGTTAAACGAAAATGAAGCAACAAACAATAGGGTTCTATTAGTTTCTAAATTGATGTTGAAGTAAATTCAATACATGAAAATAATCCATATCTAGAAGCATCGAACTGTAATCAAAAGTATTCAATCCAAAAAAAATATCTCAAACACTCATGAGTCATGAAAAACTTAGTAAAACACATCCAAACTTGTTTGTAGCACCAAATGAAGCACTAAAAATGCCAAAAATAGTACAAACACCCATCAGTATTACACCAATACTTTTCACTAGGGTATGTGTTGGGCCAGAATTGTGAATTATAGATAAATCATGCTTCCCTAGACAGGTGCTAGTCTAGAACAATGGGCGAAAGACTATACGACTATTTCTCCTAGCTCAGAAAAAATACACAAAGAGGATTGGAGGCTTACTTTTTCAGCCACTTCCAAATGGCTCCTACTGTCGCTTTTGTTGCAGCTTCAAATTCAAGCGATTTTTGGGCTGAATGCTTCCTGCAAGAAAGAACACTAAAACAAAAAAATATGCAATAATATAGATATTTATTCAAGCTAGTTAGCTAAATCAGTAAAGCATAAACCATACACATCAACTAAGATCTTGCAATATGGAAAATCAAAGCTAGTAAAGATGCATATAGGGAAAAATAAGTAGTATTATTTATTTATTATAGAAGGAGAGGTTACAACCAAATGACTGATGTGAAGTGACCCTTCCAGCAAAGTTCCCAAACCTCATCACAGTATAAATCTCTCCAGTAGCAGCTACACAAATCTAGCTCTCAATTGAAAATTCTCCAGCATTTCTCTACTCAAATTCTTCCCCCTCAAGAACTTAGATATATGCTCAATTTATAGATGAACTATTGGTTGTTTTGCAATCAATGACTTTCCAATAATAGGCAAGACATGTTTCCAGTCATGTAGATGTCAAATGGAAACTTGGATCCGAAGCTTGACACATGTGAACTCTTCTAGAGGCACTGGCCAAGTGGAGATTCTAGAACAATGAGAATTTTGCTCCCAATGTGACCAACACACCTGTGAATGTTGGGAAGTGCTTTGTAGAGCAGCCTTGCATGGGGCTACCTTCATATGCAACGCACTTAGGCCCCTTAGAGCTTGCATTGGTGAGTTCTCATATGCTATATAATAAGCTTCAAACCTTGGAAACCTTTTCTTGATGAAAGTCTTGCTTGATTTGTCTTGTTTCTTGTCTTAGGGCATGTAGAAACTGAAATGATAGGGAATGATAGACCCCTGATCATTGGTCCTATAGATGATGTCCAGTTCACCAAGCCATTGGGAATGGTGCCCAAATTGACCTATAACAATTTCCCCCTAAAGCATGAGATCCAAGTAATAAGAACATTTGATTGAGATGCTTTACACTGTGATGAGCCTGTAAAAGAAGCGGAGTGGTCACCTGCATCAATATTAAAATACATTACATCATGATATATCCTCTTTGATCATAATTATTGAGGTTAGGCATTCCCATGTTTAGCACATAAAAAAATATAATAACATGTACATAATTCAGAAAGTCATCTTCATTGGAATGTTTCCCAGATGAAGATATGCCTACAGATATAGGCCCATGTTTGGATGGCAATCTATATGTAAGGTCACCGTACAGATGATATGTACAACAATATTTAAATCACAGCTCAGATGGATGAAACTAGATCCAGGGTCTTCTTATCTCGTTCACTCGATCATTCCGGTACAAGTCTAGCCATGTGAATATATGATTTGTAGTCGAACATGGAAAGACATCGTTTGATTACCAACCAATGATGTGAGTTGTTAACAAATGCAGGAGAACCACCATTAATGTCAATGGCCCTCAAGCTACTACAGTACATTTTTTAGTGCATGAATAGATGATTTGATGTCGAACGACAAAAAAAATCTTTCGGTCAAAGGTCTAAAAGAAAGGATCTTGTCGATGTTGTAATAAGCCTCATGGTACTGGAATCTAATGTTTCTAAGTGAACTTCATGGATATTTATTTATCGTTGACAGGAAGCCACCTTATTTTGAAACGGGAGTTATTTATTTCGGAGGCAAGGGTATGAATTGATATAGAAATTTTCAGGGATGACAGTCATGAAAATGAAGGTTTACGAGTATTGCAGAAGGATGAGTTTTTAATCACTAGATGATTTCTCTTGAACATATCAGCAACACTGTGATGAGTTGGCAGCATTGACCCAAAACTGAAGTGAAGGTATGATAAACCATAGGTGTGAATGAACCGTCAAGATGATTACCCAACCCAAACAGTCACAGACATGCAGTGAAAGAAGTGTCATGTTCAAGAGCTACTTGCTACCGAAAAGAAACTTTGCTCACTTTTCCCAAATTTTACCCGGTCATTGGTCAACCAGTACCTCTTTATTTTTTAACAGGCTTGAGGAGGATAACATTTTCTTGATCTATAATTCCACCCTTCGGGTGAATTAAGTATCGCTATTTAATAATTTAATGAGTCTAGCGATGAATGAAACTCGATTCTTTCCATGATCGACAAGCTCATCGCTATTTTATGTTTTAACAAGCTTAATGACAGTGATAGCCCAATCCTTTTTCATATTTAGAGAGTTTGAAAAAGAGGACGAAAGAGAACTCCAAAAAGTACTTTTTCGTAAATTTTCCACTCAGAATCGAAAAAGAGTAAAATAATATTTGAGAGAACCTCTTTGGTCATGTTTAACCAAGGTATTCCTTTCTCGTAAATAATACATCTCAGTCCGGAAAAAGGTTAAACTTATACTGAGTAGATATCAATTGATTTACTTTAAAGAGCTCAAAAAGACAAGTGCTTGGCAATCTTTTCACATTATCGAAGTTTGAAAAGAGCTGAAAGAAGACTCCATGAGTTCCTTTTTCGCTGTTATCAAAGCTCTAAAAAGAGATAAAAGTGCGCTTCAAATCCTTTTTCGTTTTTAACAAAGCTTGAAAAATAAGGAGAAAAAGTATGATTTGTGGTCAAGTCATTCTTTGAATAAATATGCATGACTAATCTATTCATAAATTTTATTTCCTGTTCAGAATAACATCAAATGGATTAAAAATACATGTTTCATGAAAAAACATAATAAAACTATAGTCATAGCAATAAATTTAACTTGCAAACAATTAAATGACTATAAAAGTAGTTTCACTATTCATTTTTACCATTCCATAGTTACCATTTTCATTTTGGAGCTCTGAACCTGATTTTTCCCCTAAACTTCAGCCATAGATTGTCGTCGTTTCTATGGATGGATTTCGTTTCCGTTTGATCTAGGTTAGTACCATGAACCTCCTCTTACCTTTGGTATTCATTTCATTTCAATTCTTTGCATATTTTTAGGGTTTTAAGGCCCCTAGGGTAAATTATGCCCAAAATTAGCGAAACACACCCCTGAATGTCGAAACCTATGTTGCATAGCAGGTGCAGTGAAAGGTACTTGCATATGCAATGCACTGTCTCAACCCAGGGAGTGTGTTGGGTGCAGTTCAAGTTTTTGGTTTTCATGTTGTGCCCAAAATTTGCCTAGTTTTTTGTAATGAATGGAATCTAATGGATCTTATGGTTGTATTTCAAGTTTCCATCAGATTATAATGACGATTACATGGAGGTAAAGAGAACATGAAGAACAAGATATGATTGCCTTGAATGATCTGGGTACTATAAGAGCCCTAAGAGATTGTGGACTACTTAAGTACTTCAAATTGTCGGGAATGAGGCAACAAATAGAACTCTTGGAGTTCTTAGTTCGAGCATGGGATCTGGAGATAGAGGCATTTCACATTAAGAAAAAATTGGTTCCCATAACAGTTGAGGACATGTATTTTCTCACAAGTTTGTTGAGGAGAGGTTTGCCCATTTCTCTCATGGGGTCTACCATTGGAGGAGAGACAGTGAGGGATTATGTTATGCAGTATTGCTATCCAGGGGTAGAACCTAGCAAAGATGGAAAAATAAACATCTGGGATGTCATGGATTTTCCTTTGAGAACCATCCTTTTCACGATTGCTAAACTTGTTGACACCATTACACTACATGTAGCTAATAGATCGTATATGCAGTATGTGCTAGAGTGCTTAGAGCCAACAGTCTTCAACTGGTCTGAAATTGTTCTATCTCAGATAAAGGAACAAATGAACAAATCAAAGGGAGGAAGGAAGAAAAAATTTAGTTATGTTTCAATCCTTATCTCCTTCGCTTTGGAACGGATTCCACTGATGCAACCACAGCATGTAACACTGGATATATCTAGTCCTAGAGATCCTCGAATGAAGAGATGGGTAGAACTTATGGGTCGACATGCATGCCAATCGACCATTGTGTTCTCTACTGCATTATTTACCTGGTTCTGGCGACAAATCGTTGCCATTGATGAGTATGCATATGCAAGCGTCGACTTCCGAGGAGATCCAGATTTAGTATTACCAGAAGGCGCTCAGTGGGTTGCAATAGGTAAGAATGATTTGACCATGTTTTTTTATTTTTCTAAGGTTTATACAATTTTTTTTTGTTTTTATTTCTTTCCAAGACTAAACTAAATGTTTGATGTAATGTAGATATCAGCCTTGTTCAACCAGTAGAGGAACCAAAGCGCGAAGCAGATGTGCCAGTAGAGAGGGTTGTCGGGACAGCAGTCCTTCAGGACCTTGATATGGTTGAGACTCTAGTTGAGCTTCAACAGCACATAGAGGGGTTGACCTTCAGGATTCCTAATTTCCGGATCAAAGAGCTTCCCATGCGAATACGTCGACACACTATTATGGTTCCTAACCGTTGGATGCGGTTGCTCCATAGGATTGCTAGATCTATAGCATGTTAACATGAGCACCACTAGTTTAATTTTGACATTTTGCATACATTTTGAGGTCAGATGACCAATGTTTCTTGGGCACAAATTTTGTAAAAACCTATAACTATCTATCTATATGATTTCAAAGTTTTTCCTAAGTTTATTGTGCAATCCTATCCAATGATGGGAATTTTTTCTTTACCAATGTTGAAAATTTCTGTCTAAAACTTCATTAGCTAATGAATCAGTCAATGTGTTCAATCTTCTGGAAATGTGTTGATATTGAACAAAATCAAAATGTCTTTCCAAAAGTCGAAATCTTAGGAACAATCTAAGAAGTGTTGGATTTCTAATAGTATAAACACTAGTAAGTTGTAATACCACAAGTTGTGAGTCTAACCTTACGATTATGCAGTTAATACCAAATGAAATGGAATCAGAGAGAAGTTTGATCAACGCACTATACTCAGCGATATTGTTCGTTGATCTACCAATACAAATCCCTAGAAAAATGACTAACTCTCCTTTCGGAGTAAAAATGGCCCACGCTGTAGAGGATAGATTCTGCGTACAACGACTAGAACCATCAGCATATCCAAAAAATGGTTCCAAAGATTTAGACATCTGTGATAAAATGTAAAGCGGATTACTAACATCAAGAAAACTCTAAAAACAAATTAAGATAGTGAATGCAAATCAACAACATATATACAATATAATACAAAAAATTACTACGCTTATGATTAAGCATAGTAACGTTTGAGATACAACCCATTTCTAGGCTGTGCCAATGGAATCCCATCGTAATCAACTAACTCATAGGCACCCTTAGCAATAACTCTTTTGAAAATATAGGGTTCATGCTACAATGGCTCGAATTTCCGTGTACCTATTACATCAGCTTCTTGATCGTAAAGAAGGACCAAGTCGCCCTCTGAGTAGATGCAAGGCTGGACATTTTTTCCGTATTGCGTCTTTATACATCTCTTATGCGCTTCGTTGGCCAATTGGGCTTCACGACGCATTTCATCAAGATGGATGAGGTTAAGGAGACACGCTTCTTCTTCTGAGGTTAACGATGATATTTCGTATTGGATTGGTAAGATAGCTTCCAAACCATACACTAATTGAAAAGGAGTAACTTTGGTTGCGTTTCTCACCGAGGTTTGGTACGCCCACAAAGTGGAGTACAAAATCAAATGCCAGTTCCTTTTACAGAATCCAATCATTCGTTGAAGCATTCGTTTAAGAATTTTGTTAATAGCCTCAACTTGTCCATTTGATTGTGGATAATAAAGAGTAGAATTATCATGTGACAATCCTAACTTGGTAGTCAATTCAGACATCATATGGTTGCGAAAATGCTTCCCATGATCCGTAACTATAACCTGTGGGACCCCAAACTATGCAATAACGTGGTTGAAGAAAAACAATGTAGTGTTTGTCCTATGTTATTGAATGTAGGCATCGCTTCGGCCCATTTGGTAAAATAGTCGACTGCGACAATAATATAATCATGCCCCCCAGATGAAGGAGGGCTACAGGTCATGAAGTCAATACCCCATTTCTTAAATGGTCCAGCAAAGACAATAGGATGCATTGGCACTAGTGGTTTGTGGAATTTACGATAAAAAATATAGCATGCATGACAACTTCTGATTGTGAGGATGCAATCTCGAAAAATAGTAGGCCAAAAGTAACTAGCATGAAGTATCTTCTGCGCGGTATCATGTCTAGATAAGTGTCGACCACAAGCCCCAGCGTGACAATCATTTAATACTTTTTCGGCCTCCTCATGAGTGAGGCACCTCCTTAAAATGGTATCGACACCACAAAGATAAAGTGTATCGCCGATGATCAGATAATATTTGGCTTGGAATCGAATACGGAGTTGTTCAGAGCGAGAGGTATTAGGTCAAAAATTTTGGGTTTGGAGATAAATGATGAAATCCCCATACCAAGGATCAGATGATCCGATCAGAAACAGAGACTCGTCTGGAATAGATGGTTCCGACGTAGTAGCAGTACTATCAGAGGGAAGGTCACAGAGAAGCTCAGCCAAAACTAAAGACTTCTTTGACTTAGATTTGATGAATTCCAAATCAAATTCATATAAAATTAAAATCCATTTTGAATATTTCCCCCCCAGCAATTGATGTGATAAGATATAATTCATGGGGTTGCAATCCGAAACTATTGTTTCTTTTCAGAGCGGGATATAATGGCGAAATATTTGGACAACTTGAACAGCGGCCAAGGCAAGATTTTCCACATATGAGTACTTAACTTCCATATCATTGAGATTACGACTCAAATAATAGATCATATGTTCAATTCCATCTTCTACTTGGACCAAAACCATAGCGATGGTCATTTTAGCCACGACGATATATAGGAAATAATCATTTTGATAATTTGGAGGATACATTAGTGACGCTCAGACAAGAGTGTCGTTGACATCATCAAAAGAAGCTTGTGAAACTTGATCCCAATGGAAGGGAACCCCCTTTTTCAATAATTGAGTAAATCCTTTAGCCATTTTAGCGTAGTTTGGAATTAACCTTCTCAGGAAGTTAGCCTTTCCTTGAAGTTTTTGTATCTGAAGTAAGTTTTATGGTGTAGGCAAATCAATAATGGCTTGTACCTTCAATGGATCTATTCGAATTCCTTCTTTTGAGACTACGAATACGAGAAATTGACTAGAACCAAAACAAAACACACATTTATGTGGATTAAGGCATATTTTGTAGTATCGACAGCGTAAGAAAATGGTTCTCAAATGCATCGGGTGATCAGTCTGATTTCATGAATGCGCTGGTAAATCATCTAGATATGGTTGAACAATGTGCTTGATGTCATTGAAAGCATAATTTATTTCTCTCTGAAAATTTTCCCCAGCGTTCTTTAAACCAAATGGAATTTTCCTATATGCAAATGTGCCCCAGGGACAGATGAATGTCATCTTATGTTGGTCATCTGGGCAAGTATTGATTTGATTGTAGCTGGAAAATCCATCCATGAACGAGAATATTTCACATCCAGCACAATCGTCAATAATCTGGTTGATAACGGGGGTAGGATAGTTGTCTTTTGGATAAGCATGATTAACATCCTGATAATCGATGCACACTCTAATGGTTCCTTGTTTTTCCATAACGGGAATGATATTGGAAACCCACTCAGTTAGCGGAAAAAGGTTATGAAACCAGCACGCAAAATTTTTTAGACTTCTACTTTGATGGCAGCGGCTTTCTTTGGATGAACAGGACGAAGCCATTGGTGCACCGATTTGACATCAGGATACATATTAATAGTGTGTTCAACTATACTAGTATCTATGCCTGGCATTTCCTCGTAAGATGAAGCGAATACGTCATGAATTGTATGAAATATAGAGCGATATGAATCAAGTTCTGATGGAGAAAAAGATACACAGACATGAATATTTTCTATAATTCCCGATTTGGTAGAAATATCGATAGAAATTGTTTCTTCGATATTTGATATGTTTCTCTCGGAATCAATTGCATTAATCGGTAATGAATTCGAAAATAAATTTTTGATGGATGGGTGATATAGTTCACTAATATTTTTTTCTTCATAATTAGGAAGTTGGGAACGATGATGATAATCTTCCCATGGTTCTCCTTCTGACATCATAGCTTCCAAAATATTTTAATCTATCAAAAACTTTGAGGAAAATGGATCAGATGGAGTACCAAAATCTAAGGAACGATCAACCCAAACACTTGACAATGTCGATTTTGGATTTTCCACCCAAGCCAAATAGATTGATTGCTATGCTAGCTCAATAGGGCTGGGCGGTAAAAATTCATCCAACTTAGAAAAAGTAGAATCACCCGTACTCTCCCTTAAGCTAGATAGAGTGGAAGAGATCATGTAGCAGGTCTCTATAGTTGCAATTTTTTCCGACATCGTAGGTGGCGGTAATGAAAAGGTTCCCATAAGAGTGGAATCCTTTAAGATTCCTACACCAATGTTCTGAATTTATACTTGGGGTAAGTGAACAAACAGAACACTTCCAGTTACCTGCGAAGCGGAGGAAAAAAATGATAATTGATTAACGACTGTGATTGTACCTTTATGTGGAAAGGAAATCATTCTAAAATATGCAGAAACAATGGCAGTCATTGCATATACCCATGGTCTTCCAAGTAAAATATTATAGTCAAGCGGTCCATCAACAACCTCAACATCTATATTCATTGTTTTGTCCCCTAGTTCAACATGCAGGTTATTGATAATACCACAAGGTTTATATGTTCTTCCATCAAAAGCCTTCAATGTCGTTAATGATTGTAATAATCACGGTGAGCCAAGGGACTTACAACAGTTTAGAGACATAATGCACGTAGATGCTCCCTCATCAATAATAGTGCGATGAACAAGGTGATTGAGAACATTTACTTGTATGGATAATGCCAATTCTGCTGGTAGCTATGGCACATATCTCGTATGATTAAAGACGAAAAGATTAGAATCACTTGGATCAATTCCACCAATGGACGACAATAAAGCCTGATCTGGGATGGACAATTTTGTAATACCTCAAGGGCAGACATAGTTGAAGGGGTTTGAGCCAAATCTTCAACTATATTATAATTTTGTGCAACTCTTGCTCGAGAATTATATGTTGATTTATGAATTACTTCCTTCAGTGGCTTAATTGTCAATAAAGGAACAACAGTAGATGGTATTGATTCAATGGATGGATTTGTTGTCGAGGTAGTAGGTTTATCAGTGGTCGTACTACCATAGTCTTTATTCTGGATCGACACCAAAATATCTTGTGAAGGTTTTGTGGTGGATAACATTAACACTTGTGAACTAGGATTTGGATCTGTAGCAACCAAATTAATTTCTGGATTTGGAAATGGGTCTGTCAACATAGTTGATGCATGGGAAGCCTTGATGATTTATGAGACTTCAGCACGGTGAGGAAAATCCCTAACAAAGTGTTCCTCATTACAGATTATGCATGGATAACAAGGTTTCTTTGGTCCAGACGGTTGATTAGATGATCTTTCCTGGGGGTTAGAAGTTTGCTTTTTCTTTGATTTCCCCTTTTTCTTACTTCCTGGTTGCTTGTCACTTTTTCCTTTGTAAAATGACACGGCGTTAATTTCAGAAGTAGGAGCATGATCAGATGCAGTAGCATGGTGTGTGTTTGTAGAGCCTATCAAGCCGTCTCCAGCATTAGATTCCTTTATTTGAGGAGGAAAACTAAAATTAGATTGCAACGCATTAGGAATTTTTTCATAGAGAGTGATGGACTGAGTGTAAATCAAGTCTAAATATTGGGCACGAGCGATAAATTTATCTTCTGTGATGATGCCACGCTTAGCCACATCCTCAGTTATAGATGGTAACAGAGACTTAATGAACCATTCAGCAAGGAGCTAATCCGGAACAAATTTCTTAACCATTCGTCGATGGCGACGCCACTCATGAATATGATCAGAAATGTGAGTAGCATTAGTCTGTTTGAATTTGGTCAAGAGTTCCGTTCCAATTTTGTATATGATCGGTAACTAGAAATGGGTCAAAAAGAGAGTAGCTAGGGCAGTGAAATTGTCAAAAGAAGCTCTAGGTAACTCAATGTACAATTTAGCAACCAGACCTGTAAGCGTACGCTGGAAAATACGTAGTCGAACATAATCATCATTTATGGAATTTGATGAACACCATAAATGATAAGTCATGACATGAGTCAATCGATCTTCTCCAGGGTTTCCATTGAATTTAGGAATATTAGAGGGTAATTTATGAGGTATCACCGGCCACCAAGGAGCATAATTTATAGGATCATTGGTTAACCGGTTTAAATCTGGTAATTCCAAGGTTGCTACAAAAGGCAACTGTCGATTAAGATCAAGTTGAGCTTAGCCAGGGTAAGATGGAATTGCTTGAGAAACATGTCTTTGAGCACCAGCATACAGAATCTGCAGTTGATAACCTAGATAAGGGTTGTTTTGCAGAGAAAACACTTGAGGATTCTGTTGACCAAAACCTGGATATGTTACTTGTTGAAATTAAGTTTGACTCATTTGTGCTTGTGGCTGCCAAAGGGGTCTTTCCACCAATGTTATAACCCAAATTGGTATAACTTGGATTCGGTTGATATGTATAACCAGGTTGCGTTTGTGACATCCCATAAAACGGTACACCAGCTTGTGAATAAATTATTCCTAATACAGGTTGTTGTAAATTAACCAAAGGATTTTGAGTCTATGGATCCAACATTTGATGATATTGAGTTGAAGGACCCACCTGATAATGTTAATGTACAATATTTTGATTCTATAATAGGGGTATAGATGTATTAACAAGTGGTAATGAAGTGGGTGTAACAGGTTGAACTGGTTGATAGGAGTGTACAATCGTTTGTGGTTGGATAGGAAAAGTTGGCTGCCATTAACAAACATTCATGTCAACATTAGTTTGACCAAAATGTAATAGAGTACTGTCATATTAGGTGACCAAAGGTTTCCCCCCAGCTTAAGGAGGATAATAAGATGGAAAATAATTTTCTTCAAATGTTGGGAGTCCATTTGATATGGTATTTAAAGGAACTGAACCAAAAGGGCCGACTTGATATTGCCCAGATGATGTATGTAATGAATCAAGTCATTCATTACTAACAATAGGACTACTAGTTAAAATATTGAATGATGACATTGGCAGAGACCGTGATCATGAAGATGCACCATAGAAAGTGCCAGATAATTATTTGTAACATGTTGGGACTGAAGGGTCACCATGAAAATATGACTCTGCTGAGGTTGTGAACATCGACGAAGTAGCGAGGGTAGGAGCTGACGTAATTGGAACAGAAGACCCAACCAAAGATGTTGGTTCAGACATGGTTTTTTGACCAAATGTATACCCTCGAAAATAAATGGGAGATTGAATGGGAACAGGATCAACAAAATCAGATGGAAATGATTGAGGAAAAGACTCGTACAGGTAAAGTTCCCTCCCAAAATGGGTTGGAGTGAAAGGTGTATCGTCTTGTGGGATTTCTTCAATCATAATTAAACCAGGTGGAAGAACTTCACCGTCAGGCCAAAAATATATTTCATATGGTTGACTGTGTGATATAGGAGTTTCAATGGCTACAGAAATTTGTGGGATGACCAAGGTAGGAACAACTTCTGGTCTTTCAAATTTAGGATTCAGATGTTTTGGCAAAGAAGAAACAGGGTCTGGATCAATTTTTTATTGAACAACATTGGGTCCAAGAGGTATGGTCTCAGTAATTGAATGGATCGTGACCACGGGTAGCTGTGAAGACTCTGTTTCGACAACAATAGATGAATCGGGATGTGTGGAAACAATTTGAGCTAACTCTGGTTTAAAAGATGATGTTTCACCAGAGGTACGAATTCTATTTGATTCGACAGATCGTGATTGCCTTCGCCTACCAGAAGTAACATCTGGTAGTAAAGGTGTTTTTAAAGCTAATCTACGTGAACAACAGGGGATAAAATTTTGTTCTTCCATGGTTACTGATTTATTTTAACCAAAAAACAAATAAACAAAAAGAGGGTAATGCTAGGCAAAAGGGTTTACCAAGAAACTGTGAACTGTGGAATACCTCCTGGCGAACCAAGAAGTACAGGCAGGCAATCTCCCTGAATGTTGTGTTTGGTGTATCACAATTGCAAGGTGGGCAACTCAGCTCACTATGGATGGATAGCACCTAAACGTTGTCCTCCCAAATATACCCAAAAGTATGTGGAGGCCCAAGTCCGTATTAGTGTTGTCTGATGCGAAACCGCACAGTGATAGCACCCCTTTATACTTATCGTACTGTAACACAACCTGATATACCAAAATGTACGTGGATGAGCTATGATATACTTACGTACGTGGAGTGAGGTACCACACTCGGAATTTATTGCAGACAAGTTAACTACAGTTGCTATGTTTTACGACGCCGGAACAAGTCTCTAGCCTAGACCTTCTAAATGTTATCGTTATGGTTCCAATGCATTGTTAAGTAAATTGAGATTAATTTTATGTTGATCTTACTTAACAATTTTCCTTTCAAAAGTTCATCGCAATGATGTGTATGAAATTCCTAAAATGCAAGCTAAGAATGATAAAAAATCTTTCACTTTCAGCTTATTCAATGAAAAACCTAGCTACTAAGGAAGAGAGAAAATAATTTGTGAGCAAACAAATCAATGAACAAAAAAAATCAATGATTTCAAACTAAATGCAGATTTCCTAATGTTCCTTTTGCAAAAGACAGATTATTCTACATGCAAATGCAAGTTTTTCTTTTCAGTTTCCTTAATTTTATGAATGCAAAAAATAAACTAGGTGCACTAAATCAATAATTCAAATGCTTTTTAATTTCGAGAAACGAAGAATACAAACAACAATTTCTCTTTTGAAGGAAAAATGGGTATTTCAACAACAATTTCTCCTATCAAGGAAATGAAGATTTTACGATAATTTCCTATTTCGAAAGAAAATTATTCTTAATGCGACCATAAAAAGTACTTTGAAATCAACTTGTCAATGATAAATAAAAACGTTTTTAAACCAACATTGAACAAATTTTTCAGTCAAAGAGGAAGAAGTATATAGATTCATTGGTCAATTGAGGATCAAACTTTTCAAAACACAGCAACAAACAAAACTGAAGCAAATTTCAAAGGCAAATTCAAGGGAATTTGGGTGTTTTCAGGATTCAACGCAGTCTATAAGGGGAGATAGTGCTCTACAACACAGGCTAGGAAGGGAGACAGTGCTCTGCAAAGCACTGTGTCCAGTCTAAGGGTGCATTGGGTGTAGTATACAAATAAAAATACTATTGTTTAACTCACTATCTTTACAAAATTGACTTTGAAAATTTTTAATCTTGATGAGTAAAAACTACTAGGTGGATAAACAAAGCAAATCAGAGGCTTAAAAACCTAGAACTAAGAGAAGTTCTCCTAGTATGGTTGCCAAATTGTTGGGCCAAAATTGTGAATTATAGAGAAATCACGCTTCCCTAGACAGGTGCTAGTCTAGAACAATAGGTGAAAGACTATAAGACTATTTATCCTAACTCAAAACAAATACACATAGAGGATTGGAGGCTTACTTGTTTAGTCACTTCCAAATGGCCCCTTCTGTTGCTTCTGTTGCAGCTTCAAATTCAAGTAGTTTTTGGGCTGAATGCTTCCTGCAAGAAAGAACACTGAAACAACAGAAGATGCAATAATATAGATATCTATTCAAGCTAGTTAGCTAAATCAGTAAAGCATAAACCATACACATTAACTAAGATCTTGCAATATGGAAAATCAAAGCCAATACATATGAATATAGGGAAAAATAAGTAGTATTCTTTATTGATGATAGAAGGAGAGGTTACAACCAAATGACTAATTTGAAGTGACCCTTCCAGCAAATTTCCCAAGCCTCATCACCATATAAATATATCCAGTAGCAGCTACACAAATCTAGATCTCAATTGAAAATTATACAGCATTTCTCTACTCAAATTCTTCCCCCTCAAGCACTTAGATTTATGCTCAATTTATAGATGAACTGTAGGTTGTTTTGCAATCAATGACTTTCCAATAATAGGCAAGACATGTTTCCAGTCATGTAGATGTCAAATGGAAACTTGGATCCGAAGCTTGACACATGTGAACACTTCTAGAAGACACTGACCAAGTGGAGATTCTAGAAAAATGAGAATTTTGCTCCAATGTGACCAACGCACCTGTGAATGTCAAGAAGTGCTTTGCAAAGCAGCCTTGCATGGGGCTACCTGCATATGCAAGTCACTTAAGCCCCTTAGAGCCTATGTTGGTAAGCTCTCATATGCTATATAATAAGCTTCAAACCTTGGAAACCTTTTCTTGATGAAAGTCTTGCTTGATTTTTCTTGTTTCTTGTCTTAGGGCATGTAGCAACTGAAATGATAGGGAATGATAGACCCTTGATCATTGGTCCCGGAGATGGTGTCCAGTTAACTAGGTAATTGGGAATGGTGCTCAAATTGACCTATAACAGTATGAATAATGTGACATAGTTATAAGGGAAGAAAACATCAAGAGACGAGTTGTATATCACTAGGTAAGGCCACATGGTTAAGCCTGATTGAAAGGAACCCAAGTCACCAATCATCTCCACTGGATCAAAAATAAAAATAAATTCATAAAAACAAACAAATTTTTTGATCTATTTTACTTAAAAATGTGAAGATCACAAATTTTAATCATAATAATTCAGGAAAAACAAATTACCATACATGATACACAATCGTTGATTGTAGCACCAAAACAATGCAATAAAATAAGCCAAAAATAGTACAATCATGCATCAGTATTACACCAGAACCTTTCCTATATTAAATTTATGTATTGTGTAGAGTGATATGGTCAGGAGTAGCAAAAATGGTAAGAGATAGGAATCTGTACCATCGCTTGAGGGATAGCTGTGTAGGAAAGCTTGATTGTTTGTGATCAAAATCAATATTATCTCCACCCTCTTCTCTGCATACCTTATTCAACAATGGTATATGGAGGAGCTAGTTTAAACAAAGAAGGAAAGGAACCATATTGTCTAATTAAATTAATTCAAGAGAAGGAATAAATCAAAATGAAACTTATGAAACATGAGAAAAGTATATTAATGTGCATAATTAATTAGCAAAGTGGAGAAATAAAATGGTTTTTAGAATACAAGAGTGACATGTACCTACTAATGTGTTAAAAGATAAACTACCTTTTTCAAAATTTTAACATTAGATTTGAAGGAAAATAATAATTATTCCACTAAAACTCAGTAACATGTTTCACCATATGAGAAAGATGTCACACCCTCCAGTCAAAGCTATCAACCATGAATGCCCTTCAACCATTTAATGAATTTATACTTAAATGCGACATTGTTGAGGAATATGTCACAAATCTCCTGTAACCATCTTAAACGTGAGGGGCATAAAAATGTTCTGAAAGCATGAATATCCTTCAAACATTTAATTAACTATTATTGCAATGTCACATATTCCTCATAAATATGTCCAAATATGCTACAAATACTTAATTCATTGTTCGTGCAATATCACGTTACTCATGATCATGTCACAATCTACATTATAATGAACTTAAAAAAATTGCCAACGAGTAAGATTACTGGTTGCATGATATAATGAATGTAAAAAAATTACTAACAACCAAAGTATTGATTGAAAAGCTTAAATTCCATTCCATTGATTTTATTTTGGTGATCCGGCAGAAATAATGTGAATGATAGAAAGGGATACAAATTTAATTCCATTCCATTGATTTTATTTTGGAGATCCTACAGATTCCATTGATTTTATTTTGGATATCCTATAGAAATCATGTGAACAATAGTAAGGGATACTGGGCTGCTTATAACCCTTATCTCCAGGCATTATTAATTCCTTCTCTTGTTTAGAAGAATAAGATAGGATATTTAAGCGTTAGTAAAATGGTCCAAATAAGAAAGGGAACCCACTAAGGGTGCATTAATGTAGGTGGACAGTTCTGATTGATCATAATTGTTTCTCACATCAGTAAACCTATCCATTTTGTCTAGGCCTCCCATCAAGAAGTTGGGATTGGGTGCACTTTTGTACAGAGATTGGAAGCCTGCTTTGTAAGGAATGGGTTAAGGATGATTGGCCTTGGAGGGAAGAGAAGAGGATCTGTGATGAATTAGTTCTGGATAGAGGGAAACATATCCAACCATGTATGAAATCCTCATAAGATTATCTCCCAGTATGTAATCAACCTTCATCAACACAAAATTGATTTAGATCCTGCATACATTAGTAAAATTTTGAAATAATAGGAAAATTAAGCATTGGGATATTATGAATCTATACTTGTCATTTTGAAAGTACTCTTAGACTGTGAGGATTGACTATAAAATAGGGACATTCACTCCTTTGTATTCATTTTAAATGGCACATTTTAAAAAATACAAATGTTGCAATGTATCCTCCTAATTTTTGCAATACAATTCAAAATACAAGTGTATTTTTTAAAATGTGCCATTTAAAATAAATACCTTCGCTGTTATAACATCCCTACCCCATGGTTCTGGATTTGGTCGAATTGAAGGTAGATGCATTGGACTTTGTCACAAATACCCATAATACCAACAGGCTTTGAGAAATAGACAATTATTATCAGTTCTGTCCAAGAACTAGAGAGACAGGGTAGTCTAGTTCGAATTCCATACACCAATATTAAACATTGTTCCATCCAAGAACCATAGAGACATGGTAGATGCGAAGGATGCCCATATTTTTCATTATAGAAAGGACCCATTTTCATCAATTGAATCCCATTAGCATGGGAATAAAAATAAGATGATTTTCCTACATTTTCATTAGACAAAACCTGCAAATTCTGGTGCGTATAGACGGCCTTGGGGCTAAATAATGATGAATTATAAAAGCATTTCCTAAGAGCACCTTGGTAGTCTAGCCTTTGCAACTCCCATGAGACTCCAAGATTGAGATTGTGTAGAAAACAAAACCCTAATCATGTACAAGATGTATTCTTCACAGATGAATTTGAGACAAGTATCTGCCCTCTTTTTAGCGATTACCCAGGAAGGAGTGTGTGCGTGGGATAATACCATCTTTTCTGTGCGAGATTTGAACCCTAGTACACAAGAGAAGAATTCACGAAATTATAAATCTGAAAATTGGTTTTCTTCGCTATTAAAATTCCTTTATACTTATCAATATCGATACTCTAAACCACGGTTATGTCCGAGTCTTCTAGGACCAGGTTCCCATGACTCCCCAGCTTAAGAATTGTGCCCTCTACCACCATCCTATTTCTATTTTCTATTGCAGGAGGAGAGGTGAGATTCAATCCCATTACAAAATACAATGAATCTTCTAGAAGAATTTACAGCCATGAATCCCAACTTGAATCTATGATATCCCCATTGTCATTGAGATTTTAAATATTTTCTTAGTGCCTAAGGCCCTTTCTTTCCTCCCCTTGTCATGGCAGATGTCTTGAGAGCCATTCTTATAGTTTAAAGCATAAATCATAATAATAATGACCATATTCCCAATTCCAAACCTTGCTCATAGCCATTGGGCTTAAGCACAGGAAAACTGTTTTTAGTGCACAAAGCCATTACATTGATTTGATCCAGTGGTACAAATACAAGTAAGTGATTTCTAGTTTGTTAAGATAGTGTTTTCATTCATGACGAAAGCACAATTTTACAAAGTAAATTGGAATCTGATTAGAAGCTAGAGGGAATTGTTGATGTTTTTATTCCCCCGATACCTAGAACTCTACAATCCTTGATGGATGAAAATATTGAGCATTTTCATCACTTTCTTTTGCTTCTATTGTCATTGTTAATTCTTCCAAAGAGGCCGAAGATTTTTCAGTAGCTTCCCAAGATTGAAAATTTTGCAGAGTATTTTTTTTTGTTTTTTCCGTGGAAATCTACATAGAGAAAACCTCATACTCTTGGTGCAGGTTTTAATTCTTCCAAACAGGCCAGATATTGTTCAGTAGCTTCCCAAGATTGAAAATTTTCTAGAGTAGTTTGTTGTTTTGTCTATGTAAATCTACTCATAGAAAACCTCATACTCTTGGTGCAGGTGTTAATTCTTCCAAAGAGGCTGGAGATTTTTCAGTAGCTTCCTAAGATTGAAAATTTTGTAGAGGATTTTGTTGTTTTTTCTATGGAAATCGACACATAGAAAACCTCATACTCTTGGTGCAGGGGGTTGCATTGTATCCTCCTAATTTTTTCAATACAATTCAAAATACAAGTGTATTTTTTAAAATGTGCCATTCAAAATGAATACCATGGTTGTTATAACATCAGTTCCATTTAAAATGAATACCATGTTCACCACAAAGACATATACCGACCTTTGTAAGATTTGGACTGATGTCAAATACTTGCTTCAGTCCATCATCTGTAATTTTCAAGCACTCCACTAAAGTCAATTTTCGTAACTGACCCTAAGACCTTTTAGCAAGTTTTAAGAGGGAATCATTAGTGAGCCTTTCACTTGGAGGATAATCCACATGTATAGTTTTCCATAGACAAGGATTATTTTTCACTGCATCTGCAGAGACTTGCAAAATTTTTCAATGGACAGAAGATATTGTAGGCCCAAATCCCAAAGGGAAAAATGGAGCCCATCATGGGATAGTGAAACAAGTTCCCATTTTTGACCAGCTTGAAGTCTATTTAATATAACTCTCCCAAATTCAAAGTGGCATTCCATCATAACAGAAACTTCTAAGAAACAAGATGAATCTTTTTTCACAACTTTAAATGGCAAAGTAACTGAACAATATTTTACTCCACCATTTCCTTCAAATCCATTGACATCTATTGTACCGAACCTCCCAAAAACCATCAACAACCAAATTTTGTGTACAGTAGTTACATTGTGCAAAGCAATGTGCAAGGTAATTCCAGTAGGCACGCCTACTAAAAAATTAAGAGGACACTCATAACTAATTTCTGGAACAAGAAAAACTGCTCTAATTCCTAAACAAGTTTCAAGGGAAATGATATATTTGGATTGTCATCACAAAGTTACTTCTTAACTCGCTCTAAAAAGTCAGAATGCTCCAATCCAATTCCTTCATAGGGGACCTCAGCAGTAGAAACTATGGACTTCAGTCTTTTATCTAGTAGATATTGTTGAATGTAAATTTAATCCTGACACAAATAACCTCAACATATAGCTGAGGGAATTCAACTCAAGTATGTGAAACTCTTGTTCTTCACCTAGACACAAAAAGTAATTCCCCATTCGTCTTAATGATTTGTCTAATCATTGCAGAAATCATTCTGGTAAATTTATTTCATAATGATATGTATTTCGACAGCTTCCAGGTATCAAGTTGGCCCACAACTTTGCTAAAATTGGAATTGAATATAAATAAAGAGAATAAAAGGCTATCACGGAGCTAGGCCCTTCAAAATTTCTTTCAGTTTTACCCAAGTCTTCCTTGCCTAGGTAAAAATATGGAAAAATGGCTTGAATATGAATGAAACTAGGTAAGTGTATTACCACATCATAGGATACTAATGATCTAACCATGCAGCGCAAGGTGAAAGTGACCAAGATGTGATTATTTTACCACCTTGATGTTGTTTCATGAAGAACATTATGCACCACTGAAGCAACATCCACTGATAATCTAACCTTGTGAAGGCTAGAATAATCATTCCAACCAAGGAAACCACATTATTATCAAGGAAAATCACTATGCTTAATATCTAGGAAGATCATCACATGAAGGACTACTCTCAACCAAAAATAAGTGTGTGTCTATGGTCCTTGATCATCCTACAAGTTATCCCTGAAATATGCATTTACAAATAATTTCAACATGAGGGGTAACAACAACCACCAATGTGACCAAGCAGACAATGACAAGAACATGGCTACAGGGGTTCTCGACCTGCAAAGATAAAACCCAGTTCCAACCTTGAAAAATTGATGATATTTTTCTTTAAATAGGATAAATTATAGTCTCTTCTGAAATATTTATTGACTGGTATATCATATGTACCAGTTAGAGCCAAGGAGAAAAACTCAATTCAAATGATCACGTCACCAGTATACCTCCATGTGAAGCAGGAAATCACCACTGCATAGGGAATCCCAACAGCAAGAAACTCTAAAGATGAAGGGAGGAGACTTTCAATTTGAGTTACACACACCAATACCAAACAATTTAAAGAACACAAGCTTGGATATTTAATCTAGGCTCCACAGGTATCCCAATCAACAAGTCCCATGAAAGGAACATTGGTCAGCATACCTTGTGTTGCATGCAAGGCACACCACAAACCTTTACCCTTGTCTTATTTCAATTAAATGTGCTACTACTAATGAACACAGCCACCATTAGAAAACCATTAAATTCTTGGAAAAAAATAGTTAATAATTCCAAATGGTAAAATATTATGAAAATACAATGCATCAATTTGAATGTAGAAATTAAGTGAACCCAATTTTAAGCTACTAAGTGCTATTTACAAGGGTCAAATAAGAAATTATAAAACATAATAAAGGTATGAAAAAATTTCAATATTTGAATCACCTATCATAATTATCCTTAATAAGCCCTTAGAAGAAGGAAGAGATCCATTCAAACAGAGGGGATACTTGGCCCTATTAATAAGATCAAAAATAATTATAATGTCCAACAGATGATCACAAAATTAGGTCAATAGGATTATGTTAGGTACCAAAGGAAAATGAAACATCTCTAACTGCATCATACTGGAGTCTGGAAATAGTGAGGTGATACAGAGGCATAAGGAGAGCTTGCAAACCAGTCTTCTTTATAGATTTACTTACTACCAAATAACTCACACTCCTGAAATAATTGACATATAGGCTTAAGAATCTGATCAACATTTACACAAGATTCTTTCCTTTGAACCTGTACAGTAAGAAAGTCCAAACTTGTGCTCAAGTTCAATGAGGACTCTCGGGGTTTCATTCTTCTTGTAACATCAAAGTGCTTTGCCATGCGATTTATGAAATATGGAATGAAAAAAGAAGTAAAACTAGCACCTTTTCTTGAATCATCAATATGCTGGAGGTTTATTAAGTTCCCAAAGGAATCTTGCAATGAAATCATGCACTCTTGCAGTCTAGTGCTTCAAGGAGTAGATACGAAATAATTCTTCTTGCAATGTTAGGATGTAAGCTTTCCCCATATGTTCCTTCAATTTGATTGTGCATCCTTTCAATGTAATTTTTTCCAACTTTCTAGATGCTTCAGCTGCACTATCTTTGGTAACCAGAGGGTGGAAAGATAGATCAACTCTGTTAACTATGGAGGCTCCTGCGAAGGACTCTTAAATATTAAATATGATTATTTCAAGACCCCTGCCTTCTAGCAAGGTCAAAATATGAGCACAAGCTTTCTTTAGAACTAGAAAACTTCACTTTGATTCTCAATGTTTCCTAGTGGATTCTACAGCCTCTACCACTTCTAAAATAGTTCTTTATAGGAATCTGAGAACACGGGGAGGAATATGGACAACTATCCCAGTAGAGCCATTGAATATCTGACCATCTCATTAGGATATAATATATATACACTTCCCAATTAATCACCTTCAAACCTTAGTAGCTGCAACCCACTCATATCAATGGAATATTTATTGAACGCCTAAGGTTGTCAGTGATGCACCACATAGGCTACAAAGGCTCATCCTCCTCCAAAGGCTATTCCCATTTCACAGAGGCAATCATGCATCATATAGTTTTTACTGTTGACCTCTACAAGACACTTGTTTTCCAAGTTATGGAGACTCAACAATCCTCCCCAACCATATCCATCCTTTATTCTTATGCCCTATCATTTTCTCCTATGAAGAAAAATTGGCTACCAATATTGAATTCTTTTTTTTCTTTTGGTGATCCAATTTTTTTAAATAAAAGGTTAATTAAGATATATTATATATACTCATGAAAAGAACTACAAATGAGAATATTAGATACAAGGTTATTGGTTTCAACAATGGGCAAGGATCCCAAATTTCCATGAAGTGCCCCTTATCTATCATATCCATCCCATGAGACCAAAAGGGAGATTTAAAGTGGCTTTATCTTATCCCTAACTACAAACACTCCCTAACACAAAGTGGGATATCCTTTGCTATCTTTATATACATTTTTAACATAGAATGTCTTCATAGTAAATTTTCTAAGCTACATTCGAGGTGCCTAATTGCATTGAACAATCTATCCAAAATATGAAACAAAATGAAATCGTGAACAAGGGATATCTATGGAATTCCAAAGCTAAAACATACTACCAAAATGAAAAAGAAAATATACTATCACATGACCCATACTGAAATGTTGATCACAGGGATTGGGATGTAAGAGACTTCTCTGCAGTGGTTTGTTACACTCCATCTCATGGCTAGATAGCAACATAGTTATCGGTAATTTCTAAAGTAGCAAGAGATAGAGGAAATCCAAAGAGAGAAAAATATATATATATCCTCTTCTTCAAGTGTTTCATAGCTAATTTTAAGCCTTATTTTCATGTCTGAAGGAAGTTCTTTAGATATTTTGCATAATCGAGCTTTCAAAACAATTTATAAACAATTTTAAATAAAAACAGCAGAATGTTCTATGCATCTGCTCCTATAATCATCCAATATACTCAAAACTAAATATAATGACAATTAATGATTGACCTTTTTCTTGTAAGGACGAAATATCCCTGAAATACATCTCCATAGAACCCCTTAAACCTAGATCTGTAAGTTACACAGTACTAAAGAAATATTATTCAAATAAAAAACTGGATACATAAGAGGATAGAATAATTCTACCTTCGACATAAGATGCAAAGATATATTCAAAACATACCTATATTTATCTGAAATGCTCGTGAAAAAAGAAGATAAATTGAATCCATAGAACTCGTTCAAGAAAATCGCTGCTTCAGGCTATGAGCACAATATCCTCTTTCGCAATTCTCCTTTTATAATTGATAATTTCATCATAGATTGATTCCATAATAGAAAACCTGCTTTGCCCTATACAATATCTCCTTTCACGCATATCCTCTCAAGAACTATCACCAAATCAGCCTCAGTCAATCTTGACAGAAGAGAAGAGGTAGTGAACAAAGTAGAATGATGTCAAAAAGCCAATGGTACTAGTTGCAAGCATTATTGCAAGCACCATTAGATATTTTGTAAAATTTGGCTTTCAAAATAATTTCTAAACCGTTTTAAATAATAAAAAAATCAAAATGTGCTATGCATCTACTCCTCCAATCATTTGATATACTCAAAACTAAATATAATGAGAATTCTTGATCAACCTTTTGCTTGTAAGGAGGAAATATCCCTGAAATACATCTCCATAAAACCCCTTAAACCTAGATCTATCAG
Organism: Pinus albicaulis; assembly: GCA_034641835.2. Lineage (NCBI taxonomy): Eukaryota > Viridiplantae > Streptophyta > Pinopsida > Pinales > Pinaceae > Pinus > Pinus albicaulis. The sequence continues at coordinate 1,167,641,103 of CM076578.1, forward strand.
TTATACAATACTAAAGAAATATTATTCAAATAAAAAAATGGATACATAAGAAGATAGAACAGTGCTACCTTCGACATAAGATGCAAAGATATATTCAAAACATACCTATATTTTTCTGAAATGCTCGTGAAAAAATAAGATAAATTGAATCCCACTAGAAGGCTTTCAAGAAAAGCCCTGCTTCAAGCTACGAGCACAATCTCCTCTTTCAAAATTCTCTGTTTATAATTGATAATTTCATCAGAGAGTGATTCGATAAGAGAAAACCTGCTTTGTCCCAAATTAGATCTCCTTTCATGCATCTCCTCTCAAGAACTATCACCAGATCGGCCTTAGTCAATATTGACAGAAGAGAAGAGGTAGTGAACAAAGTAGAATGATGTCAAAAAGCCAATGGTACCAATGGAAAGCATTATTGCAGGCACCATTATCAAGGAGTACCCAAGATAAAGAACTATAGAAATTGGGCCACTCAAGTTGTGAAGAAAAAAAACCAGATAGTTGATTGCATATAGGAAAACATAGAGAGAAATTGAGCCAGATGTAAAGAATGACTTACACCACCACTACCAATCCTCCACACAGAGGTGCATGTATGTAAGAACCATAGAGACCTTAGCACACACAATAAAAATTAGGACAAACTCAATGAAGAGGGTCCCAAAAGGCAAGGTACCTGCTCCCAGGACAAGAAGCCATGATAGATATTTTCTGGTTGGGATTTCTCTAGGGATTTGGTTAGTTTTTACTGAATATTGTATGGCTTCAGCTCTGGTCCCAAAAAATCCACCCAAAACCCTCAATTTCCCTCATCATCAGCGTAAATATGGGGCGTATGAAACCCAAAAATCTCCACTGCCCTCATCATCAGCATAAATTTGGGGTGAATGCCATTCCAAAACCCTCCAACCTAGTAAATCGGGGGCAAATACAACCCAAAATCGTCCAGACCAGTAAATCAGGAGGCGAATCCAGCATTTCATGTTTTATGCGCCCTTATTTTTTTTGGGCTAAAGCATAATAATTAATTAATTTTAAAATAATTTTGGGGCTAACTATACAAAAGAGGTTTTATATAAAAAATTCACCCCTCTAAAATCTAAAACCCTTTAAATTTCACCCTTGGGATAAAATTCATCCCTAAAATTTTCCCCGGTTTAAATCGTGGTGTCAGGATCAATCTTCCTTTTCTTTTTTCTTTGACAGATCTTCTAGAGGAAACCCATGGGAGGTGGTAGGGATCCTATTTGGTCACAATTCACTTGGGGTATTGAAAGACCAACCAATAACCACACCAAGTTCTTTGTCATTGTAATATCCCAAAATGGAATAATGCATTAACACACAAACAAAATATTTGAAGCTACAAAAAATATAAATAAATGATTTAACAACACATAAATATGTAGAATAGCTGAGCCATTTTATTCATAGGAGATGCATTTAGTTACATCAATGTACAGAAATAGGGGTACTCTAGCTAAAGAGGTGGCCTAGAATGACCTTGCAAACATGGCGCAACAAGCACTGCATAACTGGAGAGCTACAGGAAGCAATATTGTGCTTCCCCTTCAACAGATGATGAACATATGGTTGTTGGTTGAAAGGAAAATGAAAATATATGGAGCTCAGGAGCTCTAATGATGCAAATATTCTGGATTTGGGCACTATGATGGAAACCCAAGATAATCTAGAAAGAAAATTCTAGATCTATGATATTGGAAATTCACCCTCCTAGGGTTTGATCCCTTCTGCTGGGTTATGTAGATCTGAAGCTATATCTGATAATATGATGGCTGAAATATGATGTACAACCAAATCCAAGCTTGAAGGGTTGATCTCTTCTTCAGATCTCCAAGCTAAAAGCTTGATATCTTATCTCTTCTTCCTCCTCCTCAAAATGCAGCATCTGAAGATGGAGCTACTAGAAAAAATGCATTGTACAAGAGGAAGAGACTCAATCCTGACAAATCCAGTTTGATGAAAAAAGTGATGGAAAATTGAGGGGATGATCCCTCACTAGATTCTTAGCTAAAGTGCTAGAAACTTATTTCCTCCTCTGGATCTACAATGATGGACAGCGCAAACCTTGATAGGACTATTGCTGATAGGGGGTGAATAATGTTTATCCTGATGCTAGATATGAAATGAGGCTTTGGGAATGTTTATCTTGAAGTCCAAGGTAATAGGAAAAATCCTTCACCGGTTCCTCAACTGAAATACTGAAGACAACCTCCTCCTCCCAAACTGATCTTCAGAAATGCGTAATTCCTAAAGGTAGTTGTTTTACAGAGAGTGATAACAATGTGGCACCAATGCTTGATGATGAATAGTAGCTCAGAATACCTTCCCAGAGTAGGCACTCGAAGTCCCCCACGGGTAAGGGTGGGATTCCTGCTCGGGAACAACCTATGCTAAACAACACTGCAAACTTAGCTAAACATCTTAAGAATTCATGGAATGTCAAAAGACAACTCCATATCTAAATAGATCACAAAATAATAATCTAAATGTTTCCTTCTATTCTGCCTTCATTTTCCTTATATACAAAGTGAGCCTTCCCAAGCCCTGGCCCACCTCTAAATTGCACTGCACTTGTGGACATAAGTCTCCATGATTGATTGTGTTGTCTCTCCAAGTCTGCCATCATTTCTACATGCATTGTGCACCCTCTCCATCATGTGTGCATTAAATGCACTATTTTATCCATCAGTTCATCAGGAATGCTCTACGATCTTACATTAGATTCCCTCCATGCTCTCAGTTGACTGCTTCAACCTCCATGATCTATCTCATTAATGAGACATGATCTCCACTCCTTTCAGATTAAGTAGCTACTCCACTACTCCATTATATAGATCTATGTCTAATTAATCCACATTCACACATCAAAACATGTATCTTATTCATATTTGAGGATTATGGGTCCCTCTACCCATTTATTCACTTAATTAATTAAGTTTATTAAGAACTCTAATATTCCAAATAAACATGTGAAAAATTTGGAATATTACAGTTCTCCCCAGAAAAATGTTTCTTGATCTCAAGACACTACAAAATTAGATGCAAAATCCATCTATCCCCCTCCAAATGGCATCCACATAAGGAAGGCCTCCCCATCCGCTGCAATGTGTTATGCATGTTTGGTTCCAAATTTGTCTCTCAAGAATGCATAGAGTGACCTCCAATTGTGTTGTTATGTGTCCCCCATTCTCCAAGAAGTACCAAGTGACAAGCATAAGCTTCCCAACATCATCATCAATACATGATATACATAAAATAAAGTGGTTATCACCACAAATGGAAAGCCCCATCTCACAAAACATCTCTTCATCCCATGATTTATGAAGTAGATTGAGAATTGACATGCCCTCATTCTTAGCCATGTTGGCCTTTTTGGATCCAAGTATCTTCCCGACATTGTGGAAAAGAAGAAATAGAGACATATTGGCAGACAAAGATGTCAAACCATATTCTCCCAATAGTAACCACCAGAGTAAGGCCTCTTGCTGCCATCCTCCACCTTCATTATGCAAGATGGTCAAGCCAAACTCTCCCAAAAGCAACCAAAGTAACAAGAGATCTTGTTGCCTTTTCCCCTTCTCATGTGCATCATGGAGTAAAAGCATATTGATAGACATGTGGAATGTCACATCAGCCCAATACAATCAAACACCATTATTACACATCATGAGAGTATCATGCCAATTTCTACACAATACAAACTACATAAACATAGGAGATGTCATGTGATGGCCAAAATCTCTCAGCAACAACCAACGTAATCGTGCCTTCTTCTTCTGCATTCTTCTAGTGATGTGTAAGGCATGAATTAGAAAAATATGAAACATTGGGTGGTAACCATACTCACCCAAGAGAAGCTAGCATAGCCATGCCTCCTTCTTCATTATATGAGTGTTATTCAAGGCATGGATCAAAGAAATAGGAGATTTTGGGTAATAATCATACTCATCCAAGAGCAACCAACGTAACCAAGCTTCTTGCTAGCCCATGTCATATATCTGCAAGTGGCCATGCAACCCCTTGCTTATCATCCTCACCCACTCATCCCAATTTGGATGATGAATGATATTTTGCATAAACATGGAATCCTCCCATTGTAGAATACCATCATCCTCAAACTGATGAAAAAATTTGCACTCCATGATATGCCGAAGTGCACCTCCCATGAGGTATCTCCATGAGACCTTCTTCTCATCAATGGCCCTCTAAAACCAATAAGGTTTTGGATCTGCTACAGGTAGAAGTTTATCTTTGAGCTTCTCATCAATGGCCCTGTAAAAACAATAAGGTTTTGGATCTACTGCAAGTAGAAGTTTCTCTTTGAGCTATGAGATGCTCATTGAGAAGGAGTCATCTTGAAAGGGGAAAAGGTTGCCCATATCAATATGTATACCATCTATCATCTTCTTCTTCATTGTTTCATGAATGAAGCTACCATTTGATTTCTCCAATAAGGAATGGGACAACTTCTCATCATTGTTGCTCATGGACAATGCTATTAATATCCATGATGATGTATATGTTGTCTTAAAGCAAGGCACAATACTGAACTCATAGCTAGTCATTGTACATAGGATCATACTCATCCTATCTTCTGAATCTCCACATTTAAACTAAAATGGTTGAATTTAGTTCATCAATTAAAAAATAGGATGGTTATTCATCTCTTCCTTGATTATATCAAGGGTCCTCTGCCCAGTGATATGTTACTGCTTCAAATCAACATGTTGTTCTAATCCTTGGTCATGAAATGGCCCTGATGGCATGTCCCCATAAGTTTCAATAAGAGGTACTGAAACAATATGAGATGAAAGTGGATGCATAGCTTGGATCAATTGATGTGTGGGAACCTCTTGCAAGACCACAAGAGTTCCTCCAACTAGGACAATGGTCTCTTGAACTACTGGTAAGAGTGATGACTGCTCTTCTATCAATGTACCAGCGCTGGAATCTACCTGCTCTTCCTCATGCATGGGACTCTATATGTCAAGAGCTTAAGACTATCTTGGAAAGATGTAAGTGTCTCTCCTCTGGATACAAGCACTTTTACAGTTGGTGGTGAATGTGGTGACTCTTTGTCCAAAGTGACAAGAATGACATCCTCCTTTGATTCCTTAGGAAATGTCTCTTTCTGACATATCTCTAGTTTTCTCATATCCAAATTATTTCTCAACTTGTGAAATAAATCTGAATATTTAGTCACCTTTTCATGCTCTATGTGACCAAACCACCAATCATTGGCTTCACCTTGAAGATGAAGCGCTGCAATCTGAACAACCTCTTTTTCAGCTATAGGATGTGTGGAGCTATAAAAAGGGTCTCTTTCACCTCTAATTACCTCACATTAATATGTCAACCCGAGAGCGTTTTGTCATTACAAAGAGTGACTCAATCCGAGGCTCATTTGTCAGAGTAATGCTAGTAGTACAGTGCTTAAGAAATACAAGAGTAAACGGATGCTTAACTGAAATTAAATTACTTTAAAGAAATAAATCACACACTCAGAAAACTCAATAACTTATCAGTCAAGGGTTCGACAATGATAACCCATCCCTTCGGAAACTGATAGAAAAGGAACTAGAGCATAGATCACGAGCCTGGGAGCTAGACAGTGACTGCCAATACTCACTACAGCCTTAGATCATCTCTCACACCAAAACATCAAATGCAGATAAATAGAACAGCAAAGTAAATAAAGAATTAACAGCAATTCGGGAATGGAACAGCAACTCTAAAATGGAACAGCAATTGAATAACTAAGTCACGCGGGTTATAACCAAACTCAATCTATACACTCTTTGCAATCAAAGAACATTCTGTCACTCTAAAGGCGATTCACACAGATCACACTAATGGAACAACAATAACAACGAATGAATTATAGAACAGTACTGATAAATTAGGAACGCACACCACACGAACGTTTTAGTATAACAGCTCTGTAATATAACAGTAAGAATGTGCGATTAACTCTTGAAAGGATAAATAACTTGATGCAGAGTCAACATACAATTCTATCTGTAGAAACCTCAATGATTCAAACTTGAACAGAGCATATAATATGAACTTGTAAAGCATATCAATTTATCAAATAACAATAATACACAAACCACACAGAAGTGAAGTCGTAATGGTACAGAAGCAAGTGTCCTTCGGGGCCGGGCCCTTAGCCTCCAAGGATACACCGCTTTAAGTTAATGCAGACGCGAAGATGGAATAATCACCAAGCTTCTATTAATGCATCGATCAAAAATACATCGAACCAGTCTTCAACAAAACTTAATAACCAAAGCTGATGTCTTACAGAAGATTACATAAAACGTATCCTATCTCTCTGTTATCTATATTAAACTAACAGTGCTGTCTCTTTTTATAAAGACGACGGCGGAGATGTCCAAGCAACTAGATAAATAAAGCAGCGATCCCTCAGGATCTTTGATCCTGAGGGATTCGCCAAACTGTTAACTCTTCATCCTGTCTTTTCTTGTGCGCTGAGCTGGTGTCCTCTCCTTCTTTTCCGAGCCGATTTGCTTTGATCTGTTTCTCTTTGTTTGCGTTCGGTTCTCGTCCAGAGAGATAGCAGTTATCTCCACTTTGTCCTTTCCTTTGGAGCGGCAACTCTTCGTTTTCTCCTTTTCCTGTATAGAAAATAACCATTATCAGTGGCTAAGTTATGCACATCAATTCTCACATGTTTTTTTATAGTTCCTTATTACTTTCCAAATTCATGATACAAAAGGTTCACAAATTCTATTAAAAATCCATTGAAATAATCATCAAAAGCATACCTTTTTAGTACTCCACACACCCCCCTGCTTACCTTGTTTCATGTCCTCATGAAAACATTGTAGTTGATATGTAATGCAGTGAGAGAGTATGCTGGAGAAGGAGTCTCATGCGGAGGCCTACAACCATGTTGAGTGATTAAATAGTCAAAGAACTGACCTGCTTGCCCCTCGGGCATATCATACAGAGCCTGGTATCCAGGTGCAGGGTGCCAAATAATTGGAGCGCGAAATCTATACCCTAACCAAGATGACCCTGCTTTCAGAATGCTCTGGCCATAGAGATTCAAACGGTCAGCAGATAACTCAAAGTTCTCATACTTAAATGGTTCTCTGAGCTGGATGTGTGGATCAGAGATTCGATATCGAAATTTGGCTGCATTAATGGCCAAGTCTTTGATGGAAAGGAAATACTCTAAACTCTCTCGAATGAGTGCCTCATGCATAGGTCCTAATGTTTCAATGACACCCGGAGTCCTTATGTGGTTTATATGAGCTTTCCATAACTGTACTGGGTTCCTAGGCTCAGCCCTAACTCGTAAATCTAGACCATTTTCCTGACTCTGGAAAGTATCATAGGCTTTGAGCCACTTAATCTGATTAACCCCGAATGAAATGAATGCTTGGAATTGGATATCTCCAATGGAGGGACCAGGGTTCAATTCAGTCTCCTGACTTAGCACAAGGTCGTGCAAATAAAGTTCACACAACAATCTCTGGACTTTCACTCCATAATGTTTACAGCAGTCTATAAAATCATTGACATTGTTGATTTGTATAGGGGTACCTGCCTTAACAGCTTTTATTTGTAATTGTAAATACCGTTCTAATAAAAACATAGCATAGTTTTTAGCAGGGGCCCTACATGCTAAAACATTATTGTATAAAGAACACAAGTCATTCATCTGTTTGATAGCAGTATCTAGTCTACAAGTTACCTGTGCGACTTCCTCTTGTTCCTTCATCCACCCTTCAAAAGCCTGGCTTTTAGCTTGACTGACGTCCCTTAGTTGCTGCTGTAACTCTTCATATTTTTCTCGGGGAACCGTTTGCTCTTTAAGTTGCTCAGCTTCTTGCTGTGCTTGCTTCATCATCTTGTGCAAGGATTTTGTCTTTGGATCTTTTTTCCATAGGTCAGTGGAGGCCGGGAGTTTTACCGGAACTTTCTTGTTATGTTGTTTGGAGTTCAGAACCCTTATTACCCCTGAGGGTGGTGCCTCTGTCTGAATTTGCTTATCATCCTTTTCTGTTTTAACACGAACATCCGTTTGTTCCCGATCCTCGGCATCATGTGGAACGGCAGCTGGATCCTCAGGGTTTTGGTCAGCAGGCCGTTTGTTGGCCCTCTTTTTCCTCTTTACCTTCTGGTTCTTTTTCAGAATCCTAATTTGTTGTCTGAGCTGGGTTATCGTATTTAACAATTTAGTCCGTTCCTTCCGCAACTTCTTAATTTCCATCATTTCATTTGAAGGAACAGCAGTCTGTCGATGGTGGACTGGATCATGACCAGTTGCTAAATCTTCCTCTTGGGGTTCTTCCTCACTGCTCTGCTCCGGCTGTTCTGGGGTATGCACCTCAACTGGTTCTGTTTCTTCCTGAGCAAATGCTGTTTCTGCTCCTACCTCCTCTAAAATTTCCTCTTGTGACCTGGGAACAGATTGTTCCCGTTCAGTATTTTCCTCCTCTTCATCATGAACATGCATGCTTTCTTCTTGGGGTTTGTCGTGAGGGTCCTCTGAACTAGAAGGTTGACCATACTTACTCATATTGGCTAGGATGGCGGCCAAGTCATCTTCTCCCAGTAGGTCTTGTAATGGGCTATCTTCCTGCTGTTCTATTTCCTCCTCCTGTTCAGCCTCTGCCCCCTCTTTGGATTGTTCGTCCTCAATTACCACCGGTTGGCTGGCGCTTTCCTGGAGCTTCTCCAGTCTTCCTCGTATCCGAGCCAACCGGGCTGATTTTCTGGGCTTATCTATGCTTCCTCTCATCCGAGCTAACCGAGCTGACTTTCTGGGTTCCTCCGGTTGCTCGGTTGGATCAACGGCATGCTTGCGCTTTGCCGATTCTTGGTGTGTCTCTGGTTGTTGTGATGTACTAGCAACATTTTCTCTGCGTTTTGCCGGTTGTTCTGGTGGGCTTATAGAATGTCTACGTTTCGGGGATGGCTCTGTCAATCCCCCCTCAATCATTGCAATGAGCTCTTCCCAGCTGCTCTGCTGCTGGGTAAGACCATAACTAACAACAAGTCGAATCAACCCATGGTGACTAACAATTGCCTCTACGTGTTGTGCCTTTTTCATACTTTGTGCAGCATCATGCAGTAACGAGTTTAGGAGTGCCGGTAAATTCACAGAGCATTTCTGTTTTAGAACAGCTAAAAGTTTAAGGTGTCGTGGTCTTACCACGTCTTTTCTTCCTTCGCAAGTAATATAACTCTGCACCGTTCTTGCTAGCTCCGTCCAGGGTTCACCTAGGGTTGCTGGCAGAACTCCCTTCCCTTTGATTGTCAAATTCTGGCCTTCGTCCTGGAAGATGTCGATGACCTTCTGTAATCGTTCCTTTTTTAATGTCCATACCGGTCCGGTAGCTGGTAGTCCTGAGACTTCTGCGATTATGGCATCAGTGACCGCTATCCGTTTCCCTCTTACTGTGGAGTGGTCATCTTGTAAATTCTGCAAGAACTCCATTGCTACTGTTTCATTAGCTTCCTGTAGGCGATTGAAATAATTCAACCATCCCGCCCTTTCCAGGATCTCCCGGGCAGCAGCGGAGATCGTCAGCTGTTGAGGCTCACTTCGAATTGCTCTTCCTCTTCTAAATGGAACAGCAAAAACGTTTTTGGTTTGAAACACAGAGAGTAATCGCAAGGTTTCGAGAAAGAAAACACAGAGTATGCAACAGTGCAACAAAAACAACTTGTGTGAAAATAAAAATATGCCATGCCGTGAAACCATGCCAAACCGTCGTAAACTAACTTTTCCGAATGGTGAATTGACACGTAATACAGGGAATGATGAGGTTAACCTCCCCCCCCCCCGCAGTGTGATAGGCTGTCCCAGCCGGAAAATAAAGGAGCGGCACCCAGTCTGTAATCAAGTCAGAAAGGAACAGCATGTGGAATTATGCCATGTTGAAAAAAAGACAACAGATTACCGAAATTGAGGCGGAGAATTGATCGCGTATGATATAAGAGGCTGTTGTGTTATGAGTTGAGGCTGATGGATAGGGCATGTATCGTACTTGCCAATCTCCAGTGGTCATGGTCACTTCCGTTGCCATGATTGGTAATGATAAATATTCATGCGATGTATAAATCGGGAAATAACATATGATTAGTGCCTAGGATATAAGAAACAAAAGAGTGTTAGTATCTTACCCATTGGTGTAAGCAAGGTGACTTCAATACCATTAACATTACTCTGCTGCCAACAGGTGTCCATAACCTCGGCAGAGTTGTTTTTCACCCTCGGAACCATGATCCTTTTTGTCTACTTAGGAATGTTGTTATGTCAAAATGTAGACCATTATGCTGGCTTGGTGACCAGTTAACCATAATGCCATTCACGAGGAAGGAGCGAATCGTGGGCAGGCCGGCTCGTGATGAGACCTCCTGTTCCAAGGTTCATTTACTTGATATACCTTTTGGACCATATCCCTGGTATGGTGGCCATAATGGGAATGCCACTTCACTTCCATCCTCATGATCATGGTAGGCTAGCTCTCAATGAGACCCCCTATCCTGCATTTGACATTTGACATATCATGTTCACACATGTTTTATTATTTTTTCATAGAATCTTTTTCCTTATTTATACACAAAGGGTGGTTCAACACTCCTTAAGAGTAGGAATGGCGGAAGAAGTCTTATTATCTCAATAGGAAGATATAAACTCTTTGCTCTTATTCCCAAGTGCTAATAAAAAAAGTTTAAGGGAATCGGCATGATAAAGATAACCAATCAAGGCAAAATTAGTAAAACCATGTCAACAAGAGGTAAGAAATAAGTATGTCCTTCCATTTGTCCTCTTATTAATGCAGAGCCTTATAGATATAGCGATTTATGGTTTGCAGATTTCGGCATGTTGTGTTCTTATATTTCATCGCACAAATACATAGCTGAAGCTTGAAGACTAGAAAGAAGACGGGCAAAAAGCATCCTCAATTTAGATCAGCAACAGAGAGCAAAAGTATGCTAATGGTGTTCCGTTGGAAAAGAAACAACGATGGAAAATAGAAAAAGGAAAAATGCAAATGCCGTTCCTTTGGGAAAAGGAACGGCAATCATACTATAAAACACTCAACATGCCATTCCGTTGAAAAAGACACAACATCAATAAAAGAATGCTTGTTTCTTTGAAGGAAAAGGAACAGTGGTAATCAAAAGGAACAGCGAGAAATGTAACAATATCGTTTCTTTGAAAAAGGAACAGCAGAGATCCGAATGTTGTTCCTTTAGAAAAGGAACAGCAAAACAAGCAAAACCAACATCATAAAAAACACGCATATGCTATTAGAAGAGCAAAAATCAAACTATGTGGAAGAAAAAGGAACAGCAAAAAATGACAAGAAAATATTCAAATCAAACTTATGTACAAGAATCACTCAAAAACAAGAACTTATGTACAAATTGCAAAAAGAAATAGACCCTTAATGAATTACAGGTGAGGAGGATTTCTCTTCCTCTCCTAAGATCTCCAGATCAGTATCTCGGCGTAGCTGCTGGCAGAAGGATTCCCGAGTAAGTGGTTTACGATAGAGACGGACTCGGTGGCCATTTACTTTGAATGCATATCCAGAACCGTCAATGGTGATTAGAGTAAGGGTTCCGTTTTCATGTACCTTTTGGATTTCGTATGGTCCCAACCATCGAGTCTGAAGTTTTCCAGGGAAGTCCTGAAACCGAGAATCATATAACAAAGCCCAGTCTCCCTCGTGGAAGACTTTGTTCTTGATGAGCGCATCATGCCATTTGGCTCGCTGCTGTTGAATCAATGCTGTATTTTGTAGTGCAGAGAGCCGAATTTCGTCTAATTCATTGATTTGCTGTAGTCGATTGAGTTGTGCCTCGCTTAGATATAGGCCAACTTCCTGTGTTGTTCGCAATGTTTGGATTTCGAATTCTATGGGAAAAATGGGTTGTTTTCCAAACACTAGTTGATAAGGTGAGTAACCGGTGGTGCTCCTCCATGTGGTTCTATATGCCCAGAGTGCTTCAGGTAGTCGGGTAGCCCAATCACGCCTATGTGAGGCAATGGTTTTTGTTAGGATTGATTCTATTATCTTATTGCTACTTTCTACCTGCCCATTCGCCTGTGGGTGATATGGAGTAGTGATCTTATGCTGGACATGATAATTGTTAAGTGTTGCGGCTAATTTATGCCCAACAAATTGTGGTCCTCCATCTGTAATTATTTCCCTAGGAAGGCCATAACGAACAAATAGAAGGAACAGGAACTGTATGACAGAATCCTCTGTGGCTCTTGGCAATGCTTCTGCCTCAACCCATTTGGTGACATATTCTGTTGCCACCAAAATATATGTTTTCTGATTTGATGAAGGGTTGATGGGTCCAACGAAATCCAGAGCCCACCGCTCGAATGGTTCGATGACTAGCTGTGGTTTCAGAGGCATCTCATCAGCTTGACCAGGTCGTCCTGCTCGCTGGCAACTGTCACAGGCTTGGACAAACTTCTTTGCATCTTTGAAGATCGTAGGCCAGTAATATCCTGTCTGCAATACTTTATGTCCAGTCCTACGCTCAGCGAAGTGTCCCCCACACGGTCCATCGTGACAGGCTTTTAGGATGTCAAAGATTTCATCCTCTCTAACGCATCGCCTGATATGCATGTCTGCTCCTGTGTGAAACAAATAACCTCCAATCCACGAAAATCGAGAACTTTTCTGAATAATCTGCTTACGCTCATTAGGAGTTAAATGTTTTGGTAATTTACCTACTGCAAGGTAGTTGGCAACATCGGCATACCAGGGTGTTTGAACAGCAACAGCAAACAGGTGCTCATCCGGAAATTGATCTTCCACTGCTGTTGCATCGCTTGATTTTGGTATTCTTGAAAGAAAATCGGCTACAGGGTTTTCTTTGCCAGGCCGGTCCTTGATTGTGATGTCGAATTCCTGCAATAAGATTAACCATCGAGTTACTCTGGCATTTGTGATAGGCTTATTTGCTAAATATTTTATAGCAGAATGGTCTGTATACAAGATAACGGGATAGCCTGTAATATAATGTCTAAATTTATTGACAGCATGTATTACAGCTAGGAATTCTTTTTCAGTAACAGTGTAATTCAATTCAGCAGGGGATAAATTTTTGCTGATGTAATAGATAGCATATGGTTTTCTATCCTCTTCCTGCCCAAGGACTGCACCAATGGCTGTATCTGAGGCATCAGATGATATCTGGAATGGTAGGTCCCAGTTTGGTCCTCGAAGGACTGGGGCTGTGGATACAAGCTTCTTTAGATCCTCGAAAGCATGGTCACATTTGTTTGTCCAAAGAAAATCAACGTTACCAGTCAGTGCATATAAAGGAGCAGCAATGTGCGAATAATGCTCTATAAATCGTCTATAATAACCTGAAAATCCAAGAAAACTGCGTACCTCTGTTTGAGTAGTAGGAGTGGGAATAAGCAAAAGTATTTGGATTTTGGCCGGGTCTACCTGAATGCCGGCTGTTGAGACATAGTGTCCTAGAATAAGTCCTTCAGTCATCATCAAGAAACATTTTTCGTTGCTTAAGCAAAGCCTGGTAACAATGCAGCGTTGTAGGACTTTTTCTAGGGTGTCTAGAGCTGGATCAAAATCATCTCCATATGGTGTAAAATCATCCATGTAAACTTCAAGTCCATCATTGATTAAATCTGCAAAAATACTAAGGATAGCCCTCTGAAATGTGGCAGGAGCATTACATAAGCCAAAAGGTAAAACTCGATAGGCAAATGTTCCCCAAGGGCAAGTAAAGGTAGTTTTATCCTGGTCTTTAGGGGCAATCTGAATCTGATTGTATCCATTGAAGCCATCCAGGAAAGAAAAGAACTTCTTCCCTGCTAAAGTGTCCAATACTTGATCTATGAAAGGAAGGGGAAAATGATCTTTTTGTGTTGCCTTGTTAAGTTCCCTATAATCCACACAAATTCTCCATTTCCCATTCTTTTTTGGTACCACCACAAGTGGAGAGACCCATTTACTATCAGAAATAGGATAGATAAAATTCACATCTAAAAGCTTCTGAAGTTCAGTTTTTACGACATCTTTTAGATGGGGATTAAGTCTCCTTTGCGGCTGACGCACAGGTCTGGCATCCTTTTCTATATAAATGTGGTGTGTACATAACTGGGGATCGATTCCTTTCATATCAGGGTAGTCCCATGCAAATGCTTCTTGATATTTTGTTAACAGATGGATGAGTTTTATTTCTTGTTCAGGTGTGAGATTAGCATTGATGTTTAAAGTTTTCCCCGGTGCAATTTCCACAGTTTTACTATTTGCAACAGGAGTAACAGGTATCGCTTGGTCATGAATATCTTTCAGGGGATCTTCTTCCAATTCATTGTCAAATATTGCTTCTATCATGTGACACTGTGTGCGAGGTTCAGTTTGAGTAATGAAATTATTAATGGCATCGTCTTCTGTTTGATCTTTGAAATCGAGTGCCTCTTGTATAGTTAATGGAGATCTGATGTTATCAGTAAGGTATGATACAGGGTGTTTATTAGTTTTAATCATTGTGACACTTGGCTACGCTGGAGGATATAGAACTAAATTTTTTCTATTTGGTCCTCTGGTTATGGTCATATTTCCCTGCCGACAGCCAATGTAGGCATCGGCAGTAGCGAGCCAAGGTCTACCTAAAATTAGTGGGTGTCCATCAAGTCGGGTTTTTGGATTAATTATCAGGAAATCGGTTGGATACTCCCAGGATTCTACAGAGACCATGACATCATGTAGAGTGCCCTCTGGTCTAACCACAGATCGGTCAGCCAATTCTAACAAAGTAGAGGTGGGTTCTACAGATGTAATGCCGAGCTTTTGGCAAGTTGTGGTTGTTAAAATATTAATTGCAGCCCCTAGATCAACTAAGGCATTAGACATGGTCTGACCATAAATTTGAACAGTTATAATTGGGTTCCCGGGGTCTTCATATTTAAGGGGTGTTTCTCTTCCAGACAATAGGTCAGATAAAGTTCCGACTACTTGGACTCTTGGATTATTTGTTATATTCCTCCTTGGTTTCTTTATGCACAATTCTTTTATAGTTTTGGCGTATATGGGAATGTCTTGAATGGCTTGGAGGAATGGAATTTTTATGTACAGATTTTGTAATTCTCCCAGAATGTCAAAGTCGGGATATTGTATGGATCGAGGTATGGCTAATCGTTCTGGGAACGGAGGAGAGGATGTGGTTGCTTGATTATGAGTTTGTTGCTTATTTACATCCTCTTGTTGTGGCTGATGTTCTCTGGGTAACTGATCTTCAATATGAACTGTTTTATCTCCCTCAGTTTCAATTATACGCCCAGATCTTAACTGAAGGTCATTGCACTCCCTTAAGTCGGGTCCTGCTTCTGGTGATTCTATGATTTGGATGGATTGGACCTGTCTGTTATTTGGATTGGGATCGGGTTGGGCTGGGAGTTGCGGCCTCAAGTTAGACTGGGGATTTTGTTGTAGAGCTGGCAAAGTAGGTTGAGGGAGCGGAATATTTCCAGCTGGGTGGTACATCGGTCTTTGCCAGCTTGTCTGCCAGGGTGAACTTTGTGAAGTAGAGGGAGTCCATTGTGAAGGATACGGGCCATTTTGCCAATATGGTGGAGTGTAAGGGAAATTCGGCCAACCAGTTTGGTTTGTTTGATTCGGCCATGGATTTGAAGAAGGAAACGATTGTGGTGACCAGTTTGTAAATGGGGGTTGAGATTGATTTTGCCACATACCATATTGTTGAGCATTATACTGTGGGTTTTGAAAGAAAGAGGTTGAGTCCGGAAACATACCAGGTTGTCTCGGCTGCCACTGGCGGCGCTGGTTGATCGAATTCACCGATTATGGTTCTTCTTCTGCTTCCTTATATACCGCTTTCAATCCAGGAAGTGAGGGGCAGCTCTCCGTAAGGTGATCTTTTGTACAGATGGCGCATGTTTGGACTTTATCTAATGGACACTCCTTGTGGTTGTGTTTTTTTCTGCATCGGGGGCAGAAGATTGCCAAATTCTGTTCTGCCTCCAGCTGCTTCTGTTTAGCCTGCACAATATCAAGTTGTGTAGTTAGTGTCCCCATAATATCAGGTTTAAAATTTTCTAATAAATTTCCAATTTCTGCACGTGTTACTCCTTCTGCTGATACTTTGTTATCTCTTGCAAACCGATCATATTCTGTCGGTTTTATTCTTATGCTGCCTCTCGAACTCCTGATACATAAGTCAAGGATGTCAGTAAAATTTTCTTGATAAATATCCCCTTTGCCCATAATGTTTAATGTTTCAATCCATTTTTCCTTCATGCCCCTCATTAATGCAGTTTTTAACACATTATCAGGTAAAGGTAGCGATGCATAAGGAGATATTTGTAAATTATACTGAAAACGTTCCACATACTCTTCTAATGTTTCATTTGGTCTGGCTGTCATTTGAAATATTTCGTCTTTTAATTCTCTAGACCTACAATAATCTTGGTATTTCTTTAAGAAGGATTCTTTCATTTGATCCCAATTGTTGATAACCCCGCCACCTAGCCCCATAAACCATCTTAAAGCAGCCCCTTTCAATGTAGAGGGGAATAATTTCAATTTTTGGGAATCGGTGGTGTAATCGTATCCTCGACATAACACATCGAATTCGAATAGGAATGCATCCGGATCTTCCGATGTGAGTCCATGAAATGTAGGGATATGCTGAAGAGGGATAGCTTTCATGGGTGCATTTGCTGCAGAATCCACTATAGGATATTGTAATGTAGAGGTTTGAGTGTTTGGTTGGTTTTGAGCGTTTGGTTGGTTTTGAGCCATGGGATCGAATATATGCCAGTAACCTTCTGGGATATCTAGGAGGGTATTCCTAGGTTGGGTGGGAACGGTTTTGATAGGGATCTTTTTAATAGCGCTTCCTTTATCTGGAATAATGGGAATACCGGGTGTTTGAGGAGATTGAATCTCTTCAACAATGACTTTCGCAGCACTTCCTTTATCTGGGCTATCTAATGGCTGATTTGTTTCAAGAGGAGATTTTGGTTCCTTGGTTTCCCCTGTTTCTCCTTCTCCTTCACAAAAGTTGCTAGAGTTCCCTTCCTGCAATAATTCTGGAGTGGAATTTTCAACTTCTTGAAAGTCCTTCTCCTCAGTTTGACTATGCACCTCAGCACAGGCTACAGATGGTGATCCTGTGGCCTGAAGGGAACTAGTAGGCGGTTTAGAAGTGTTTTTCTTGAAGCCTACTGATGGCTGAGACTCTGTTTTCTTATAGATTTCGTCTATGAAGGTCGTTCGGCCAAGGGTCACCGGCCCCTTAGCTTTTTCAGGTTTGGATGGGGGTTTGATATTATTTTCTGGTCTTTTCTGCTTAGTCATGCACTCAAAAAAAAATGAACTACCAACTTCTATTCAAACAAGCAAAAACAAATCTGTTAGGAAAGCGGATAGTGAGCAGGTCTTTTACATGCTCTGCACGTAGGTTCTTACCTTTCGTTTTTAGGATCCAACTCCTCCCTAGCAGGCTTGTACACTACTCTGAAAAAGACAAATGGCTACACTCTTTCCCCGGCAACGGCGCCAAAATGTGGAGCTATAAAAAGGGTCTCTTTCACCTCTAATTACCTCACATTAATATGTCAACCCGAGAGCGTTTTGTCATTACAAAGAGTGACTCAATCCGAGGCTCATTTGTCAGAGTAATGCTCGTAGTACAGTGCTTAAGAAATACAAGAGTAAACGGATGCTTAACTGAAATTAAATTACTTTAAATAAATCAAACACTCGAGCTTCCGATAACTTATCGGTCGAGGGTTCGGCGATGATAACCTGTCATCGAGCCCGGTGGAAAAGGAACTGGAGAGCATGAATCACGGAGGCACAGGAGCTGAATGATGACGCCAATACTCACTACCAGCCTTAGATCATCTCTCACACCAAAACATCAAGAATGCGGATAAATGAAGCATTAGAAGTAAATAAAGAATTAACGACGATTAAAGAATGGAACGACACCTCTAAAATGGAACGACAATTGAATAACTAGAATCCCGTGAGTTATAACCAAATAAATCTATACACTCTTTGCAATCAAAGAACATTTTGTCACTCTAAAGGCGATTTACACAGATCACACTAATGGAACAGCAATAACAGCGAATGAATTATAGAACAGTACTACACACAACGCAAACGTTAATATGACAGCTCTGTAACATAACAGTAAGAACATGTAATGAAATCTTGAAAGGATTAATAACTTGATGCGAAGTTAACATACAATTCTATCTGTGGAAACCTCAATGATCTAAACTTGAACAGAGCATATAATATGAACTTGTAAAGCATATCAATTTATCAAATAACAATAATAAACAAACCACACAGAAGCGAAGCTGTAATGGTACAGAAGCAAGTGTCCTTCGGGGCCGGGCCCTTAGCCTCCAAGGATACACCGCTTTAAGTTAATGCAGACGCGAAGATGGAATAATCACCAAGCTTATATTAATGCATCGATCAAAAATACATCGAACCAGTCCTCAACAAAACTTAATAACCAAAGCTGATGTCTTACAGAAGATTACATAAAACGTATCCTATCTCTCTATTATCTATCTCTTAAACTAACAGTGCTGTCTCTTTTTATAAAGACGACGGCGGAAATGTCCAAGCAACAAGATAAATAAAGCAGCAATCCCTCAGGATCTTCAATCCTGAGGGATTCGCCAAACTGTTAACTCTTCATCCTGTCTTTTCTTTTGCGCTGAGCTGGTGTCCTCTCCTTCTTTTCCGAGCCGATTTGCTTTGATCTGTTTCTCTTTGTTTGCGTTCGGTTCTCGTCCAGAGAGACAGCAGTTATCTCCACTTTGTCCTTTCCTTTGGAGCAGCAACTCTTCGTTTTCTCCTTTTCCTGTATAGAAAATAACCATTATTAGTGGCTAAGTTATGCACATCATTTCTCACATGTTTTGTTATAGTTCCTTATTACTTTCCAAATTCATGATACAAAAGGTTCACAAATTCTATTAAAAAGCCACTGAAATAATCATCAAAAGCATACCTTTTTAGTACTCCACAGGATGTAACCTGAAGAATGCACCAAAATCTTTCCTCCAAGCATTTACAATGCTTGGGAAGGATCCATCATATGTAGGCAAATGGAATGTATTATATCTCTTTCTTTTTTTGCTGCTATAGGATCTTCTTTCTTCTTTGAGTTTGAAGAATTGTTGGAGAGTTAGATTCTCCTTAAATGCTCTGGACTATGACTTGTACTCTTCTAGATATAGACTTAGAGTCTCATGAGTCTCAGGTTCGATATTTCTTCTTTCTTCATTACTATGACATTCACCTTCTTCAAAGAAAGTTGGCATAGTATATCTATGAGGAGATCTATTATTCTCCTATCTTCTTTGTTGCTGACAAGAATTGTTGGGACCTTCTTCATTCTGAAACCTTCTTGAGGTTTCTCTTTTCCTTTCTTTCTTCATTTCATTGATCTCCTTGGAGAGATCCTTCATATTTCTAAAGAAATATGCAAAAAAACTTAATCCCTCCATTATAGTAGACCTCTACTATCTTCTTTTCATATGTTGTCAATAATTTCCACAAGCTAAGCCAAAGATCATGCTTTGATACCATTGTAATATCCCAAAATGGAATAATGCATTGATACACAAAAAAAATATTTGAATCTACAACAAGTATAAATAAATGATTTAGAAACACAGAAATATGTAGAATAGTTGAGCCATTTTATTCATTGGAGATGGATTCAGTTACATCAATGCACAGAAATAGGGGCAATCTAGCCAAAGAGGTGCCCTAGAATGACCCTGCAAACATGGAACAACAAGCATTGAGTAACTGGAGAGCTGTAAGAAGAAATATTGCATTGTCCCTTCAGTAGATGATGAACATATGATTGTTGGTTGAAAGGAAAATGTAGATCTATGGAGCTCAGGAGCTCCGATTATGCCAAGATTTTGGATCTGGGCACTATGATGGAAACCCAAGATAACCCAAAAAGGAAATTGGAAATTCACCCTCCTAGGGTTTGATCCCTTCTGTTGGGTTATGAAAATATGAAGCTAGATTTTATTACATGATGGTTGCAATATGATGTACAACTAGATCTAAGCTTGAAGGGTTGATCCCTTCGTCATATCTCGAAGCTAGAAGCTTGATATCTTGTCTCTTATTCCTCATCCTCAAAATGCAGCAAATGAAGATGCAACTGCTGGAAAAACTATGTTGTACAAGAGGGACAGACTCAATCCTAACATAAAATGCAGCAAATAAGCTCTAGGATGATGGAAACAATGATGGAAAAGTGAGGGGATGATCCCTCACTGTATTCCTAGCTGAAGTGTTAGAAACCTCCTTCCTCCTCTAGATCTATAATGATGGACTGCGCAACCCTTGATGGGAATGCTACTGATAGGAGGTGAATATTGTTTGGTATGATGCTAGATATGAAATGAGGCTCTGGGAATGCCTATCTTGAAGTCCAAGGTAATAGGGAAAATCCTTCACCAATTCCTCTGCTACAATACTAAAGACAACCTCCTCCTCCCAAACTGATCTTCAGAAATGTGTAATTCCTAAAGTTAGGTGTTCTCCAGATAGTGGTAAAAATGTGGCACCAATGCTTGATGATGAATAGTAGCTCAGAATACCTTCCCAGAGTAGGCACTTGAAGTCCCCAATGAGTAAGGGTGGGATTCCCGCTCGGGAACACCCTGTGCTAAACAACACTGCAAACTTAGCTAAACAGCTTAAGCATGGATGGAATGTCAAAAGATAACTCTAGATCTAAAAAAGTCACAAAATAATAATCTAAAGCATGCCTTCTATTCTACCTTCATCTTCCTTATATAGAAAGTGAGCCTTCCCAAGCCCTAGCCCACCTCTAAACTGCGCTGTAAATGTGGACATAAGTCTCCATGATTGACTGTACTGTCTCTCCAACTCCTCCATCATGTATACATGCAATGTGCACCCTCTCCATCATGTGTGCATTAAATGCACTACTTTCTCCATCACTTTATCATGAATGCTCTATGATCTTAAATTAGATTCCCTCCATGATCTCAGTTGACTACTTCAACCTCCATGATATATCTCATTAATGAGACATGATCTCCACTCCTTTCACATTAAGTAGTTTCTCCACTACTCCATTATGTTGATCTATGTCTAATTAATCCAAATTCATGCATCAAAAAGTGGATCTTATTCATCTTTGAGTATTATGGGTCCCTCCACCCTTTTATTCACTTAATTAATTAATTTTATTAAGAACTCTAATATTCCAAATAAACATGTGGAAAATTTGGAATATTACAGCCTTATGGAAAGGCCTTGAGATCAAGTTGGAATAAAAAATCACCATGATTAATATTTTTGGGGACTCGATGTTGGTTATTCGTTAATTCACAAAGACAAAAGAAACCATCACTAAGGATTCAGTGACAACTAGCCAACTAATTATTTCCCTAATAGAAAATTTAGAGGGGGTAAATTTCTTTCACATCCTTCATCATTTGAATGACCTTTTTAGGAAAAAAGGGTCTTTGATGACCCAAGAAGAAATTAATTAAGATCAAAGGAAGAGTCTCATCCCTATCCCATAACATCCTAAGTCCCAATACTATGAAACACTTACAATTTGACAGATCGATGTCTAAGGCCTTTAGAGAAATGGGCCACAAGGACCCTCCTTCCCATATTTTTTTTTTCTTCTTCTCCAACATCGAAATTGTAGCATGATTAATTTTTTTTTAATGATATGGTATAGGTGGAATCATCTCAAAGGTTCCCTCAATAACTAAAATATTTTCCACTTAATGGAGGACCATTCTGACCATCTCCAAATACGGTGTAATAAGGAGTCCACAGTTCTCCTCGTGTAGAAAAAATTATTAATTTGGATCCAGAATGTCCCATTAATGCAGATTTCAGTGTTAATGGTCCTAAAATGAATAATTTAGTCTTATCCCCCCAGGTTGGCTCATGTCGGGCTTAAATATTTCTTGTTATAAAAATGCATTTGGTATTCTGTCTCTCTCTCTGAAATTTAGTTAAGCTCTTGATGGTATATAATGTCAGGATTTGGATGGTTGCTATGTTATCACTCTTCTTTATTATAATATGGTGAACCCTTAGGATAATGTGGATATTGTAGATATCATAGACCAGATGGATAATTCCTATCAGGCTTTGCTGAGCTAAATTAATAGGCTTGAGGCTTTAGTGGAATGACGGAGAGTATCTTTTCAAATATTCATGGAGACAAGAATTCTCACCCAGCACGTGGAAACAATGAACACCTTGGTCGAATTAAGGGAGTAAATTATTCTTCTATCAGACTCAGTTTCTAATCAAGAAGTTACTTTTCCAATGGTAAATTATAATTCAAATGAAACTCATGCTCCAGGACATTCCCTCTTTGGTGGAAAAAGAGCTCGTCGTCCTCAGGGACCTAACGAGGGTTGTTGGTTGGCACTTTCTATTTGCAATCTTCTTGTGGTTTTTTCATCTAGCTTAGGTATTCTCTAAATACATAGTATGAATTTTTGTAAGTGTATTTTGTTGATGGGGTCTTATTGCAAAATATATAGTTGCAAGTTTTTTTTGTAAAAGTTGGTGCTTCTCCTTTCAAGATAGTAAACTATCAGTTTACTTTGATAAATATATACTTGCAGTAACTGAGATCAAATGTAAGGGTGCTAGATCTTCTCCCCTTTTTTTTAATATAAATATTTACATATCCATTCCTTAGAAAAAATATTAAATTAATAATTATATCCTTATTCTGAAAATTATTTTAGTATCTCTACTAAAATTTTATTTGATATATATATTCTTTGTTTCAATTAATAATCTTCATTAAGAAGGTTTACTCTATGGACTACGCTCTTCTCCTACACACTTCTGAACCCTACCTTCTCTCGCCAATTATGACCCCTAAGGGGGCTCCTCCCCCTCTCAATCCTCCTAACAAAGCTGATGCCTTCTAAGAAATTGTGGAGGCCTTGGTGTAGAAGCGGAAGAACAAGGAGCTCAATCAAAATTCATGAAGAAATATGATTCAATCTAAATAGTTTCTCTTCCTGTGGCAACACGTAGAACCTAATTAGCCTTCACCAATCAATATATATTCAACAATTTTACAGATATGTGGCCATCCCCTCATTTAATGGATTCCTTGATAGACAAAAACAGGAATCCAAAGATGAAGGGAAACATAGGAATGTATGCATTTGAAAATGGATTTTTTTCCTTCCTATTTGAAATAAAGGAATATAAGGATGTGATATTTAGGAACAACCCTTACTTATTTGGATCACAGGGGATGTACTTAAATAATTTGTATTTAGAATTAAACTCTGAGGAGGATGTCTCTAATGTAGTACTAGTTTGGGTTAAGATGTCAAAGCTCCCTCTCTCTTGTTGTTGCGAAGATTGCTTTAGAGCTATTGGAAATGAAGTCAATATATATCTCGACAGGGTAGAACCTAAAGGCTCCCAATTCACATGCGCACAAATATATGTTGCAGTTGACTTGGAAAATGACTTGCCTTCAGAAATAAATATTACGCTTGGAATCTAGATTCATTATCAAAGTCTCGACTACATACAGATCCCCTTCAAATGTTGGTTTTACTATGAATAAATTTTTTTTTCCACAGACTCTAAAAAGGAAACATCCATTAAATGTCTAGATCCAACAATATATCAAGTGGAGTAGTGGAAAATTTAGCATTGAGGAGGAAATAGAGGGAAGGAAACAACTAACAAGGCTAAAAAACCTCCAAAAATTATGGGGCCTAAACTTCATCGAATATGTTTAGCGCTCTACATAATGATTAGGAAGATCCAATGCATAATGAAAACTTGGGAGAGGAATAAGTATTAATGGAGAAAGAGGAACGTGAGATAAATGAAATAAGGGATTCCCTATGCATCGACAATGTCATAGGTCTGCAACATCCAGAACCACCCTCAATAAATTTGCAGTCTCCCATGGGATAGCAAAGAAACCTACAATGGAAACATACTCTGTACTCTATCATAGTGATTTCCACTGGGAATTCTCCCCATAAGGATGATGATGAGGTGAATTATATAGGGGTTATTACTCAAATCATGGATCACAATTTGGTATGGGTATAGGATGGAAACAATCATGAAACTAAGTGTAGAAAGAAAAGGAAGGGGCAGCCACAAAAAAATACTGTGTGAGAAAAAGAAGCAAAACTTAATAAGAAATTTGTAAATCAAACAATAATCATGGAAATATTAAATCCAATATCAAACAAAGGAGTGAATTCACCAAAAGGAGGCAGAGGAGTCTCTCAATTCCTTCCAAAATAATAATGAATATTTTTTCCTAGAACATAAGGGGATTTTGGATCTCCAATAAATCCATGTTAGTAAAAGATATAATGAAGAAAGATAAACCTTGGGTTTTATTCTTTCATGGAACTAATTTGGAGGAAAATGAAACATTTTCAATAGCCAAAACCTTTTGGAGAGAAGGTAATCCACATCGCTCAAAGCTCCAAAGGTGCGTCTAGAGGAAAAGGTACTTTCTTGTCGAAAATCCATTTCAAATTCATAGATATCATGAAAAATAGAAATTAGATAGCAATCATATTTGAAAAGAAGGACACTAGAGATAAAATATCCTTAATAATTTTTTATGCATCAGTGATTTATGGAGAGAAAAAAAAAACTTTTTGGATTATTTAAATAATATCAAAGAGAAAGGTAGGCATCACAATTGTATAACAGGGGGGACTTCAACACAATGCTCAAAAATACATAAAAGAAAGGAGGGATTCTATTTCGAGACCCCTACAGGGAAATTATGGAAGATTTAATCCAAGACTAAGATCTAATTGATGTTCTTCCAAAGGTACACAAATATACTTGGTCGAATAGGTGAAGTGAATCTAATCATATCTCGGCTTGACTAGATAGATTTCTGGTTCATGGTAGTTGGTTTCTAAAAGGTATGGAATGCGCTTCCTCAATCAAGGAGTAGGGAGACTTTGATCATCACCCAATCACACTAATAATATATAAATTAAAATATGTAGGTCACATATTTTTTATATTTATCTCATCATGGTTTCATAAGGAGGTGTCATGGAAAAAGTAATAAAAGTGTGGAAAACCTCAGTTTCAAGCTCGCCCTCCTTTGTATGGGAATCCAAGATAAAATTGGTCAAACAAGAACTAATGAAATGACTTAAGAGGAAGTACAAGTTGCCTGGGAAGAAGAGGAAAGAACTAGTAGAGCATATTGAGAGCCATCAAAATCTAATAGAGAACAACCAAGTAGAGCCTTTTCATATTGAAAAGAAAAAAGAGATTACGAGGGAACTACTTAAAATTTGTTGACAGGAGAAGGAATTGTGGATATTAATGTCCAATATCTTGTGGCTAAAGGTCAGTGATAAAAATATGTCCTTTTTTCACAATAAAGAAAAGGGTTGTGACTCCAGAAATTGGATCAAAGATATAGCTCCTAAAGGTAGGCCAAGATTAAACTCCTTCAAAAATATCAAACAGCAAGCATTCAGATATTATCAAGCCCTCTATCAAGAATAAGTATAATTTGACTCGAATCAAGTCTAAATTTTTTTTCATTACTTCCCTGCCATAGTTTAAAAATCAGCCAACTCTGTCCTAATAAAAGAGATTGAGGAAGAATAAGTTTTGAAGGCAATATGGGAACTAGATCTAGACAAAGCCCACAATCTGGATGGATTTCCAATTAGTTATTTTAGTCCTCTAGAATTTAATAAAAAATATCGGATGCATATTCTTGATAGCATGATTAGAAAAAACAAGATTGGGGGTAATACAAACGCCTCTTTCCTCACTCTCATCCCTAATGAATCAAACCCTTTGATTTTTTCTAGATTTCTTCCAATATCTTTATGCAACTCAACATAAAAAATATTAATGAAGAGAAGAGCAATAATATTGAAATATCTAATGCCAAGCATCATCTTAGAGAATCAAGTAGGCTTCATGAAACACCGAAAAATATTAGATAATATTATATTGGTCCAGGAAGCAATCCACTCCAACAAAGAATGTAGAAATTTCTACAAATCTGACCCTAATACCATATTGAAATTAATGTGTAGATTCTAAACTGCTCATAAAAGTTACTAAATTGCAAGACTAGAAGCTACTCTACTAATATGTGGAAGCTAATTCACAATCGCAAATACATAACATCACCATGCAAGAAGAAAAATCACACATGCACAAAGATTTATCTAGGGGAAAGAAACTACTCAAAATCCCTTGCTATATATATTGTATTAATCAAAGAGTAAAGATTAAATACAATTCTTTCTCAATACTGAGCACAACTTGAAAGTGTATAGTCTATCTCTTTGTCTGACTGACTGAACCTGGCCAAAACTTAGAAATTTTTCAAGCCTCCAATATCCTAATTCCTTGTGTTGTTCCTTGAGAAATTAGGCACCTATTAATTAGGAAATTCCTCCACAATTCTTGCGCAATTCCTTGGATTGATCACCTGACCAATACAGTGAACTATACACTCAATCTAGTATATAATTAATTGTACAATGCCTTGGAAACTCCACCACAACTGGGGAATTTGAATTCTTTGCATGCATGATCTAATTATTAGTTGATTGATCATTTAACTAGATGATCTTTGAGTTAAACTGGTGTCCCACTACTTAACGGACCACCAACTATTTTTATTAATAGTTAGAACTAGTTTAACTTATTGCAACTGAAATTAACTCAACTTAGGCTCCTAAAATTTAGGAATCACTACATACAACTAAACTTCATGCCCTTAACTCAAATTGACTGAGCTAGACTCCTATGTTTTAGGAATCAACTCAAGTAAAATAAACTTGAACTCACTCGAATTTATTTTTCTTAACCGAGTGACAAGATCCATGTCACCTTAGTTACCTCCTCCAAGTTTTCTAGTAATGTGGAATTTCGAATTTCCTCAATTCTAATTAAGGAAAAATCAAAATTGAGACTTTATTTATGCATTTTCAACACTCCCTCTCAGCAAGAAATGGATTATCAACCACCCCTATCCAGAACCTATGGAAAATATTGCATGCAACACCTCTCACTGTTGTTTTTGCTCATGTAACACTTGCAACTGAGAAGCATCCAAAAAACAAATTGAATCAATTGTGTCTACAACTTTCTACTCAGAAAATTGTATTGTCATTGTCTCTCATTAGGTAATTTTGAGGTCTAAAATGGGCCTCCTAAGGAAATTATAAAATAATAGTGGAAATAATAAAATAAGATTATATTACATCATCAAATTTTAGAGAGAAAACAGAGAAAAGGAAAGAAAACTATTCTTTGAACTTGTGTTTTCAACTTATATCCCTATGGGCTTACTCAAATTTCAAGTGGAAATAGTCGTTGGATGGAAAATTTTATTACTAATCCAAGGAGTACCCATGTCCCATTATTTCAATTGACCCTTTTACAGTAAAAATGAGAAATACATGAAAAATGTGATTGCAATCATGTTTTTTCATGGATTTATCATTTTTCACGTAGCAGGGTCCATCAAAAGTATGCAATATGGGTATTCCTTGGATGAGGAATTAAATTTTACATCCAATGAGTACTTCCGCCTGAAATTTGAGTAAATCTTTAGGGAGATAAGTTGAAAATACGAGTTAGAAAAGTAGTTTTATTATTTTATTATTTTAAATTTTTTTATTTTTTTACTCCAAAAATGGTGAATCGTCAACCGTGGTTGACATCATCATCATGAATCCTATTTTTTCTTATAAAGTTTATTTTGGTTGTACAATTTTCTTAGGATGTCCATTTTATACCTCAAAATTTCCCTAATGTCTACTGAGCCGCATGCTCTGATTTCAACACTCCTCTACACTCCTCAGTATCTGAATGACACTGATCCTCCTACTACTGAATATCATGGGCTCTTGTAGCAAGGTAATTATCCATGAGGAGAATGCCTCATTGGACCCTTCCCAATTCTTTGCAACTCTAGGACTGAGGATCTACATCGCCCCACCTTACTCCAGGAAGTATGGTTGCATGCAAGGAAAAATATGATCTACTCACACTTTTGTTGCTACAACTTTGTTGCTACTTCTGCACTGCTCTTGAAACTACTGCAATAATGAGTGTAATCTCCCTAGATCCTGAAGTAATATCTTCCATAGGGTTTCTCCCTTTGAACTTAGACTCCCTCTGAGTATCAATATCCCCATGGAAAATATCTCTTCCCATCAATCTTCCAATATAAATTATCACAACTCCTTTTTGTGTCACTAACATGTTGAGCCTCAAAATTGTGCTTTCTTTCATCTCATTTTACCTCATTTTCCCTTGTCCATTGCTATCTTAGACCCAATTGATCAATGAATATAGTTAAAATTACTTTTAGAATGATTTACATGACTGACTTGCTAAGTTTTGTGATTTTTGCCATTGTAAAGCATTTTGATCGGAACTAACTGCAGAATGCAGACATTCCGTAGCTAACCGACGATTCTGCAGCTGTCTTCAAGTTTGGGTATGTTCCAGGTGGCCTCTCAAGAAAAAACGCATATGGGCATAATCCACGTCATGTCTACATGGTTCGTTGCTCATTATGGAGGAAGAAACGAATTCTGGGTACGGTTTTGGAACGTGGGAACATATTTAGGAAAGCAGACTTCTATTAGGACTGTCTCAGTCCAGATGTCCTTTTCCTCTTCACGCAGCCACTTCAAGAGTCCTAATGTGATTCCGATAAGGAAAGACAGTGTTCCTGAAACTGTTGCAAGTCTTGTTATGTGCATTTGCTATATAAACACTTGGGAAACCGAGAGCTATGTTAGATTTTATGTTAGATTTGATGCTAGATTTTGTTTAGACTCTGTGCTACATTTCTGAAGACGCAGAGTGTTATGTTCAAGTTCTTTCATCTTTAATGAAGCAGACAGTGTTGTTGTGAAAGCGTTGATTTAATTTGGAGTTGAATTCCGTCAGGTGGTAGAGGGCCCCTGCCTCTTGCACGGATTTATTTGCGTAAATTAGATAAGTATTCTAGCTGCCTTTACGTTTTTGAATTTGAATTAGTAGTTGTTTTAATTAGCTATTGTAGTTATACTCATTCTAACTCTTCCACAAGAAGAATCTCTTCCAAAAGATTATAATGATGAATGGGAAATGGCTATAGTATTGTAGGATTAGAAGTTGAATTTGTAGTTGTTTTAATTAGCTACTGTAGTTATACTCATTCTAACTCTTCCACAAGAAGAAGCTCTTCCAAAAGATTATAATGATGAATGGGAAATGGCTATAGTACTGTAGGATTTAGTTGTAATTTTTATTGTTCACTATCACAGTTACACTTGTTCTAATCACTCTTCCACAAGAAGAAACTCTTCCAAGAAATTCTTAAGGAGTTCAAGACATGACCGTGATAATGAATGATTTAGTTGTGTGTTTGCACTAAGTACCATCTCTGTTCTTGCTCTTAAATGCTTTCCCAAAACATCATAATGACGAGTAGGATATGGATATGATATCTTAGTTTCTCATTGCTTTCAGTCCTTTATGTTTGCATTTTCACTCAATTACACAGTCAGAATTGTTCTAGCTCTTCCAAAAGAAGGAACTCTTCCAAAATATCAATAATGATGGACAAACAGACTGTATAATTTCATAGAATAATGCATGATAGTATAGTTAGGATGCTCCGGAGTTTAATTGCACTTAACTCATGTTCTGTTACTTTGTTTTGAGTTTGATGATGACTTGTAGTTCAGCATTGTTTTAGATTAGTGGCATCTTAAGTTCATTCTTAGATTAACTCATTGCACTTGCACTTCAAATTCAGATTGTCATCCACTGCACAATAGATTACTTAAGTTGTTAAGATTAACAAAACAGCCTTCATTATTTACAAACATCTTCTTGTTCTAAAATCTACAATTGATTCATAACCATAAGAACAGAAGACAACATCATTTTAAGGCCTGAAATACCTCTGCAATTTCCTTATCATTTCATAAACAGAGCCTCCCTCAAAATATTACCTTGAAAAGAAATCAATAACTCTTGAGTAAGGTCTTGTGACATTCAATTAAATTGCAGAATAGAATTAGGAACTAGTCCTAGAACAGAAGATCTTAGGATGGTATCAATGTTTTTCCTCCAAATCTATTTCAAATCTCTAATCAAGGACAAAATGTTGCATCATTGTAAGATTAGTTGTTTAACTGTTTAGTTAGAGGATTTGCATACTTAGTGATCATTTCTCAAGTTTAGCTTGTGTTTTGAATCATTTGCTTAAAAGTCATTATCAAGCTTTTCTTTTACTTAGTCATAGTTTAGATTTGATTCTGCTTCAGTGTTTCAAATTGCATTTACCATTTGACATCAACCAATTAGGCTTAACTCTGTTTTTAACCCACCATCTCCTTTCCATTAGATTTCTAGGCATTTTCCTTGTGAACATAAAACCACCAAAAGACCAAAAACATCATAAATTATCACAAAAGACCAAAAACATCACAAAACACTAAATACAACGAAGTAGGAAGAGGTTACTTAGGCACATATGGTGCACTTCACTTCAGCAGTTTACTAACCCTGGTTGACAATTAAATGAGCTCAATTTAGGAGACTAGGTTGAGACCAAACATAACATATGATCATTGATATTCCCACTATCAACCTTCTTTCTCCATTAATAAGTCTGCACATAGGGTCCTCTGAATTTTCCTTGAACTAGGGATCCATCAACATTGCCTCCTAACAGCTCATTATTTATTCAATAATCACTCTACATGAGGACTTCAAGGAATGGTTATAATTTGAATCTTGTTTTGATACCATGAATAAATTTCTACAAATATAACTTTGATACCATGTAGAAATTAATGTGTATATTCTAAACTTCTCATGAAATTTACTAAATCACAAGACCAGAAGCTACTCTATTGATCTATGGAAGAAAATTCATGATCGAGAACACATAACATCACCATGAAAGAGGAAACATCACACATGCATAGTTATTTATCTAGGGGAAAGAAACTGCTCAAAACCCCTTACTATCTGTATTCCATTAATCCAAGAATATAGATGAAATACAATGCTTGCTCAAGACTGAGCACAACCTGAAAGTATATAGCCTATCTCTCTATCTACTGACTGAACCTAGCCAATACCTAGACAATTTTTCCTGCCTCCAAGATCCCAATTCCTTGTGTTGTTCCTTGAGGAATTAGGCCCCTATTGATTAGGAAATTCCTCCAAAATTCTTCTGCAATTCCTAGGATTGATCACCTGACCAATACAATGAACTATACGCTCAATCTAGTATATAATTAATTGTACACTTCCTTGGAAACTCCACCACAACTCAGAAAATTGAATTATTTTCATGTGTGAGCTAGTTATTAGTTGATTGATCAGTTAAGTAGATGATATCTAAGTTAGATTGATGTCCCACTACTCAACTGACTACCAACTAGTTCTATTAACAAGTAGAACTAGTTTAACTAATTACAACTAAAATTAACTCAATCTAGGCTCCTAAAATTTAGGAATCACTACATACAACTCAACTTCATGTCCTTCACTTAAAATAACTGAGCTAGACTTCTATTATTTAGGAATCAACTCACCTGAACTGAAATGGAACTCATTAACTTGAATCTAGTGTTCTTAACCCAGTGAAAGGAGCCATGTCACCTTAGTTAACCCTTCCAAGTTATCTGTAGATGTGGAATTTTGATTTTCCTCAATTTTAATTAAGGAAAAATCAAAATTGAGACTTTCTTGTTGCATTTTCAACAAAGAAGCCAATAAGTTTGGCATGGTAATCACATTGGGTATGCCCAATGCCTTTGATTGATTGAGTAAGGCACTCTTTTCTCTTCTAATGTTATAAAGAATGGATTTTGGTAAGGAATTCATTAAAATGATTAAAGCATGTATTGGTTCACCTTGTATTTTCCATTAGTCAATGGTCAACCTTCTTCTTTTTTTATTTCTTATCATGGATTATGTTAGGGGTTCCCTTTATCCCCTCTTCTTTACATCATTATGGCAGTAAGATTAAGTAGACATTTGGAACAACACGACAAGAAGAAAAATTGGCCAGGTAGAGAATAGTTAGGAACACCGAAGAAGTAAATAATTCACAATTTGCAGTTGACACTTTTCTATTCGGAGGGGCATCCAAAATAATTTCATCTTGTTTCAAAAAAATATTGGACAGTTATCTTGACCTCTCATTCTCCATATTTTTCTACAGATTATGCTTTTCTTTTTGCTATCGATTAGTTTAGTCCTATTTTGTATAATTGTATGCAAAAGTTATGTGTTATATGCACATGAGAGGATTTATGGATGAACTATGGTTGAGTTTAAGCTTATTTACTGTTCAGATTCTTTTTCCTCCTGTATGTGTATTGTTGATGATGTGTATATGCACCTTATAGGTGTTATGAATTTATTTCAACTTTTTGTGTGAATCCATATAATTTCCAGGTGTATTATTAGTAATTTTTTTTTGTGGGATGTGTCTCTCAAGTTGTCACTATTATTCTCTGTTCATATACATATTCAGTCACTTTATGGATCCTACAATATATGTTTGGTTTCTTTGAGTTTTGGAAGTGTTTTTCAATCATTTGAATATCTCATCCTTGTTCGTAGTTTGGCATTCATAGTATACTTTTGTTTAATTTTTATTGAAAAAATTTTAACTCATCTTTCCTTATCCAAGTACATGAGGAATAATGCTTAGGATTGTATATATATAGTTAGAAGTAGATTTAATTGCATTTAAACTAGTTTTAAAATTAAATCCCTTTGTTCATACCATTTAATTGTAAATTTTTCTTTCTTGTAAACCAAGTCTCTATTCGTTAGAGAACCACTTTGTGAAGGGTTAATTGGTCCCAAAAATACCAATCCGGGTTTCCATTCAATGGAAAAAAGTCTAATTGAGACTCTAAATGGGAAATTCCTCTCGTGTTGAGCTGAACATTTCCAGACCTCAACACAACATTTACTTATTTAGTTAGGTGAAGCTCCTATTAGTGATCGCTTTTCATTTTTTAGTAATTCTTATATGATTTTGGGCGTATGTGAGTCATCCAATGTTGGGGAACCTATAACTAATTCCCCTAATATGTTAGGAGGAGTCTCTATGACCACCCTCCATGTCATTTCTTAGTGGGGTATTTACTCACATTTTTATGCCTTGTATAGGTGTTCCTAATTTGGGAATAACATTATCACATCTTGTCCTTCTACTAGTTTACCTATTTTTAATATTCCTACTATATTCAAATAGTTTCCTACATATAACTTGCTTTTGATAAGGGGGAAATCCTCGATTCCAATGATGGTTATGGGTTTCCACTTGTTTTAGTTATACTCATAGGTATTTTAGTGAAACTCAATGCATGTTTTCTTTTTGGTTGGAACATTAATCCTAGGGATGTCCATGTAGTCAATGCCACTATAGTGCATGGGGGTAGTAATTCCCTTGGATATAGTAGTGTGAGAGGATTAATGATTTCTATATGGACTGAAAGGTTCATTATTCATCCACCATAATTTTTTCCCAATACTAGGTTTTCCTTGGCTACCCCGAACCTACTTACTAATCCAAAATAACAAATAACTCCACAAATCATCAACCCTCAAGGTCAAATTTACCTACTAAATTTCCAATGGACATGCCTAAGTTTGAAAAGAATCTTGGAAGTTATCCTTGTATCAATGTCATGAAAATTCAACTATGGTATTTATCCAACACTTGGACGTAGATTATAGTGTTAGATTGCATCTTTTCTAGTGAACCTTTACAGGGAGCACCATTAAGTGGTACATTGAGTTTCTAGGTGCTCCATTTAATGATGGAATTCTTGACCCATTTCAAATATTATATGTTATTAAATGGGAATATGACTCTTGACATATTTATGTTATAATTCTACTCCTACATATTTGTGTAGGCTCATCAAATATGAAATTCCAAACCAATTTCTAACATATCGGTTTGGTAAGTATTTATTGTCAAGTATCATGAATGATGCCTCTATGTTATCATCCTTAATCAAAGTGCAAGTAATGTTATGTGTTTAGCAACTAGATCCAATTTATTCCTAGTCTAATATTGTTGTATGATTTAATACCTCATGATCCTCAATGTCAATAGATTCTTCACAGCCTACACTATGATGACATATTTATGGTGTGATGGGTTCCATTTCAAATGCTTTAACTAGCTAGTTATAAACTCAAATAGGTTCAATGACCATATATTCCAATATAATTATAGTTATGCATGTATCATCAACTTCCTTGGTCCCTAACCAAACTTTTTATGTTAATTTAGTACCAACAAAAAAATCAAATAATGATCAACAAAATGGAAGTAAAAGGAAGAATAATAAGAAAAATTATACTCTTGGGAAAGGGAATCCCCTTTATAAAAATGTTAATGTGGGAGGCAATAAATAAATAAAATACAATGAAATTTCCTTATAATATGTGTGCAAGAGAAATGTATCCTACCCAATGATGTCCTCAAATAGATGAGATTCATCAATAATTATCCTAGTGGGGATCCTGACAACAACTCGTAATCTAAACAGGTCCTTTTTTCCTAATAATATTTAATGGTTGTTGATCCACCACCTCCGCAAAATGGAATAAAGAGTGATCCCTTGCAATGGGGAAAAACTGAAATGTGTGACCAAGAATATAATATTCAAAGTAAAAATCATAATTAAAATAGCTTTTAGTGGTCCTGTTAATAAGGATTTGTCTTTGTCCTAGCTAGGAGGCCCTCTTTACATAGAGAATCCACCCAGTAATATAATTATTTTTCCCTCCACCCCCCGCAAAGGGTGTCTTATGAAGTTACATGCACCATATCGATTCCTAATCCATTCAAAATTATAATAGTGTTGAGTATATGGCCAAAACACTTCATGATATAACTACCGTAGAGATCTTTCAAAACTATCATAAATGGCACACATCATTGTTAACAGCAATTGGTTTAGTCGATCGCTTAGACAATTGTCTAATTACTTTTAACCTTAATCAAATTTTGCATAGGCTTCCCTAGTATATTTATTTATATATCTAATTATCTTTATATGGGACCCACATATTTAGATGCATTTTTTATGAAGAAGCCTCCACTTGCAAGTTCCATTATTTATTTGTCTTTTTTAGAACCTGAGTATATTCAAACCGTCCTGATCATCATGATTCATATTAATTTAGGTGGAAAGATTGTTTCAAATTAAGTTGAAATAGTTGACACTCCCTTAGACTACAAACTTTTGTTAGGGCATAGTTCTTATTTTTTTCTTTGATGAATTATATCATGTTTCGATATTTAGAGTCATCCGCTTTCCTCATGAAACTAAAGTGGTTATCATAGGACAAATTTCTTACAATATTCCAGATTCTAGAACTAATGCTAACATTAATATTCCATTCATTAGTGATTCCAAGGGTTATTTTGACGATATTGGTGTTTTTATGTTTAATGGGTCATATTTGATGAGAACATTCACCTTCCTTCCACTATTTAGTTGTACAATATGGACTCATATATGTGTGATTTTTCTTACTACTATTCATTTTCAAGGATTTTCCTTAACCTCATTTTTTCTTGTGGATCCCTTGCTTCAAAATTTGATCCATTCTACTATTTTCATTGTCAATCAATATCCTTGGGTAGTGCTCCATATTTTTGATGTAGGTAATTTGGGAAAGTCATGTCACTAATCATGGTTCAAATTGCTTATCAATCTATTTAAATGAAAACTATGAAAGATTATAAAAGCATCAATCACTATATGGAATATTATTAGATAACTTCACCCATATACGCCGTCAACCCTCCCGATTCACGTGATTCTTAGATGTTGAGATGGATTTGGATGACCCTATCCCAGAATTAATGACTATGTTTGATAGACCATTGATGTATCATATATTATTATTTGTTCATAAATTTGAGACATTATAAATTAGGTCACAAATCCTAGTGTTATCCAATGATATTGAGTGGTATCAACACCCCCTTGTTACATATGATTTTATTTGGAAGGGGATTTGGAAAACATCTCAAAGGTGAAATGCATCAATATATCATTCAAAATATATCTCATTGAAAACAAATTGATAAGTGTAAATTGTTCTTCTTAAAAAACTCAATGTTAAATTAAATTGCTTAAAATGATTCATGACATTTTGGCTTGGACTATAATGAGATACCAAACATCAATCCTCAAATTTTTAAACATGAGATGAGAATGTACCATATTGCTAAGCCTATTAGTATAAGGTATGTCTTGTTATTCTAAATAAGGTAGCTACCATTAAGGAAAAGGTAGAAAAGTTTCTTTGTATTATTTTTATTTATTTAGTTCCCATAACCAAATATGTTTTGAATCTTATCATAGTTGCAAAGAAACAAAGTTCTATTAGAGTCTATACTGATTTTATATATCTTAACAAATATTTACTAAAGGGTAATTATCCTACCCCATTTTGTTGATCACATTATTCATAAATGTCTTAGGATTGAAATATATGGGCCTCCGTGGATGGAATTTTCATTTACAATTAAATTTGGATTGAATTAGAAAATCAAAACAATATTATGTTTAATTTTCCTTGATATACTTTTACCTATTGTGATATTCCATTTGGTCTTAAAATGATAGGGCCACATTTTAGTAAACCATACCACATGTTTTTCATGAGACCAAACACAATGTTGAATCATATTTCAATGATTTGGTTACTCATTTCTATAGTCATGCTAATCATCCATCTCATATTTCAGCTATATTTTCCAAATGTCAACATTATATTATTCATTTGAATCCAAATAAGTGCATATTTTTTGTGATTTTCAAGAGATTTCTTGTTTTTATTGTGTCCGAGTTTGGGATCATGGTTAATCCTTTCAATGTTGAGGTGATAGTTCAATTTCCTCTCCTCTGTAACTTTAGTCAAATTTGATTTTTACAAGAAACTAAAAGCTTTTTGTGATGATTCCTATTGAATTATAATAAATATAAACAAATATATCATGCACTTTTGAATAAGGGTGTACCTTTTGTATGGGATGAACATGCACAATAATCATTTGAAGCTTTGAAGAAAGCCTTGATGCCAAATTCACTATTGAGTCCTTTGGAATAGAGTAAGGAAATTTTACTTTATATTTTTGCATCAAAGTAGATGATTAGAACACACATATGTTACCTTTTAAAGGGTAAGGTTGGATCTAAACTGCAATGTTTTCATGCTGAGAAGTTAGCTTTGGAAGTGTTTCATGTTATTCAATGGCTTAGGAATTACATCCTTCTATAAAATAATATTATTTTATTAGACTACAAATAAATGTAGCACATTTTAATGCATCATTCGTTGAGAGAAAATATTAAAAAAGGATAGGCATCTTCCAAGATTTTGACTTGAATTTTTCCACTTTAAAATCTAATAATCCTTCATATTTCATGGATTTGATGTATGAGCATCCTAAAAATGTTCAATAATTTGTACAAATGAATCGTTTACAAATGTTTATTTATCCCTCATTGATTGTTTTGGTCCCTAGTATGGAATGTCCTATTATATATTCAACCCAAAATTTTAACCCTCATCATTGATGTATACATCATTAGACAAAGACTTATCTTTTCATCGAAAACACACTTTATTGTCATAATGCAGAATTAATATTGCATCAATCCTTAGTACATTATGAATTTAAATATCTATTAAATGATTACCATGTGGTTACATATATAAAGCATATTTCTAGAACATCCACAAGCCAAATAATTGTATGCGCAAGATGCTTTTGGCCATTTATATTTAAGAATTGTGTTAATGAAGATCCTTGTCAAGTATTTAGTTGAAAGATGCATACTCATCCTAATCTACTACACTTTGTAGCTACTATTGGCCCCTTCAAAAAGTGGGGATAATATTTATGATATTTAAGCTAGCTTTGGATAATGGTAACAATTGCATTATTGTGGTTATTGACTACTTCACCAAGTAGTATAAAGTTATGCTTACTTCTTCCAACGATGGCACCATAATTAAAATTTTCATATATAATTATATTGTTGTAAGGTTTGGTGTGCCCATAACTATTTTTATTGATCACAAGTCTTATTTTTGGAAGAATATGATGACCTAATTAGTGGCTAAGTTATTTTTTCCACATGAAAATTCATTTCCTTACTATCCCCAACATAATGGTAAAGTAGAAACCACTAATATTTTTTTGATGACCATAATATAGAGAATGTTGGGTAAGCACAAAAAAAGATAGCACCTAATTATCTTTTTGGAATTATGGACATATTGAACCTCAATAAAAAATACCATTATATTTACACTCTTTCAACCCCTTCATGGAGTGGTGGCAACATTACCAATTGAATGTGAAATACCCTCATTGAAACTAGACATACAACTCCTATATAACAACTTTTTGAAAGACAAATGTCTCATTTATTTCTCCCATTTTGATGATAGTTATCAATAATTACATTGGTTACTAAGACTCATAAGAAGTGCGCAAAGTCACACCATGATGAAGTATTTTTACCTTATGTTTTTGTTAAAAGAGATTTGGTCTTGATCTATGACTAGGATCATGCCAAATTAGGAGTAGGGACATTTAAACCTCTTTGTTGTGGTCCCTTCATAGTTATCCATGTATTGAAAAATGGGCCTATGAGTTAAAAAATTATGAAATCAATCCTTTTCCTAAGCCTCACAGTTGGATTTATCTAAAGAGGTATTGTGGTGTAAATTACTAGGATACATGATGCTTTGTAACATCTTATATTTTCATAAATTTTATACTTTAGAGATTTTGTTTTCATATTTGGTCAATTCAGTTCATAAAATGACCATGATTATTACTTGATTTTCATATATCAATTTCTATCCTAGTCTATGTAGATTTCACAATATATGCTACTCATAGTGCCTAGAACACCAATTTTTTGGAATGGGTGACTTTCTCACCCATAAACAAGCTAGTGAGTTTAGGTGGCACATGCCTTAGTCCCATTACGAAAAAAGTTGCAGAGTGCATTGAAGTTATTGAAATTATTCTTGAAGTTATTTCTCTTATAATATGTAATTGAGTTGTATATTTGGATTCATAGTTAGTGGTATCTCAACTAAATAATGTCAAATTTATGATAAATCTCGTGATTTTAATTAAGTATTTGAGAGTGTGAATTCTTTAATGATGGCTTGATTTTGTTATTTATGATTATGTTCATAGAAGTTAAAATGTGTTGCATAATCCATTATCTAACTCCATGCTAGATTGGTGTTTATTAAGCCATGAAGGACACTATCAACACTTCCATTTTTTTAGGTAATAATAAGGAGAATAACCTTCATTATATAGCACACATATTGGTGGATCTCAATTAAATAAATTTCCTCTTCTAATGTGAAATATTTCATAAATTTAGCCACATAGTTTTTTATTATGGGAGGCCTCCTATGAAAAGGTTATGCAATGTTCTGGAAGTGGCATTGAGTAGTCAAAACAAGGAGAAGAAAGTTAGAGGGGATGTTTTTAATGTTCTATGAGATATGATTTCAAGGGTGGAACATCAATTTCAAGAAGAGGTTCCTCAACATAAAGTGGCCAAGGAGGCTAGGTTTTATTCTTTTCCATCATTGTGAGATAATGAGAATATTCAGCCTCTCAAGGAGAAGAATTTGGATGTGATTGGCCTAAGTTTCCCTAGTGGTGGTGAGCTATATGTGGAAAATATTTAGTTCTCTGTTTTAATAGATCCTCCATGTAAAATTTTAAACATGAATTGTAGATGGGGTCCCTTGATCAACTAGACATATCAATGACACAATGGTTTAGGATTGTATATATTAAAAAAAATTCTTCTTCGTTGACTACTCCACTAGGTAATAATGTTTTTTTTCCTTCTCCATTTTTCTTCTGATTCTTCTCGCATTTTGATGCCTATGGACACACTTCTTTCAAATTTTCTTCATATAGCCTCTTTATTTGTCCTGAAAAGGGACTCTAATGTTCATTAAGCCCTTAAAGTGGACCTTTCCAAGTATACTAGCCACTAAGGAAGTTCCTCCATGGTAATATTGTCCTTAAATGTTTGAGGCATGGGAGGGAGTTATGAAAAAGGCATCCCTCAAGTGAATTTTTAATGTGGAATTTCCAAATGTTGTTCTCATGCAAGAAACTATGGGCTAATATGGCCCCATTAACATTGAGTGTTGAATATGTTTAAGGGATGGGATTTCATTGGATTCTATTGTGTTGGTGCCTTGAGTGGAACTATATCAATATACATGTAGCAATCAATACTATTTTCCAATCCACTCTAGCATTTTGACTTCTTTGTGCAAACTAAATTTGGGTATCAATTTGGATATCATAAATCTGTATGGATCTTATGAGGATAAAGAGAATTTGTGGAAGCACATTGTCCGTTCTAAAGTTTTTGTAGGTGGAAAACATTATTATTGGTGTTGATATAAATATTACTGTTAGTAGGAGGATATTTGGGGCACTCTTTCTTGAGAGGATAGGTTAGTTTATCTATTCATGGAATATTTTGAAAAATTAGGATTGGTTTACTTGGATCCAATTTAGTTAGGACCTACCTTGACCAATAGTTGTAATGTGTCCAATGTGGTGTTGAAGATATTGGATTAGTATTTGGATCTCACAATGCTCTCACAATATCATCTAAACAATTGATAAATATTGGTCATGGATTAGGAAAATCTATATTTTGTACCTTTTTTCATATTCTATTGGAATTTGAAAAAGGATTAAAGAGATTCACAATTCAAATACCTTTTGATCTTGAATAAGAAGGAGTACTTGTAGAGCCTTTTTAAGGAGAATTAGCCACATTTTCAGCCTAAATTACTATCTTTTTCCTTCACTCAAATCATGGAAGGCCTCAATAAATAAAGGAGGTCGTAAGTGATTGAATTTTCAAGAAGCATAAGATTTGATCTCATTCCCTTATGGAGATTCAGTTGGAGTTGGAATGGTTGTATCGAGAGAAAATTTTTAGGATTATATCAAAATCCCTTATGTATTGTACACGAGCATTGGAAAAACAAAGGGATAAAATTTTCCTAGATCAAGAAAGTGTTGGATACTAAATATTTGAGCTATTTGGCTTAAGGCAGGTGATCAAAATATAAGCTTGTTTTTCCAAAATTTTGGAAATCACTATAAAAAGTTCAACATGATTTAGGAGTTATCAGAAGGTGCAGGGATTAAGTATAAAGGTTTTGAATATTGGCAAGAATAAGGGTTAGTCATTTTAGTACCCTCTTCAAATCTCCTAAACATGAAAATAATGGTGATATTATTTCTGATGCTACGATATATTCCAAGCCTTGCTTATTGATATTAAGGAGAACGAAAAGTGATTCTAGCTTGTCTAGATAAATGAAATTATTGAATCTATTCACTTTTTCCAAAAGGGTAAATGTCCTTTGTTCGATGGCTAAAATGTTGATTTATATGTAAAGTTTTTTGATGTAATGGGGGAGGATATATTACATGTGGTGGATTAGGTTCGTCAATGATTGCATGCTCAGAAGCCTAAGTTCAACATTGATTTCTCCCATTTCCAAGGTGTACTATCCCAAAATATTTAGTGGATTTAGACCCATATCTATCTATAATATCTTACATAAAACTAGCATAGATCCATACTCACTCCAAATATACCAAACATCAAGAGGGATCAAATCTCTCAAGATATGAACCTCTTTTTCAGTGCAAATCTTGATGAAAGGTTTTCTCCTTGAGAGATTTGATTCCTGTTGGTGCTTGGTAGATCTAGAATAAAGATGGATCTATGCTAGTTATTAATAATATTATTTATATCCCTTTCTATTCTTCCCAATTACTCAATCTTAATGTATCTCTTCATTTTACTGTTAATTTGATATTATATTTGATTTTTTCCTATTTTCATTACTTTCAAAGAAACCTTTATGTGTCCTATAATCTACACATTTTTTTTCCAGAAGAAAAAATTCACAATATTTTTTTTATATTTATACAAATTTCACATCTTTATGTATACAATATTCTTATTTTTATTTTTTATTAAAATCCTAATAATACAACACATACATATATAACATTAATCACGATGATGTATGTGTGTACATATATATATCTTCTTATTAATTAATTTTTAATATCAAGTTCCAAAATACAAATTTAGCCACAATATGTTTTTTTTTTTTTTTTATGTTTCAAATTAGATAACTAAATTCATCATCATGGAAAAAGAGAATAAGAAAGGAGAACCATAAATAAAAGGTTTGTCCAAAACCATAAAAGGTGAAAACCCTAGAAAATTTGAAAGTAATATGTAAAATATAGTACTATAATAAAGTGAATTAATATAGTGTAATAAATTGAGGGATAAAATATATTAAAATGGTAATATAATGGAAATATAGATGATAATTAAAATAAAAAAGTAATCTACCGATAGTTAGATGCAGTTAGAATAATAAAAATTTGAAGTAAGAATTAATTGAGTTAATAAAATAAAAAAATATACATTAGAAACAAAATATTTTATAAAAGGGGATAAGGATATAAGTTAATTATATTAATAAATACTTGAAAGTCATTACAAAAAGGGAAAGAGGACAACTAAAAACTTTAAAGTATTAAATGCCAAAAATATTCAATATTTAAAAAGTATTACCATAAGGAAAGCTAGTAACACAATCTCATTATTAATAATTAGGTTACTAGAAATAATTAAGTTAATTATAATTATAATTAGTAAATTTTAAGAAATTTTTTATTATTAGGGAAAGGGAAAGGGAAAGAACAAAGGAGAAGAAAAGGGAAAGGAGGAAGGGAGGGAAGGAAAATGAAAAATCAGGATAAGAGAAAAAACCACAACCAGGAAAGTGAAGGAGACAAAACAAAGGAAATAAGGTATAAGAGATAAGGGAAGAGTCAATGAAGAAAGGAGAAAGCTAAGGAAAAAGGGATAAAGAAGAAACTCAAAGAATGGATTGAAGAGGAAGCAAAGAGGAAATAAAAAAATGTGTGGGGAGGTGTGGGGAAAAAAAGGAGAGTCAAAGGAGGAAAAAATGGGGGCAAATGAGGAAAAAAGGAGGATGGAGGGAAAATACAAGATGTTTCAACGTATGACTAGAATGGTTACTATATTGATGGATTATGGAGAACCAACTTGTACTAATTTCAAGGCCACCATATCTATATATATTCTTAGGGTTTTAATAATCTTGAAAGCCTCCCTAAAGTGTCATCTTAAATAATGATTTTCCCTAGCGAGAATTCAGGTGTCGTCAACATAGACATGATGCTTAGTTTTGATTGAATGCTTAGATAAGGTTAAGGAGTAGATACATTCATGTTTAATGTCTGCACAATGTTCTCTCATTCTAGTCTTGAAATATCTCATTGTTTCACATATGTATTTCCACACGAACAAGTAACCTTGTAGTCTCCTTCTTGTTGTTGGATGTCAATATTATCCTTAACTAAACCCACCTTATGTTTCATACTTACCAAGGGTTTAAAAGAAGTTATAATATTATTTTTCTTCATAACTCTCACAATTTTATCATTCACTTCTTTAATGTAGGGAATATATTCCCTTCTAGCAGTGTTTTCAAGAGGGTGGGTATGGCCTAATATATTATTTATTCTATTCAGGAATTTGTTAATGTCTCTCTCTTTATATCCAATACTATGGAATACCTTTTCTAAGTGATAAAGTTCATGCTCAAGATTATTTGAGTGACAAATCATAGAGGATTTGGTGACTAATGTATTTAATATGCCATTTTTTTAAAGGGGGTGGTGGTGGGAATCTCCATGAAGGTATTTTTTTTAGTATAGGTCTTCTTTCTAAAGACCTGGTGTCCATGGGTGTCATCCTCTCTCTTGGTTAACAATACATCTAGAAATGGAATAGAAACATTTTCTTTGAGTTCCATGGTAAATTGGATGTATTTGGAAGTACCATTAATGTGGTCTAAGGGCTTATTAAATTCCCCGTCTCCATGGGTCCATTTCACGTTGGTGTAATCCACAAACCTTTTCATACTTTATGGTTTGAGTTTATAGGAATCAAGCCTCATTTCTTTCAAACTTTCCCATATAAAAGTTAGCAACAATATGTTAAGGTTGGGAACTCGTTGCTACCCCACTTATACTCACCTTATAAAATGAAGAAGGTACTTCGTAGGCATACTTCAACCGATCTGGTAGTGTTAGGATTGGTAATCGTAACCTAAACAAATTAAGAGAACTTTTGTAAAGTGTTCGACAACATCAAAACTAATAATAATTTCCTTGGGTTAACTTTTTCATCCTTATGATCTCAATGAAATAATATGAGTCATTAACAAAGGAATCGATGTTGCCAAGAAAGGGAGCCAAAATCTTAGAAAGATATTTGAATAGCTCAAGTGTAGGGGAGTCGATGGTATTATCTATGGGTCTAAGGGAAACCCTAGTTTTCTTTATGTTATGGAGGCCATTTATTCCTATATTGTGGGATAATTTTCTTTTAGTGGCATCTTCAATACTGGAAACAAAGGAAATAAGATATAAGGGACAGGGGAAGAGTCAAAGAAGAAAGGAGAATGCTAAGGAAAAAGTGATAAGAAACTTAAAGAATGGAAATAATAGGAAACAAATAGGAAAGAAAAATAATGTTGTGGGGGGGGGGGGGGGGGGCGGAGGGAAGAAAAGAGAGTTAAAGGAGGAAAAAATAGGGAAAATGAGGAAAAAGGGAGGACTAAGGAAAATT
This sequence comes from Pinus albicaulis, assembly GCA_034641835.2. Taxonomy (NCBI): domain Eukaryota; kingdom Viridiplantae; phylum Streptophyta; class Pinopsida; order Pinales; family Pinaceae; genus Pinus; species Pinus albicaulis. Next base: position 1,167,686,032 of record CM076578.1, read on the forward strand.
CCAAGAGTGTTCAAGGTATGACTACAATGGGGACTATATTTATTGATTATGGGGAGAAAAATTGTACGAATTTCAAGGCCACCATATTTATATATTTTATTATGGCTTTTAATAATTTCCAAAGCCTCCCCAAAGTGTCATTTGAAATAGTGATTTTCTCTAGCAAGAATTTGGGTGTCTTCAATATAGAATTTTTTTTTAGTTTAGATTGAATGATCAACTAAGTCTAAGGAGAAGATACATTCATGTTTAATATTTTCACAATGTTATCTCATTATAGTCTTGAAAGATCCCATTGTTTCATATATATAACATTTTCCACAAGATCAAGTAACCTTGTAGACTCCTTTTTGATGTTGAAGGTCAATGTTATCCTTAACAGAACCCATCTTTTGTCTCAAAATTACCAAGGGTTTAAAATAAGTTATAATATTATTTTTCTTCAGAACTCTTGCAATTTTATCAGTAACTACTTTAATTTAGGGAAGATATGCCCTTCTAGCATTGTTATCCAAAGGGTTGGTGTGGCCTAACCTATTCTTTATTCAGTCTAGAAATTTCTTAATGTCTCTTTCTTTATTTCTAGTACTCTTGAATAGCTTTTATAAATGATAAAGTTAATGCTCAAAATGATATGAGTCACAAATCCTAGAGGATTTGGTGACTAGGGTATTTAATATGCCAATTTTTTGAAGGGGTTGGTGGTGGGAATCAACATGAAGATATTCTTTAGTATAGGTATTATCTCTAAATACCTGGTGTCCAAGGGTGCCATCCTCTCTCATGGTTAACAAGACATCCAAAAATGGAATACTAACATTGTCTTTGAGTTCCATGGTAAATTGAATGTCTTCAGAAATACCATTAAGGCGGTCCAAGATAATATTAAGCTCCCCCTCTCCATGGGGTCATTTCATGTTGGCGTCATATACAAACCTTTTCCATCTTGATGGTTTGAGTTGATGAGAACAAAGCTTCATTTCTTTCAAACTTTTCCATATAAAATTTAGAAATAATGGATGAGAGTGGGGAACCCATTGCCACTGTGACTTATACTCACCTTAGAAAATGAAGAAAGTAAGTTTTAGGCATACTTAAGCTAATTTAGTTGTGTTAGGTTTAGTAACCTCATTAAATACATGAAAAACTTCACTTAAGGGAATTTTTGTGAAGATTTGGACAACATCAAAACTAAAAATCATTTCCTTGGGTTCAACTTTTTCATCCTTGACGATCTCAGTGAAATGGGATGGGACATTAACAAAGGAATCGATGTTGCAAACCGAGGGAGCCAAAATCTTATAAAATATTTTGAAAAATCATATATAACAGAGTCAATGGTGTTAACTATGGGTCTAAGGGGAATCCTGGTTTTTTGTATGTCATGGAGTCCATAGGTTCTAGGCGTGATTTATACATTGGGGGGTGATTTTCTTTTAGTGGCATAATCACGAATAGAATCAAGATTGATATATTATGTTTGATTATTATTATTTTATTTAATGCGTCAACATATATCCTATATATATTTGAAATTAAATGTTTGCAGTCACTACATCTTCCCCATATTAGGTTGTAGAGTGACTCTCAACATGAATCTCGAAGCAATAATAACCAATGATTGCTCCAAGAATTAATTAGCCATTATTGTCAAGAGTGATTTCTATGCAACAAAAGGGTTTCCTTAAAAAAAAATTGATCCATGAAGCGATAGGATTAGCCCAAGATAATATTCACATGATGAAATTGTAGAGAATTCCTATGGTGTTTCATAAGCTATATTCCTTCAAGGCTCATGATAAAGTTTCATGGACTTATCTAGTGCTTCTACGCCTTCATGTGGGATTTGATATTCTATTAGTGAATTGGATTATAGGTTGCATTATGTCATTGCCTTTTTTAGTATTAATTAATAGTGTAGTTTTGGATTTATTCAAGCCTAATCACAGACTATGACAGGGGTGTCTATTGTCACCTTTGTGAAATTTTTGGCTACCTAGAAGGTGATATTAGCCTAGTTAATTATATCTTGTTATTTATTCATGGAAAATTAATTATTTTATGGGACGTAATGAATAATAACATAAATAACACCAATCACAAAAATAAAATTATAGGAAATATACAAGAAACCAATCACAGAATTTACACTAGTATTTTTGGACATAAAGGTCCCTGGAAAAACCCCAATGTGGGGAAACTAGTTTTCAGATCTTAGGGATTTTATTATTAATGTATTTAACAAAATTTCTTATTGATAAATTATAATTTCTTTCCTAACACTGGAAAATTTATCTCCACCTCTAAAAAAATTGATATGGGAAATTACACTATCTCTCTCTACAAATTAAATTGGCCCTTTCCTGCAATTTTCACCTTGTTTGGGACTCACACTCGTAGCCTCCAACAATTCACAATGGAAACCTATAATCCTCTATAAATTTGATCTTCATTTCCAACAATTTTCACTACCCTTTTCTACAATCGCACTACAATTTTTGAAATTTTTACTTCCAGTAAAAATATTGATCTAGATTTCCTAGAAACTCGCATTGCCTCTAGGAATTCACTCAGGAAAATCACATTGGTAAAATGGAAAATTTGAACTAGAAAAATTTTCCTCCTTCTGCATAAATAATTCCATCTCTTCATGTTACTCTTAAACTGGAAATTGCTAAGAAGAACAAACTTTGGAAATTTATTCCAAATCACTGTTGTTGAAACCCTCTTGGTGTCTTTATGAAAATTCACCCATTCGATTGATTTCTATGATTAGATCTATCTCCAATGATTCCCATTGATCTCCCTTTATAATATCTCATTCACAAATGAATGTCTAGGATTAGAATTTCACTAGATCCAATCAATGGCTAAGATCAACTTAGAAATTTTCTACAAGCTTATATAGGTAAATTGATCTTATCCCAAATAATTTCAATTAATTATTCACTTTCCCTAAGTTAGATTTTGGAAATAATTAAAAATCGCTAATTGACATAATTAAGATATTTTCCTTAAGAAAAATTACATGGGATTGGAGATAATTAATTTCTCCATGTTCTTAGCCTCAATGACGCCACTTAAGACTAAAACACCTATCTACGCTACAAAAACTAATTACACTCCCTCTTAGTGAGGAAGGTGTTCTCCACAACACCCAACTTATCCATGAAGAAAAAAAATTCCTTTACCCAAGGGCTTCGTCAAAATTTATGCAAATTGTTGATCTATGGGAACATATTGTACTCAAATTGATCCATGTTGTACATAGTCCTTGATGAAATGGTATATAATTTCAATGTGCTTTGACCTATCATGAAACATTAGATCCTAAGGTATATTTACACAAATATTATTATCACAATAGATATCAATCCGCTCCATCCTCTGACCAAAGAGTACCACTAGCAGCTTTCGAAGCCATATGTCCTCACATGTAGCCATGCTCGTTGCCATGTATTATGCCTTAAAAAAATTAATGCAACTAAATTTTTCTTCCTGTTATACCAAGAGACAACCCATAATCCCATGCTAAATCAACACCTTGAAGTGTTTTTCTTGTCCATTGCATTACCTTCCCAATCTGTGTTAGTATATCCCATCAACCTGACACCATCACCTTGAGTATACCTCAACCCATACTCAACTATACCTCATAGATATCACAAAAAATTCTTCAATTTTATCCAATGCACCCTATTTCATTCCACCATGAACTAAATAAGAGTGTTTACTGCAAATAAAATATTCAGACTCGTGTTGACAAGATACAAGATAGAACCAATAAGTTGTGTATACAAGGTGGGGTCCACTTCCTCCTGCTTTGGTGCATAAATATTTATCCAAATGGTTGTTATAGGTGTAGACATGGGTCTACAATGTTGGAATCACAATTACCATTAAACCAAAACCCACAGGTGTTATTCTCCGCTACAATCGCCAAAGTTAGGATCCACGAGAGGCGGTTGGTCCATGTCGTGAAACACACAGGGAGCATTGAATCCAATGTCCAACAATATCCCCCCTAATGTGAGCAAGGTTAGTTTTGAACTCGGGACCTGTCACTCCGATACCAATTGTTGGAATCACGATTGTCGTTAAACCACAACCCGCAGGCGTTAATCTCTGCTACAATCTCTAGAGTTAGGATCCACGAGAGGTGGTTATTCCATGTCATGAAACACACGGGGAGTGTTGAATCCAATTTCCAACATACAATACAACATCTTGACTTTCTTCAATATATCCATAGCATATCTCCCTGGACCAAGGAATATCTCCACATTCTTCTGCCACACATTGAGTCCTAGAAGATAATGCATCAACCCAAAATCCTTTATCTTGAAATTTTCTACTAATTCCCTCTTATAGTCCTCTATGAGCCCTGGTGACCCAATAAAAAATATATTACCCACATATAACACACGAATGAGTGTCTCACCTCCAACCATAAGATAGTATAGGTTCAAATCTACCTCATTCTTCATGAAGCCCATTTCCCACAAGTAGGTATCATTCTAGCAATAACATGATATGGGAGCTTGCTTGAGGCCATATATCACTCTCTTCAACCTGAATAGATGGGTATCCTTCCCATGCATCTCAAAACCATCTATTTGTTCAATTTAAATCTCCTCCACTATAAATATATTCATGAATTTCATCTTGACATTCATCAAATGGATCTTCCATCCCATCTATGCTATAAGTGATATCATGGCCCTAATAGAGGTATACATGACCACAGGAGAAAAATTATCCTCGTAATTTATTCCCTTCTTCTGAGAGAACCCCTTGGCCATGAATCTTGCCTTGAACTTTTCTACACTTCCGTATACAGAGTGATTGATCTTATAGATCTAGTGGGAACAAAGAACGTCTTTTTCCAACTGTCTAGGAAACACCTCTCAAATATGATTCTTCATGATGGATTTATGCTCCTACACAATTACATCATGCCACACCTGGTGCTATGAAACCTCCTGATAGTTGAAAGGCTTATTGTTAATGAACTCTCATTATTCCTTCTACCATGAATATATCTCTGTTATTCTCCTGTCTCTGGTGCTTGATCTAGGAGATCCCACAAACACATGTGCATGTCCCAATGTATGAAACACCTCATGATTCCTTCTCCCACTTGTGGTGGGTGGAGCTTCAAGATCCTAACTCTATTGTTGTTGCTCCACATGTTGTGAACTATCCTTTTCACCTGTACCTGTTCCCATATTATTAATTGTACTCATACTAGTGCCTTGAGCATAAGATCCATTTTCATCCCTTGGAGATTCTACTGGCTAACTATGATCAATTGTTGGCAACTGGTGAGATCTCTTGAAGGCTTTCTCCTTCTATAATTTTATGCCTTATCTCACAATGTTCTTCATGTTACCTAGAATGTACATATTTTATGCCTTATAGGTTTTGTTGTAATAAAAAAAATATCCCTTCTCTATAATTTAATATAGCTTGGTATGCTTCTCATCTAGAACGTGGCAATATGTGATACTTCCAAAAATCCTAAAATGTTTGGCCCTCATTGCTCCAACTACCATCTTGTTTTTCTTTCTACAACCCCATTCTACCATAGGTTGTACAGATTTTTCCATTCCCTCTTGATTCCTTCCTTTATTTATAAATCCTCAAAGGATTTCTCAATGTACTCACATTCATTATTTATCTAAAGAAAATTTATCTGTGTTCTTGTCGATTTCTCCACAAGAGCCTTAAACTCTTGGAAGTGACTGAAGACTTCATCTCGTGTATTTAAGACGTAAATCCCGGTCTTCATAGAGAATTCATTAATGAAGGTCACAAAATAATGATAACCCCTTAGAGACTTAATAGACAGTGGACCAAAAATATTAGAATGCATAAGATGTAGCAAACCCTCAGCTCTACCATCACTCCTTGGAAATGTTGCCTTTGCAAACTTCCCAAGTACTCATCCTTTGCACATGTCATCATGTTCCATTCTTACTTATGGAACACTTATCACTATTTATTTGAGCAACTTAAGTTCTCCATGATGGATATGACCATCCTTCTATGCCATAAATCTCCCATATATTTGTTACTACAATTGTTAAATAGTGCCTTTGTAGGGTCCAAATGTAGCATGTACAATTTGTTACTTCTTAATGAAATTTACTTCACCGGATTTCAATCTTGGTGTTTTAATACACCTTTTATCCTCACAAGTTCACATCATACCTCATATCCTAAAGAGAATAATTTGAAATATGGTTCATTCCTAAACCTGGCACATGCAACACATATGTAACATGCGTACTCTTGCTTAACTTCCTCTGAAATGTAATTGTCCATATCCCAAATGGAGTACACTTGGACTTATTTCCCATATGAACATGGAAACCTATCTACTCTACTTTGTAGCTAGATAAATACTCTCTACCCCTTTTCTTATGACATGACATCCCATTGTCGATATACCAGACTCTTGTGTTGGTTGAGCTAGATAGGAAATCTATGAGAGTGAACTCATCCTCAAGTCTTGAATATGGTTCATCAATGTCTGTCGAAGTTCTTATCTACTACTTCTTCTTTTTTTCACCCTTTTTTCTATTCTAACATTGACTAACATAGTGTCCATGTTGATTGCATCAAAAGCACTTGATTTTACTCAATTCCTTCTTTTTCTTCTCTCCCTTGGAGCTAGGTCCTTTGCTTTATCCCTTCCTGGATTTGTCATTTCCCACAAGAGAAAAATGTTTGTCATCCTCCCACTTCTGTCTTTTACTATTACTGCCACTGAACTTAGCTTTTCCTAGGTGAAATCACCCCATAAACAATCCCAATGAGGTAGGTTTTATCATCCATTGACACTTGAAAAAACACATCCCACTAATTTGAGAACAAATTTAGATCAGTTTTCATGAGCTCATCATCGTCTATCTTATTTGTGACAGCTGGTAAAAATTCCTTAATAAGTCTAATACTAGTGAGGTAAATGATTATGCCTTCTCCTTTGTTTTTTCTAGTGTTTCTTAAATTTTCTCTGAGGATCAACTTCCTATTTATAGTAGCATTGTGGAACAACTTTAGGATGACATCCCACATATTCTTAGTTGTATCCAATTATGCAATATGGAGAACAATGTGATCTTTGACCCCACCTTGGATAATACACCTATCCTTGGCATCCTCCTTGTGGTAGCCCACTAATTGTGCCAGATATTTTGGTACAACAACAAATGTCGTAGCATATTCCTTCAATCCATACTCCTCCAACAATAAGACAATTCTAGATTTCCAAGTACCAAGGTTAAATGCACCATCAAGTTTTTCCTAATCCATCAAACCAACTGAAGCCATTTCTGAAAACCCTCGAACAATAAGCCCTAATAATTTTGAAGAGATTTGGAGAGAAAATTTATGTGATAAAAGCTTTGATTTATCCTTCAAAACCCTTGTGCCGAAATCACCAATAACCTCATTGCTTCACTACTTTGATACCATGTGACATTTCTTGCTACCCAAAAGGTGCTACTAACATAGTTAATTATTTTCTATTACTTATTCACAAAAAAATAATTCTTTTGTCGTGGGAAGTATCAAAAAATAGCATAAACAATACCAATCATAAAAATAAAATTATAGGAAATATACGAGAAACCAATCATATAATTTACACTGGTATTTTTGCACAAAAACATCCTTGGAAAAACCCCAACATGGGGAAAACTATTTTTCAGGTCTGAGGGATATTATTATTAATATGTTAATCAAAACTACATATTGAGAAATTACAATTGATTTCCTAAAACTAGAAAATCCTCAGAAATATTTTTAGCTCCACCTTCAAAAAAATCAATATGGGAAACTTCACCATCTACCTCTACATATTAAATCAACCCTTTCCTACAATTCACACCTCCTGTGGAACTCACACGAGTATCCTCCAACAATTCGCACTGGAAATATGGGAACCTTTAGAAATTCAATCTTCCTTTCCTACAATTCACACTACCTTTTCCTGTAAGTGCACTACACTTCCTGCAATTCACTCTACCACTAGAAATATTAATATTCATTTCAAAAAAACTCACACTTCCTTTATGAATTCACTTTGGAAAATCGCACTGGTAAACTAGAAAATACAAACTAGTTATAAAATTCAGCCTCCTTCTACATTAATAAATTTCTCTCCTTCTGATACTCAGAAACTAGAAATCTATGTGAAGAATAAACTCCAAAGATTTATTCCCATTCACTTTTACTGAGACCATCTTGGTGTCTCTTTGAAAATACACCCACTAGATTAATCTCTATTATCTGGTCTATCTCCAATGATTCCCATCGATATCCCTTTATAATATTTTATTCATGAATGAATGACCACAATTTGAAGTTCACTAGATCCAATCGATGGCTAAGATCAACTTAGAAACTTTCTACAAGATTCTAGAGGCAAATCGATCTTATCTCAGCTAATGTCAATTAATTATTCACTTTCCCTAAGTTAGACTTAGGAAATAATTAAAAAAATCACTAACTGACATAATTAAAATATTTCCCTTAGGAGAAATTACATGGGCTTGGAGAAAATTAATTTCTCCATGTTCTTAGCCTCAATGATACCACTTAAGACTAGAACACTTGTCCAAGCTACAAAATATAACAACCTTATCTTATTATTTTTATTGAAGAGGGTCTAAATAGAGTTATATCAAATGTTTTAAGTTCAAGCCATATCCAAGGTTTATAGATTGGTGGGAATATCCATCTCACTCATCTTCACTTCGTGAATAATGTTTTAATTTTTTATTTTATTTTTGTAGGAAGGCTAATGGTTTATCATACAAGAAGATTCTAGATATTTTTTATGGCATTATGGGGATAGAAATCAACATTCAAAAGTATACCACATACTTTCCTTTAGTGGAGGAAGATATTCAACGATAAATTTACTAATTTTTTTCCTTCTTGTCATGTGATTTGTATGATGAATTTACATATCTTGGATTCAATTTAATTCCAAAAAATTATGGAATTGTTGATAGGATATTTTTTTCATCAAGGGTATATAAGTGGATCAATTTTAAATGTAACCACTATATCCCTAGAGGAGGTCCTTTGGTTATTATAAAGTTAGTTCTTGAAGCTATTCTAGTGTCTTATCACCTGTTAGCTTCAAATCCTAAGGCAATCTTAAAAACATATTGTTTAATTGCCTCTAGAAAGGTAGTATTGAGTGCTTAGGCTCACATCTAGTAAATTGGAACTAGATGGCTACTCCTAAGAGATAACTGGGGCAGGGGTTAAAGAATATTCATATGCTAGGAAGGATTTTGCAGCAAAATCACTTTGGAATTTTATATCTAGTGACAATGTTTGGAGAAAAATCCTATAGGAAAACTATATAGATTCTAGTTTAACTATCAATTGGATTGGGAATGAGAGTGAATATACGTTGAATGCCACCAACTATTCGAAGTCCCTCTCTTTGGCATTTCCTATTGCAAGGAACTTCCTAGCATGGAAGGTGATGTTAGGGTCTCAAATAAGTGTCAGTGCAAATGTGATTTTTGTTGTGATAGAATATTTTCCTACTAGATAACCTAATCATTCAATTACAAGAGAGGAGTGAGTGTTCTTTAAATGAAATTAAAAATATGATGTCTACCATGGTATCAAATCAATGTTTCTTATCAACCTAAAAGTTTGGTCTAGATGAGATTTGGCACCATCACTAATAGATGTTTATCGTATAGCTATACAAAGCCCTTTTTAGAATATGAAAAGGAAATGGTAAGTTAGTGTGGGTATTTAATCCTATAGTTGGTCACTATTATGTGAAATTAGGGTATTAATCTATACAGGAGGCGCATGCAAGAGATAATACTTGGTGGTATAAAAAAATATGGAAAATAAATTCCATACCAAAAGGTATTCATTTTTTTTGGTTAATACTGAAAAATTATGTACTAACATGGAAGAATATTCATAAGGGAAATGTATAGAGTTTAATTTTTTGTTATCTATCTGGCATTGATCCAAAGTGCAAACAACATTTATTCTTGGATTGTGCATTCACCAGAATGGTTTAGAGGCACATCGGACGATATTTTTAACATTCAACATATTTTGGATAATAAAACTATAGTGAAATGTTCTAATGTCTATTTTAGTTAAATCAATCTTAAGGATTTGATGTCTCTACCCATTTTGGTTGCATGGAGCATTGGTTACCACATAATGCTAGGTTGTTCAAGAATGAATACTCTCTTCCTTTGCATATTTCTTCACTAGTTTTGGCTCTCTTTGACTCTTACAAATCCACATTGAAATTTAAACCTCCCCATCCTATTAGAGAGGTATCAATCAACAAGGAATAACTACAGACGTAGTTTGATGGAGCATGCCAGGGTGGTACTTCTATCTATATTTCAAGGTATATAATTCATTTATCAGAAAATCATTATGTAGTTGGAAGGGAAATATTTGGAGTAAAAAAAAACAATTTTGCTGAATTTAGTGCACTCTATGCATTTCTTAACTAAGTTGTGGATAAAAATGTTCAACGGCTACAGATATTTGATAATTAAAAACTAACCTGCATTATGTGGATGCAACACAAGGTATATATCGACAACCTAGGTCTATTTCAACTTGCCAATTAGTTGAAAGAAATCTCACTTATATTTCAGGAGAGATATTTTTTACATGTTTGTCACGAGCTTAATATGCATGCAAACTCATTATCCAAGGAGGAAATTCACATTTTGGAGAACACACTCATGATTGAAGAACCAAAGATTAGCATTTGGTTGCTCAACTAGTAAGAAATTCCATAATCTTTTAAATTTCCTTGCTATTGAAACTTCATTGAATATAGGTTGATAGTTATCACTTACAAAATGTCGGTATTTTTACATTTTGAATGAAGTCTAGAAGAATCAATTCATGTTTATATCAAGCTAATTGAGGAATATTATCAAAGATAGCTACTTTATTTTCCGTAGGAAAAATTTTCATCATAATGTTATATGTGCATTTGAAATGCACAGTCTTTTGTTATGTCAATAAAAATCATATTTTTTTTCTTGTTACAATCCTTCATGTCATTATATTTCAAATATAATCTTTATTTTACTTCTATTTTATATTTATATTCTTATCAATAATTAATTTCTATGATTATATTACTTTACTTATAGTTTTTCTACCATTTATTTTTAGTTATTATTATAACTCATTACATATTATATTTTTTTATCACCTTTATAAAATTCTAAAGATTTTTTTTTAAAACCTAGATTCTTTATATGATTTAAGAAATTAGATTTTTAGTGTTAGTTCCAGTTGATTTCATTTTTATTTGTCATTCTCTTATTTTTTCCTTTCTCTTTTTTCTATTATTAGGTAATTTTCTTGGCATTTCTCGTCACCAATTCATTCATGATGATGGATCACAATTATTAGTTTAAAATGTCAATGTAAAAAATAAAAAAAATGGACAAAGTAATTCAAATAAACCTCTCCACCCAAAGATAACTCCCATACTAGATCAACTGAAAAAACTCCCCATTAAGTTTTTCAAATTGAATTTTAATGGTGTAGCCAAAGGAAATCCCAAGTTGGTTGCGGTAGGAAATGTATTCAGAAATGTCAGCAGTGCGATTATTTTTCTTTTTGTTCTAACATGGGATGAAATAACACTACTAAACTAGATGATATGATCAAGGGCCTCTCTTTTTCTATTTACTCATACTTTGTGTTAAGAAACCAACTCCAAAAATAGAAGAAAAGAGAGATCAACGCCTTAGAAATAAACCACTTCGAGGGGGAAACCTCCTTTACATTACATAAATGAACAATTCTTGGATGATACAAATAATAAAACCCCCTTCTATATATAGGAGTCCATGGGGTCACAATATAATCCTAGTTGACCTAACAATAATAATGTAATGGCACACTAATAACAATATTGGGGTTACAGGGGTACAACAATAACAATAAGGGGGCTACACTAACAACAATAAGGGACTACACTAGTAATATAGGGAACTAACATGCCCCTCTCCTTAAAAAAAGTGTTGTCCTCAACGCTTGAGTAGCTCTGGGTGCTTCTGTATAAAATTCTCATCCTCCCATGTAGAATATTCAATAATGTTGTTAGAGGTGCTGCTATTCTCCCCTAATTATTAACAAACTTGTGATAATACCCTGTTAACTCGAGAAATCCTCGCAATTGCTTTAAGGTTGTGGGGACTTTCCATTCCTTAATGGCTTTATTGTTGTTAGGGTCTACCTTAACACCCTCGTGAGATACACTATGACCCAGATATTCCACCTCTTGTACTCCAAAGAAACATTTGGATGTTTTTGCATATAATTGTTTCTCCTCCAATAATATGAGCACCTTGTCAACATATTGAACATGATCCTTCCAAGAATTGTTGTAGATTAGTATATCATCAAAAAATACGAGCACAAATTTTCTAAGGAAGGGTTTGAAAATAGGATTCATCAGCCCTTGAAATGTAGAAGGTGCTTTGGTAATGCCAAAAGGCATGAACAAAAATTCATAATGACCTTCATGAGTTCGAAATGTTGTTTTTGGAATATCTTCAATCTTCATTCTAATTTGATGATATCCTGAACGAAGACACGACTTGGTAAAATAAATTTCTCCATGTAATTCATCACCATGAATGGGAAATTTATCTTTAATAGTGAGCTTATTGAGCTCCCTATAATTTGGACACATGCACCATGATCCATCATTCTTGTGCACCAATACTACTGGAGCAGAGAAAGAACTTTGACTAGGTTGAATTATACCAACCTCTAACATTTCTGCAATCATACGTTCAATTTAGCTCTTTTGGACATAAGGATATCTATGAGGCCTGATGTTTGGAGGAAAAAGTCCTGGAATCAAATGAATAACATGATCATGATCATGTATAGGTGGGAGTCCTTTGGGAGTTTCAAACACCTTGGAATGATTGTCCAATACTTTTTGGATATCTGGAGAAATAGATGATTTTGATGTTGGAACTTCTAGTGAGCATACTTGTGCAATTACACCTCGTTGTTATTTCTTCTGAATATTTTTCATGACATTAGAGCTTATTGTCTTTCCCGACTTCCCTATGATACCCCATAATTCGACTTCCTTTCCTTTCGAAAAAAATTTCAAGAAAAGTTCTTGAAAATTAAAAGCTACCGTCCCCAAAGATTGTAACCATTGTACTCCTAGTACAACATCAGCACTTCCCATTGGAATGGAAAGGATTGGACTATTCAATACATATTTCCCCATGGTTAGCTTGATATTATGACATTTTCCAGAGCAATTTATAGTTCCTTCATTTGCAACCATCACTTGAATTCTGGTGCTAGGTATAGGAAATAATTCAATTCATTAGTTACCTTACAATGAATAAAATTATGGGTACTGCCCGAATCAATCAACACTATTACCTTTTTCTTCTTGATATGTCTTTCTATCTTGAGAGTTTGAGGAGTGGTAATTCCTACTAATGCATTACATGATATGGTCAGACTCATTTCTTCTTCTTCTAGGGTTGGTTCCTGGTGTATATCCTCTTCTTTTGAAGTTTCTTATTCATTTTATTCCTCCTCTTCACAATCTACGTAAAATAATTTCTTCTCAGCACACTTATGACCTTTAGTGTATTTTCTATCACAACTGTAGAAAATCCCTTTTGCTCTTTTTTCTTCCAATTGTTTTGGTGTCAACCTTATAGGTTGTGGAATTCTAGGAGTATCAACACTTCCATCTTTATAGATGTGAGTGGTAGGCTTCTTTCTCGCCATAATTTTACATTCAATTTTTCTTGTCAACCTGAATGCCTTCTCCAATGAATCAGGTTTCCAAACGCGAACCTCATGTTGGATGTTATCCTTTAAAGTCCCTATTAAGAAATCAATCATGTGTTCCTCTAGAATATCAGTTACCCTTATATTCAATTTTTGGAAGTCCTCAATGTGCTCCACCATTGAACCCTTTTGTTTGAGATTTATCAATTGGCTAAAAAAAGTTTTGCTCTTTGTATCCTCATAATGTGCTATCATTTCCTCTGTAAAAATTGACCAAGTGATAATTTTTTTATAGGAGCAAAGCCATCGATACCATACAAATATATTTTGTTCTAACTATAAAGCTTCAATGCATACCTTTTGTGTGTTTTTCACATTATTGAGATCAAAATATTGCTCCATCTGTAGTATCCATGTTACGGGATCCTTGCCATCAAAATTCCTCATATCGATCTTTAGAATATGGTGGGTCTTCCATCCAACAATAGAGTTTATGAAATCACGATTACCACTTATTTTGTTCTCATCATGAGTTTCCTCTAATATCTTTTCGCCATTAGGAAACATTTCTTGTATCAACTTTGTCAAACCTGCCACGTTTTCTTTTAGATCATTCTTCATGTTTTGCATTTTTTCATCGATCTTAGCTTCCATGTCATACATATTAGCTTCGATGCCATCCATCTTAGCTTCCATGCCATTATTTAAACTATCCATCTTAGCTTCCACACCTTTCTTCAAACCAACCATTTTTGCTTCCACGCCTTTCTTCAAAACTTCCATTTCATTTTTTGTTGCTCTTTGCAAGAGCGAAATTTGGTGCACTTGCTCGTGTAATTTTGATATTTCACGATGCACTTCATATTCATGAGCCATAGTAGAGCCTTCTAAAGGCTTAATGAGTGTTGAATTCTTTTTAAGGGGAATTTTAGAACCCAATATTGATATCTATTATACAATATGCCCTTTGAATCAATTCAAACTAATTCTTCAAACAAGGCTTATGCAATTCGAAAAAAAATACACAACTTTTTCTTGCTTTTGAGGAGATCGATATTGAAACTAAATTATCTATGTGATTTTGGATCTTCAATATCTGAAATTTGGTATTGTAGTAGCCCTCTGAATCTTATTTCAAATGCCACAAGTCTGACCTGATTTAGATTCTTCAAGGCAAAGTTATGCCCGATCTCCCACAATGTCCTAATTATGGACTGGTTGAGTAGAGTGAACTTGTATGGCATGCCATGTGTCACTGTTTTCCTCCTTTATCTCTGAAATTGATACATAGGAAACTATATTCCGTATACTTGTGGCCATTTTTTACAGAATTCCAATCTGATGCTTAGAGAGAGAGAGAGAGTTATGACGATTTTCCCACAGTCACCTCTTTAAGATGAAATTTGGGAGCCTAAAAAATCCCTAACTTCCACAGATTGTATCTCCGAAAATTTTGTGAACCAAGATCTACAATTTTTACACAACGTTCCTCAGGATTTCAGCTTCCCTCTGTAAAAATTTCAGCTTCTAAACATATATCCCTCATGTACTTCTCCTTGATGGGTTCTCAGTGTGTACATCTATAGTTATGGAGATTCATGAAATGGCATTGGTTTTTCAACACCAGGGAAAATTTTAAGGATGGAAGTTTATCTTAAAGTTTAGAAACCTTGGAAAATATTACTAGTCCCTAATATGTAAATTGTAAAGTTTTTGGCAATATTTTTGTAGAAATATTTATATTTCCAATGATTTTATATTAGTAAATATAATATTTTGGCGATTTTTAAGGTAAAATAATGGTGTACTATAAAATTTGGGTGAATAATTTTATAAAAAAATGGAAATTGGTGAATCTTGTTTTTTAAAAAAGCATGGAAAATTAGCCCACCTATGAATATTAGCCCCTAAAATTTTCCCTGTTCAATACTAGTGATGAATGATCTAGAAATGAGTACCAAAGGTTTAGTGGTTCTCTCTTATGATTATTTTAACATTAAGGGTTTGAGTGGTGAGAATGATTTCCATTTGTTGTGGGAGTGATATATGATGAATTCAAGTAGTGTGGGTGATTTTAGAAATAGAAGCTCTAGGTGGTCTATTATGTACACTAATTTTATAGGAACTACCCTTCTTGTGACTTGGTATGGCTATCTATAATGGGTTTTGTTAGCCTCCACAATGTCCCAAGGATGAAAAAGGATATCGATGGAGGTAACCTAAAACCAAGCTTTTATTTTGGTAGCTAGCCCTACCAAACCAGAGAGGGCTCTCTCTATGAAAATAACAGCCAAAGGATTTGACTAGAGTAAGAATAGATTTTAGGCTAGTTGGCTCAGCTCTAGGGTTTTAAAAAATTGATGGTTTTTCTATTGGATCAGGGATGAAAACTAGGTAGCTAAGTGAAATTATCAAAGAGTTACAGCTGCAAAGATATGGAGGAGAAAGATAGAAATGATTTTATGATGGGCTTAGGATTTTTTTGGTGTAGTGTAGGGTTTTAAAATTAAAGAGGATCTTAATGAGAATATGTCATGAATTCATTAAAACAAAAGGAAGATTACATAAAACAAATATTTCATGAAAGAATTATTCTTATCAATATTTTAGGAGAATCACTAAAGAAAGAAAGATATGGAAATGAAACATGTATATCGTTTATATGAAACTATAATAGAGAAAATACAACATCAAAAACTCACTGCACATGAATTCCTAGATAATAACTGCAACTGGTCCTTTGATTTCTTGAATAAAATCTGAAGTACAAGCTACTATAGTTCCACCCTCTAATGTCCAACCATCAAAATGACTAAGAAATGCATAAATATAGATAAAATACCATTTCCCCTCTCTTAGGGCTTGAATCCTAGAGTGGAGGAGCAGGTCACATGATTCCCTCATCCAAAACCTAAATACTAGGGAAGTTAACAAAACTCTTCTCAAAATAGAGAAACTGATACATTTGACCATGAAATATATTTACAAGCATGTATCAACCTATTTTTCACTCTAACTAGCCTATTTACACCTCAAGGCATTATTATAACATCATAAATGACAAATTACATCACTAGAAGTTGAGTTGGACTAATTCAACTGAGAAAATGAGCTTCCAGACAAAAACGCAACCAAATATTAGCAAAACATAGTGTACTAAGAGACAACACGATGAATTTAGTGCAAGAGGATTTTGGAGGCCTTTCCGAAGTCCAAATCC
The DNA here is from genome assembly GCA_034641835.2 of Pinus albicaulis. Taxonomy (NCBI): domain Eukaryota; kingdom Viridiplantae; phylum Streptophyta; class Pinopsida; order Pinales; family Pinaceae; genus Pinus; species Pinus albicaulis. The sequence continues at coordinate 1,167,703,067 of CM076578.1, forward strand.
TGATCTGAAAGATGCTAGAGAAATTAATTCCTGTCTGATACATGATAGAACCCTCAAGCACTGAAAAATACTGCTCCTAGCCCTCCAAAAATCAATTCTCCCAGAAGTACTCCAAAAATGCAGTGAGCTTCTGAAAAACAAGGCACAAAAGTGTTTTTTATGTGGGTTTTTGGCCTTTTCACCCACTAGAATTTTCTGACATGGATATCCCAATGGCTGAAAGTAATCTATAAGTCACGATAAATCTAAAAATGGTTCAAGTGTATGTTGTCTGGAATGCTTGTCCAAAAGCTCTTTAGTCAAGCTATGTGGGGCAAAGGTAAGTCGTGAAGGTGATTAAGTTGGTAAAGTTATGTGGACTTGAAGGTAAAAGATATTTTTCCATTTGGATTCCCCCCAAAAAAGTGCAGCATGAGGCGCGCTGCAATTTTGGAGCAAAGACTATGAAAAATTGCCCAAAAATTCGAAAATTTCTGCAAACATAGGGCTCAAAGGTAGGTCAATATATCTTTAACCATAACGTTTTTGGAAACATTGAGAGAGGGTTTCTTTTCTTTGGCGTGTTGTGAATAAAAATATCCTCCCGTTTTCAAAAATACTTTCTCATTTGGTCTGAATCCAGGTTTAAAGTGGATCACTCAAAATTTGGAAAAGCATAGCTCCATCTTGCAGGGGCATGTTTTACTGCATTTCTGAGCTCCAAATCAATAGATGAAGGTACCATTGGAAAGATTAGGATTTATGCTACACAATAGATTCATCTAGCACTGCAAAAACCTTCTCCAAACCCCTGAAAAACTATCTTAAAGTCAAGCTATCTAGAAGTGCAAAAAAACCTCCTATAGCAATTGTATTTTTGGTATTTCTCACCAATTCTAACACTTGTGCATAAACTGAAGGAGGATTTTGTTACTTGGTCTATGATGGATAAAATTATCTTTCAATTTTGTAAAATTCATCTCTATGGGTGAGAAAGACATTTTTAAGAAAAATTGTCCCTATGTGTAATGTAAACCTTAGGCAACCCACATCTTGGAAAGGTGAAGATATGGTTTCTTGGACTTTGGTGGGCTCATAGCTACTGATATGACCTCCTTTTTTGTATGGATTATTTTCTCCCTCCATTTTGATATTTCACGGAAAACCCTAATGGGATGAAAGGGAAAAGCACAATTTTACTAGGAAAACAGGGAATTAGGGTTACTTTCTTTAGGTGATGGAATGTATTTGTTAGGGAGGAGATATGTAGGTAGGGAAAATTTTGGGAGGTAGATAGGGGTATAGGGAATTTTAGGGAAGTGGATGATGAAAAAAGGAGTTTATGGATAGGTTGTAGGAATTAAAACATGCTCCTAACCCTAAAACTACCTAAAACGCAACGTAGGAGCTAAGGTTAGGTAGAAGGATTAGGGAAATGAGGGATCAGGGATAGGGAAAGCTTTAGGGAGGTGTGTAGGGTGTAGTTAAGGGTATTTTTAGTAGGGAAACTATTTTTTACTATTGGAAGTCAACCACAAGCACCAAACCATGAAAATGTAGCATGGAGGCTAGGAAAGACTTCACCATTGAAATGTTGAAGAAACTGAGGAAAATAAGAGTTTGTAGGGTATTAATTACTTGCAAAGAAGATGCTGGAACCCTTTTTTTCTGAAGGAAACCCTTGAAAATTATCCTTTTCCCTCAAAGAGTGAAAGTGTAGCATGGCCAATGAAAATGCAGCGTGAGAGAGGAAAAATGCTTTTGAGGGTGAAATTTTAATGATGAGTGTGATTGGATGGCTCTGACTAATATTTTGGAGCTAAATATGAATGAAAAGAGTTAATGGAGTGTTTTAATGGTCTTTTAAAACTCAAAATCACTTTTTGGCATATGTCATGGCATGACATCATCCTTCATTTGAAACCAAAAACCAAAGTGATGTGTTTTGTAGCAATAGCTTTATGAACTGAAGTAGTATATTTACCTTTATTTTATTTCCTAAAAATCTAATGCCCTTTATATGTGGACTCAATACCATAAACATGGATTTTTTAACTTGAAACTAACATCATGATGAAAATTACAAGTGATGACCTAGACCCAGACCTATATGATAATTTGATTGATCCATGACCCGTACGCTTGAAAAATAACATGACCATGATGAATAAGGATAACTGTGAATACTGAAGGGAGTAGCACTAACCTAGACACAATAGCCAGTGACCAAATTTTTATTTGAAGACCTAACGGAACCATAAAAATTTGACTTGAGACCCTAACAAAAACCTTATAAGAGCACATTTGATCACTGGTGACAGGAAGAACTGATTGACACTAACATTGGCTCCAACTGGGAATGTCAACTCCTTGGAGGTGTCAAGAACACAGTAGACCAAGTAGCCTTATCCAATGGGCATGGAGTAAAAAACAAGATACCAAACTCAATACCGAAAACTGACAAACAAACTAAACTAACTTTGACTAAAAAAACTAAATACTCACTGAAACAACACTTACAAAACTTATTGATGGCAGCATATCATCGAGACTTTAGGGCTTAAAATCCTAAACAAAACCACCCATCTGCCGAAGAAATATGTAAAATCATGTGAAATTATCCCTCTCGTGTAACCAATCCATCAAATGGATACTTACTGGAGTCCTACTCACACATTCCTTAAGAAAATAGAGGAAACAAAAGATAGGCCACTCCGAGTGTCCACTGAAGATGTGCTCATGAACCATAAATAAAAGAGAACTCACCTCCCTTGATGATTGCAACACATTGACAAAAGGATCTTGAAACTCGTGAATGGTTATTTTTTCCTGATGTTCAACAACAAACAACAATCTTCTTCATTACTCTCTTGATATGACTGCAAATTTTTGTATGAGCTTTCTAATGAGAATCCTGCTGAATAAAACAATGAAGTTGGTTGTCTGATCAAATTTTTATCATCTCTGTTTTGAAGATCATAGCTAGATAATGGAGAAGGACATTGACTACAAATATTATCCAAAACATCAATTATTGGATCATGGAAAAAATGAGAATATTGTTCCAACTTGTTATACATTGGTTCCAATGATACTACAATATTTTCTATAGGTTTTAATCCTTTTCTTCAAATATGTTATCAAAATTTTTCCTCAAAAACTGAAATGCATTAAACTTAATGGTACATAATTATCGTACATCAATTCATAATATGTTTTAGGTTATAAGATTTGATCTATTGTCTGAATCTCAATTTAACTTAGTGGTTGTGATTGTGGAGTGAAAGAAGCTTTAATATCACAAGTGACCTCCTCAACCAATTCATGAGAAGGTTGTTTGTTTATATTGTTGACAACTCGCTTATCTGCTTGATTATAGTTTTCTTGTATTTTTGCAAATGAGGAGAGACACAAGGGTAAGGAGTCTTGATCAAGAAGTTCATTGTCTTATTCATGCTCCATATAAAAACTGAAAGACTACTAATTTCTAATCTGAGGAAATTTTTCTCTCAATAATTGAAATGAAGCAAAACACAAGCACAAAGAATTTTCACTTACTTTGAAATTTTATGCATTCTCTTCATTGTTGCATTAATTTATAGGAATAGGCTGAGTGATATATTTGAGTTGCTTTAATTGAACTTCCTCCTCCCAAAGACATGTCGCTAGTTGCCTTGAAAATTCAACCTTGATTTCAACAACATAGTCATCATCATATTGATCATACTTAGGTAAATCATTAATATAAGGAATTTCATCAAGCATACACATTATATCATAAAATTGTTTCTCCACGGGCTGATCTACAAATCCATTTTCATGACTATCCATAAATGAATATGTAAAACAATCATTTTTTGATCTATGGTAACTGGAATTAGCAGGAAAATGGTTAGGGCCAACAACCTCTTCTTCTTCTGCAATAAGTGGTACATGGTGTGGTTGAACAAAAAATTCATCTCTCATGATGATCTTTTGCATCGTTTCTTCCCTTATACTTACCAAAATGTCGAGCTTCTCTTCTAAATATGTCAAGTGCTCCTTCTCTATGTTCTCCCTCTCCTCTGCTTCCAACTTTGAATTTTTTACCATTAGATTAGCTTCCACAGGTATCGCATTGTCCTGCATTTTTAAAGTGTTGTAGTGCTCCTTTATCTCAATTGAAACTCCATTTCTAGATCAAAGGCATACATGTAGTGTAAGAGATATGAATTGGGAGGCGGTTTTATATTAGCAGGCATTGAATGATATACTTGATTTAATCTAGTTGAAAAGTGTTTCACTGTTTATCCTAGTTTTCTTTTCAAATGATTATATTCTTCTACAATTAGAAAATGATTCCTCTTGATCACCCATTTATCAAGGAAGACTTTCACAAACTGATGGAAATTGAAAATTATTGCAGCTGGAAAGTTTTTGAACCATTTTTTAGCTTCACCTTATAAAGATAGAGCAGACATCCTGATACTGACATCATCTTCTTCAACCTCAAAAAGGTCGAGAAAATTTTCAAAAATCTTAATGTCTTTCTCAGCATTGATGTTACTATGTTCTCCTTCAAACTTGGGAAGATACTTGTAATATTTTTTAGGGAAATCATGGAGTATAGGCAGTAAGATGACTGGCTTATATCTATTTGGAATTTTGGAAGATATAGGAGTATGTACAAAAGTTGTAAGATTAGTCTTGATCTCTTAAGGCTCATCAAGCTGAAGATGGTCAACATAAGTTTCAGAAGAAGGATCTTGACCAACAACAAAAGCATAAGGAGAATTTGTATTCACAATTTTCAAAGGAAAGGAATGAAATGTAGCTCTATGATCTTTTCTCGAATACAGTATGTACTGGAAAACCTTCTTTACATTCTCAGGAAAAGAGAATAAATAATTCACGACAAAGAACATGGTATCTTGGATGAAAGTCCATGTTGAATATCTGATCTTCCCACGTTGTCCTTTCATGTTTCTGTTGGTAAGATTCATCCTCCAGTGGAACCTTTGGATTTGATTTCAAACTAATTTGGAGTTTCCAGGTGGATTATTTTAGCCTTCCTGTGACTAATCGTTGTCCACCATCAATAATTAGATCTGATTAGTTTTGTGCTTTCCTGGGGAAGATCTATCACTTCGGTCCCTGACAACAGTGCCATAAAAGTTAGCCTCCATAATGTCCCAAGGCTGAGAACGGATATCGATGGAGGTAAAATCAAACCAAGCTTTTAGTTTGGTAGATAGCCCTACCAAACTAGAGAGGGATCTCTCTATGAAAATCATAGCTAAATGATTTGACTGGAGGAAGAATATATTTTAGGCTAGTTGGCTCAGATCTAGGGTTTTGAAAAATTGATGGTTTTTCTACTAGATCAGGGATGAAAACCAAGTAGGTGGGTCAAATTATCAAAGGGTTACAGTTGCAAATATATGGAGGAGCAAGATAGAAATTATTTTATGATAGGCTTAGGATTTTGTCAGTGTAGTGTAGGGTTTGAAAGTGAAAGATAATATTAGTGAGCGTATGTCATGAATTCATTAAAACAGAAGGAATATTACGTAAAATGACATTCCCAAAAAAAATAGAGATCTCATGAAATAATTCTTCTTACCAATCTTTTACGAAAATCACTAAAGAAAGAAAGATATGGAAAGGAAACATGTATATAATTTATATGAAACTATAACAGTGAAAATAAAACACCAAAAACTCGTTGCACATGAATTCCTAGATAATAGCCGCAACTAGGCCTTTTATTTCCTAAATAAAAGTTGAAGTACAAGCTACTATAGTTCCACCCTCTAATTTCCAACCATCAAAATGACTAAGAAATGCATAAATATAGACAAAAAACCATTTCTCCTCTCTAAGGGGTTGAATCCTAGAGTGGAGGAGAAATTCACATGATTCCCTCACCTAAAAGCTAAATACTAGCGAGGTTAACAAAAATATTCTCAAGATAGAGAAACTGATACATTTGACCATGAAAGATATTGACAAGCATGTATCCACCTATTTTTCACTCTAACCAACCTATTTACACCTTAAGGCATCATTATAACATCATAAATGAAAAATTACATCAGTATAAGTTGAGTTGGACTGAGTCAACTGAGAAAATTAGCTTCCAAGAAAAAACGCAACGAAATATCTGCAAAACGCAGCATGCCAGGAGAAAACACAATGAAGTTGGTGCAAGAGGATTTTGGAGGAATTCCTAAGGTCTAAATCCTAATATGAAAGATGCTAGGGAAATCTCTGCTTGTCTGCTACATGATAGAAACCTCAAAGACTGAAAAATACTGCTCCTAGCCCTCCAAAAAACAATATTCCCATAAGTATTCCAAAAACGTAGTGAGCTTCTGAAAAACATGGCACAAAAGTATTTTTTAGGTGGGTTTTTTGCCTTTTCACCCACCATAATTTTCTCATGGCTCTCCCAAGCACTGAAAGTGATGTATAAATCATGAGAAATCCAAATATGTAAATATTTTTCCATTAGGATGCCCCCAACAAAAGCACAACATGAGGCAGACTGCGTTTTTGGACCAAAGACTGTGAAAAAATGCCCAAAAAATTGAAATTGGATGAAAGGTAGCTCAATATCTCTTTAACCATTACACTTTTTGCAAAAATGAGAGAGGTCGTTGTTATTTGACATGTTATGAATAAAAAAATCCTCTAGTTTTCAAAAATACTTTCCCATTTGGTCATAATCCGGGTTTAAAGTTGACCACTCAAAAATTGGAAAAGCGCAGCACCATCTTGCAGGGAAATTTTGACTACCTTCTGGAGCTCCAAATCAAGATATGAAGGTACCATTGAAAATTTTAGGATTTCGGCTACACAATAGAGTCATCATGAACTACGACAACCTTCTCCAAAACCCTGAAAAACTATCTTGAAGTCAAGCTTTCCAGAAGTGCAGAAAACCTCTTGTAGCAATTGTATTTTTGTCATTTCTCCCAAATTATAACACCTGTGCATAAACTGGAGGAGTTTTTGTTCCTTGGTCTATCATGGAAAAAAAACTCTTTCATGTTTGTAAAATTCATCTATGTTGAAACGGAAACAATTTTTAAGCAAAATTGTCCCTATGTGCAATGTAAACCTTAGGCAACCCACATCTTGGAAATTTGAAGTTATGATTTATTGGAATTTGGTGGGATCATACCTACTGACATGAACTAAATTTTTAAATGGATTATTTTCTCCCTCCATGTTTTATATTTCACAGCAATCCCTATTAGGATGACAGGGAAAAACAGGGTTTTACTTGGAAAACAAGGAATTAGGTGATGGAATGTAGGGGTTAGGGAGGACATATGTTGGTAGGGAAAAATTTGGGAGGTATATAGGGGTATTTGGAAGCTCAGGGAAGTATAGGATGACAAAAAGAGTGTATGTATAGGTTGTAGGAATTAAAACACAGTCCCAACCCTAAAACTACCAAAAATTGCAGCATAGGAGCTAGGGTTAGGTATAGGGATTAGGGAAATGAGGGAGCAGGGATAGGAAAATCTCTGGGGAGGCATGTAGGATGTAGGGAAGGGTAGTATGAGTAGGGAAAATATTTTTTGTTGTTGTAAGTCAACCATAAGTGCCAAACGATGAAAACACAATGTGGATGCTAGGAGAGCACCACTGAAATGCTCAAGAAACTGAGGAAAAGAAGAGTTTGTAGGGTATTAATTACTTGAAAATAATATGTTGGAACCCTTGGTTACTTAATTAAACCCTTGAAAATGATACTTTTCCCTCAAACAGTGAAAGCACAGCGTGGCCATTGAAAACACAACGTGCTCCTGAAAAACACAACGTGAGAGAGGAAAAATTATTTTGAGAGTGAAATTTTGATGATGAGTGTGCTTGGATGGATCTCACTGGTATTTTGGAGCTCAATATGAATGAAAAGAGTTATGGAGGTGCTTTAATGGTCTTTTAAAACTCAAAATCACTTCTTGGCATAGGTCATGGCATGACGTCATCCTTCATTTGAAACCAAAAACCAAAGTGATGTGTTTTGCAGCAATAGCTTTATGAACTCAAGTAGTATCTTTACCTTTATTTACTTTCCTAAAATTCTAACTCCCTTTATATGTGGAATCAAGACCATAAAAATGTCTTTTTAAACTTGAAACTAACATGATGCTAACAATTACAAGTGATGACCTAAACCAATGCCTATATGATAATTTGACCGATCCATGACATGTACACTTGAAAAATAACATGACCATGATGAATAATTATAACCATGAATACTAAAGGGAGTAGCAATGACCTAGACACACTAGCCAGTGACCAAATTTTTATTTGAAGACCTACTGAAACTATAAAAATTTGACTTGAGACCCTAACAAAAGCCTTGTAAGAGCACATTTGATCACTGGTGATAGGCAAAATTGACTGACACTAACAGGTTCTCTCCTTCCTTTCTTCTCTAATTTTGTTTAATATTTGTTGGCTTTTTGTTTACATTCATTTTAGATTGACCTGGTTGCTGGTATCTAAAACATTTGAGTCATTAGTGCAATCTCCATCATATGTTGTAAAGGAGTTTGAAGTTGATAGGATTTCAAGTGTGTGTCCACATTGTTTCCTCTCAAGTGTTATTCTATGGTTTTTAAGGTGCAAGGGAATACTCAACATTTTCCTATTTCTCTTACTCCATGAACGAGTGCTAACTAGTAGTTTATCTTCCCCTATTATGGTTTAGCGATGGTTTTTTGAGATATCCTAAGTGTGTAGGAGGTGGTTGTTAGGTTTTTATTTGCATTGGCCTTCAAGTATGGTGGATAAGATAATACTAAAAACTTAGAACTAAGTTGTTAGGGTGAAATGTGAAGAGAAAAGCTAAGGATATTCCCAATAAACATGCCATGCCTCACTCTTGATGTACATGTGTGGAAATGGCTACATTGTAGGATTAATAAAATTTCAATTGAAGCATACACTAATGTTCCCAATAAAATTTTAAGTTTTGGTGGATTCAATAGATAAAAGAACCTATAGACATGTAAACAAAAAAAAAAGATAAATTTTATGATTGGGTCTCATATTCTAGATTCTCCAGGTCTCAAGACACAAAAGTGTTTAGGGTTATGGAATTTTACTATCTATCCAAAACTCCCACAACCATAACTTTGGAGAACTAGAGGTATCTTAGCTAGGAACACTAGACATATTCAAATTATTGGAACCCAAGTCCAAAATTTTGTGAAAGGTCATATTGGGGCTTAGTTTCAAGGTATATAATTGGGATTTAGGTAAAGAGGAAGAAATAGTGGAGCTCATGGAAATTCTTGATTTGCATGGAACTAGATCCAACCCAATAATCATTGAAGAGGAACTAGGGCATCAACTATCACGTAAAGAAAAAGGGTCAAGAAATTCTCATCATCTAGGCTCTTTGAAACCCACTCCACCTTCATCTTTTCATTTCTCAATCATGTTAAATTATTATTTGTTTTTTATATTTTATATTTCAGTATTATGCACCTAAGGTGTTGAGCTATTTAATTATCAAGGATTGCATATAACTATTTTAAACAATATATAAAAGGTTTTTAAGGGTAGTTTGAGGTCTATTTTCCCTTTATGAAGACCTTAGTGAGAATGTGTATAATACTCTCTCTCTCTCTCTCTCTCTCTCTCTCTCTATATATATATATATATATATATATATATATATATATATAGTAATTTAGAAATTAAAAAAAAATAAAACAAGAAGGAAAAATTAGAAGAAAAAGGAAAGATGGGGAACAAAAAGAGGAGGAAGAGGGGAGATCTTCTTACACAATTGTTGCATAAACCAGCCTTGATCCATCTTAACTTTGGATCTATCAAGCGTCGAGAGGGGTCAAATCTCTCGAGGTGCAAACCTATTTTTTGAGTGCAAAACATGAGGAAAGGTTTACACCTCGAGAGATTTGATCCCTCCTGGCACTTGATAGATCTAGGGTTAAGATGGATCTAGGCTGGTTTCAATCATGTGCGGCCAAGGGAAATATATCGAAATTATGATTAATTTTATCAATAATATGCAAATACATATAATATAAATATGATCATTTTATATCTTCTAAATATGTCTGATATTTATCTAGTCATTTTAATTTTAAAATTTGCTTGGTTACCTCAGTTTGTTGACATGATAATATTGTTAATAACTTTAATGATGAAAAATGATGGAATAATTTTTTTGAATGCAAAGTGACAATGTAATAGTGTCAATTGGTAGAAAATGTGAATAATAAGAATGCATTCAATTACAAACAGTATTCATTGTGATCAATCTCAAATTATTTTTATTTTATTCTACTATTCTTATTGTCACCCTTATTAGTTTTGTCATCTTTTCATATCGATTATATGAAAAGGACAGTTAAAATCATAAACCATTTAAATATTTATCTTGAACTATTGTACTAAACATCATACACTATCTCTCTTTCTCTTCAATATTAATATGTTGAATTACTATAACGCAAAAATCAATGTACATTGTCAATAATTTTGTGTGCTTACACTGAAATCAATGCACAATGTTAATATAATCACTTTAAAATTAATGTATCATCCATATACATCCAATTACATCAAATCAGAAATCAATATCTACATTGAAATCAATGCATCTAATCCAAACAATCAAATAAGATTAGAAAACAACATCTACACTGAAATCAATGCATCTAATGCAGGTAATCAAATAGGATTAGAAATCAACATCTACACTGAAATCAATGTATCTAGTGCAAGTAAGCAAATAAGATTAGAAACCAACATCTACATTGAAACCAATGCATCTAGTGCAAGCAATGAAATTGGATTAGAAATCACCATCTACACTGAAATCAATTCATCTAGTGCAAGCAATCAAATAGGATTAGAAATCATCTACATTGAAATCAATGCATCTAGTGCAAGCAATCAAATATAATTAGAAATCAACATCTACACTAAAATTAATGCATCTAGTCCAAGCAATCAAATAGGATAAGAAATCATTGTCTACACTGAAATCAATGCATTTAGTTCAAGCAATAATATAGGATAAGAAATCATCTACATTGAAATCAATGCATCTAGTGCAAGCAATTAAATATAATTAGAAATCAACATCTACACTAAAATCAATGTATCTAGTGCAAGCAAACAAAATGGATTATAAATCACCATCTACACTGAAATCAATTCATATAGTGCAAGAAATATTCTTCCCTCTCTCCCCCCTCGAACTACATCTCTCTTTCCCTCTCTCTCTCCACTCTCTCACATCCCCCCTCTTCCTTCCTCTCTCTCTCCATTTCTCTCCCACATCTCTATCTCTCTCTCTCTTCACCCTCCAACTCTATTACTATATCGCTCCCTCTCTCCTTCTCTCCTCCCTTCTCTCCATATATCATTCTTTGTCTCTTTATCTCACCCCAAAATAGACAAACTCTCTCTCCATATCTCCCTTCTCACCTAATCTCTCTCTCCACTTCTCACTCTCTATGTATTTCTTCTTCCCTCCCTCTATCCCCCTCCAACTCCATCTCTCCTTCTATCTCCCTCCCTCTCTCCTCCTCTCTCTCGTCCTTCCACTCTCTCCCTCTTTCTCCTTCTCTCTTTATCTTTTCCCTCTAATTTTCTCTCCTCCCACATCACTCTCTTCCTCTCTCTCAAGTCCTCTATGTTTTCCTTCCTCTCTCTCCCTTTCTCTCCTACATTCATCTATATTTTCTTCTCTCTCTCTCTCTTTTTCGTCCAATCCTTTCTCTCTCTCTCTCTCAACATCTACACTAAAATTAATGCACATAGTGCATGAAATCAAATAGGATTATAAATCACCATCCACAATGAAATCAATGCATATAGTGCAATAAATCGTCTTCTGTCTCTCCCCCCTCCAACTTCATGTCTCTTTCCCTCCCTCTCTCCACTCTCTCACATCCTCTCTCTCTTCCTTCCCATCTCTCCCTTTCTCTCCCACATATCTCTCTCTCTCTCTCTGTTTCTGTCTCTCTCCCTCTCTTCACCCTCAAAATCGGTTACTATATCCCTCCCTCTCTCCTTCTTCACCCATTCCCTCCATCTCTCCTTGTTTTTCTCTTTATCTCACCCCCAAACATACACACAGTCTCTCTATTTATCCCTTGTCACTCCCTCTCTCTCTCCACTTCTCACTCTATATGTATTTATTCTTCCCACCCTCCATCACCCTCCAACTCCATCTCTTTATCCCTCCCTCTCTCCTCTTATCTCCCTCCCTCTCTCTTCCTTCCTCTCTCTCCATTCCTCTCCTCCCTCCCTCTCTAT